>BDGG01000001.1:7677746-7746219 GCA_001949185.1 Ramazzottius varieornatus
CGCAATCTATATAGTGACTTTCATGGTTTCACCGTCTCGCCCGCCAGCAAACGTGGCAATCAACCGAAAAATCAAATCCGAATTCTGGGATCGGCGGGATGTCTTTTGTCCTGTACATGCATGTACATTAGCAAAGCCAAGAGCTTCCCGATGCTTACTCCCGGATACCTGAGGAGGAAGCTTAAAAACGACGCAACACTACCGGCTTCCTGAAAGAGGAAATCGACGATCGCAATATAGAACCGGTTTTAGTCTTTGGTCTTGGCCCATTTTAATAGCCAAGACCATCACTCTTTTCAAGTTCGACTGTCGAAGAGAAAGTTCCGGGTTCGTCCCTTCTGACAAAATCATCGCACATTCACAGTTTACACTGAGATGTGACCGACTACAAATTAATCTAATCCCAACTGAAACTTGCGCGAATTTAGGAAGGAAAAACAAAACTATATTATTCATACTACTATTTAATATCAGATAATTCTGCCGTCAAGGCAAACTCATGGCTCAGACAATAAATTAACGGCCTGAATGTAGGAGTGCAGAATACCTAGGGTAATATTCACCTTCTGCCAAACCCGGTGTCAACTACATCGGGTTGAATGGCAGGAGTATCAGCTTGTTGGACGTTTTCCTCAATTTCTTGCCTGCTCATGAGCTGGAACTGCTGGTCGTTGACGGCCTCCTCGAAGACTCTGCCTTGCGCGCCTGTCGAAGTTGCAGATAGCTCGTCTTTAGAAAGCTCTTGAGCAATCGCGAGGTTAGAACTTCATACCTTTGTCAATGCAGAGGTTGATTCCAGAAAAGAAAGGGTTGCACTTCATGCCGAGATTCAGCATTAAGAGATCCTCCACCGATATCCCGTTCATGGCGGCCACGACTGCGCAGCTCTGACCCTCCTCCACGTGGTGACGCCGCGCACAGGGATCTTCCTCGTCGGCAATTTGGTCCGGCATCGACACCTCTTGCTGTGGAGTCTCTTGCGAAGCCGAACATCTTGCACAAAACAGACAACCTAACGCCACACTGAGGATAACCGTGGATAAGTTTCCAGCCATAATGTACAGCCTTAGTTTCCGGCAGATCGATCCTTCGAGTCTTCCTCGAACTGTGAAAGCCGTTGCAAACTGTTTCGTTCTCCAGCTCAGCTGTGACAGCTTTTCTAAGATTTACCGTAGTTTGTTGAAAGCGTGAGATAGCTTCCAGCAACAACCGTGAGATTACACAGTAAGAATCTCTTGAAGGCATCAACCCGGAAGTCAGCACCGCGGCTTGTAATTTTACTGTCTAATTTTGAGCTGCCGTAGAGAATCAGTGTTAATCTGCTGCGTGAACAGAGCGGGCAATAAACATTCAAGAATTTCTGATAAAACTGGACAATACACAAAATAAAACTAATCGAACAGGCAAACATCGCTTTTGGAACTGTAAAACTAAGATTTTGGATAAAACTTGTAAAAGATTAAAAGCCATGTGTTACCGAATTACCGGATTTGGCTTCCATGAGCGCTATAAAGTGTCGCGCAAGAGGCTCAGAAATAGTGCTCGCGTTCCCACCAGCCACCAGGATATCGGCGAATGAGGTAACGCCGAATCTCGTCAAAGAGGAAGTAGTATAGGGCGAAGGGTATCACCGGCAGCCACCAAATAAACCTACGAAGAATCCAAGACGTCATTCACTACTGACTACCGTCCACTATTCCCTACCGTATAAGACTAATTTATACGGTAGTGCTTATTGGTGGGAGTACCTGATGGTGTTGAGGTTGAGAGCGTAGTTCAAGACGGGGACGTAAATGCAGAAAATGGTAACCAGCGTCTCAAAGACGATCGCAAAGTTCAGGAACCAATTGCGCATGCCCTTCTGGAAGACAGACTTGCGACGAACCTTCCGCGTTATCAGATCCAGCCACTGGAAGACAACCACGGCGGCGAAGAAGGCGCCTTGGACGGTTCGCTGCAGTAGCATCCGTTGGGCAAAATTCTACAGCATGTACACACTGTTATGTTATGTTATACCATGTCATATTATGTTATATTATATTATGTCATAGGAATCAAAATATGATCTGCAGACGACATAACAACATATACCCAAATACAAGAACCACGAATAAATGACAGGACAACATGTACAGTACAATGTTGTACTATACCATGCCAACAAACGTTAGCGCACCCATTCTTGGCCGTACGAATCTTGCAAATCACCGATGTGGGGGTCTTCCCATAGGTCGCGCAGTCCCATAACCTTGGACGGCCAAAAGCCACAAGAACCCAGGACGACGAAGTATGCGAAGAAGGCCCCGGCCGAGCAAATGGTGCCAGCTTGCAGGTAGCAGCACTGGAGCAGCGTACCACTGACCAACCGTTCATCGGGATGACGCGGAGGCATCTTCATAATATCGGCTTCGGCCGTTTCATGGGCCATTGAGATAGAGGGAACCTAAGTGAAACGTTCAGCGCTGTCAGCCATAGACATCGACATCAGTCAGGAAAGTCGACAATCTAACGGAATCCGCTCGTCACAAGCATGCATACCACATGATCATAACAACACTGTAGGTCGCTGTATGCTGGTACTTGTCGACCAGCCACAGTCTGTTGGCCGTTAAATGTTGAGATGCCAAACCCACTTACCATGTCTGTACCGAGGCAAATGAGCAACATGGGAATGGTTGTCAGACCGAGCGGAATTCGCAGGATGAAGTACAGCAAGACGGGGGTGATTTCCGGGATGTTGGACATCATAGTGTAGCAGATGGTCTTTTTCAAATTGTCGAAAATCAATCGTCCTGCAAGAAAACATATTGAATTTTACAAACGCTCCGGAGAACCCTGTTCGGGGTATGCTTTACCTTCTTCGATACCGGTGACGATGGACGCAAAGTTATCGTCCAGCAGAACAATATCAGCCGCTTGTTTGCTGACGTCACTTCCGGTTATGCCCATGGCAATGCCGATGTTGGCCTTCTTCAGAGCAGGTGAATCGTTCACACCGTCGCCTATACAACACTACCTGATGTCCATAACATTTAGTAGAAGCTGGCTCAGCTCGGCGAAAAAATTGAACATGACTGTTTTCTCAGTGGCGCACGTTTCCAGCGCTGTTGGCTGAGACTGAGACTGACTTGGGAAAGCCATCTTGTCCAGTCTGTTCGCCGCACTTCCAGACTTTGAAATGTGCGATCACTTACCAGTAACGGCTACTACAGCTCCCGAACGCTGACAGGCTTCTACGATGATCAACTTTTGCTGCGGCGACGTTCGAGCGAAGACAATCTCGCTGTGGTGCCTCAGCACATCGTCCAGCTGGTCCGACGACATTTCCCTATAAAAGAAGCATCGCTAATTCACTAATTCATGTGTACAGTCATGAAGTCGGAGAAGCCGCTTTCATACCTGAGATCGGTACCGTGAATGACGATTGCTTGAGCGTCTCGCGGGTTGACATCCTTGACGTCGACGCCGGTTCTTTTGGCAATGTCTTCTACCGTCTCACCAGTCTCCGAAATGATACCGACGTTCCTGGCGATAGCTTTGGCTGTCAGCGGATGATCACCGGTCACCATGATCACCTGGAGAAACTTATATACAGACAATACTCAAAAAACTATTTGGCGCATCTCCCTTTTGTAGAGACATCGGCAGATAAACTAGACAGCTTCGTTTTTCAAGGTGGCTTGCGCATTCAGCCATTAACACTAAGGGCGTGCGCCGTTCGGATAACCTCGACAGATTTTTTTCCAAGTGGCGCATGCTCTCAGCTAACAACACTAGCAAAGTGCGTCATTGCGGAAAATAATCTTGTCGAGTTTGTTTTCCGAGCTCGCCAATTACTTCTTTCCTTTGTAGAGTCGCTACTTATCTAGGGTGGTAAGGGAAAACGAGCTACTAGCCTGAATTCCAGCGCTTCTGCATTTAGCCACACCATCAGGGACAGCGGCTCTGGGCGGGTCGATCAGGGAGATGAGGCCGACGAAGTGTAGACCATCGCTGGGGAAATCCTTGCTGTCCACGTCGAACTGTGTCGGGTAGGGATATTTGTCGGCTGGCAGAGGCAGCAGAGCGAAACCGAGGACTCGTTCTCCCATACTGCCCAGCTCCGCATAGGCATCCTGGAACTTCTGGTTCCACTCAGCATCTTTCGGGGCATTCTGCCCGTGGGAGATCACGGTGGCACAACGATCCCAAATTCGCTCCGGAGCACCTTTCATGACCAAGAGGTACCTTTTCTGGCCCTCGTTGTCCGTTTCATGGATGGAAACCTAGAGGAGATCACCTTTGGTATCACTTGGACGGTCAGACAGGCTAACAGAGTGCTCATTCGTACACCTGCATACAGCAAGCTTTACATTTGCCATGGCACAAAGGTATGCAGGCGAATGCTACTGTGCTTTTCGACACTAAGACAAACTCTGGGCATCTTCACAACACTTTCCTCTTTAGGCGATCAGTTAGTTTGATTTTACCGGTATCATGTTAGCACTACACATCCAACCAACTTTAAGCGATCCCAGAATACACTGGGGCGTGCAAGATGAGTTCTGTGGAGCCTTACCGCATATTTGTTGGTAGAATTGAAGGGTATCTCTGCCACGGCTTTGTTCTTCTGACGGTACCCGGCCACATCGCCAGTGACGATCTCAGTGAACTTCAGCAGTGCCGTCTCCGAGGCATCGCCCGCGCACTCGCGCTGGTAGATGGGCTTCTCCATTTGGTCATCCTTAAACTTGGCGCGGTTGCACAACGTGGCTACCCGGATGAGATCTTTTACCGTGGGGGTGTCGGGTAAATTTTTCCCTGGAAGAATATTCCACCATTCAAACTCTTTTCGTGATATCTTTTTTTCACCCTAAAACTTCCACAAGAAACTCATTTCTCTCCAACAAACCTGCGCTGGTTTCAGTGACGGTGTCCATCGTGAAGATTTCCTCGTCGACCCAGCAATGCGACACTGTCATGCGGTTCTGCGTCAGGGTTCCCGTTTTGTCAGAGCAGATCACCGAACAAGCGCCCAAGGTCTCCACAGCTTCGAGGTTCTTAATCAGACAGTTCTTCTTAGCCATTCTCTTCGCAGTCAGAGTCAACATTACCTGAAAATCAAATTCAGATTACTTGATATTACGAAAATTTCTTCCCACTTTTTTATTTAACATGAAGCTCGCCACACTCACACGGCGAGAATGTTCCTTCAAGTGGCGCACACTCTTAATGTTACTGACCGAAAGCGTGCGCCACTTGCGGAAATAATCTTGCCGAGTTTCTTTGGCGAGCTCCCAACTGAAATTCTTTTTCTAAACTTTTCAGTGTCTCGTGGTGATTAGCTCTTACGGTGACAGTGATGATAATCCCTTCCGGGACGTTAGCTACCACAAGACCAATAGCCAGAATGATGGCGTACAAGCCACCATAGCCAATAGCCACCGCCACGATAAAGATGGTACCACCCATGACGAGAGCGAAGATGCAGATAAGGATGACGAAATGGCGCATCTCACGAGCGATGGTTGTTTCGGTCGAGTCGATACGGGTGGTCAGCTTGGCGATGCGTCCCATGACGGTGGCGTCACCTCGACGAACTACCACGGCTTTACCTAGACCTTCCACCGCGTTGGTGGTGTAGAAGGCCAAGTTCTTGGACTCCAGGGGGTTCTCCGAGCTTTCGGTGCTACGGGACTGCGCTTCGGACTCGCCTGTAAGAGATGCATTGTCGACCTAGAAAGAAAACGTACGGCGAAATTATTTCCACAGATTAAGAATACCGCATGTTGGATACTGCAAATACCTGCATACACAACTACCGTAGCACATACGATGTTCAGTGCATGCAGGTGGAGGAACATGTGATCCAGCACACACCCGGATACTTGAGCCCGGTTACAACCACAGGGTTCGCTGTATGCAGGTGAATGAATGATCGACTGCTTTTTAATGGAAAATAATCCGTGTTTATTGATCAGTTCAGAAAACTTTTTCGGTCAGACATTCTGCCGGAGTCAGTGTTCACTCACACAGGATTAAGAGTTACCTTGAGACCTTTGGCTTCGATGATGCGGACATCGGCAGGAATGCGATCGCCGCCGTGAAGTTCCACAATATCGCCCATGACGACGTCCTCGGCGGAAATCTGGATTACTTTCCCGCCTCGAAGGACTTTAGCGCTTTGTGGCAACATGTTCTTGAAACCCTCCATGATTTGCTCGCTTTTCGCCTTTTGTAGGTACAGGAAACCACTCGTAATCAGCACAACACAGAGGAGTACGATGGCCAGATACAACTGTGAGAAAAAAGAAGGCCGGAAATCGCTTCGTTGAACTCAAAGGAAATTACTGTAGTGCTACCAAATTATCGCGCACTGAACCACGTGACGAGTCATCGCTGTCCGGTGTGATCAGATGTTATCAGTTTAGCCTCGCTGGCTGACACCGGGCATCATTTACTGTTCACGTGGTTGAGTGCGCGATAACCTGGTAGCACTACAGTAGATCCCTAGCTTGGTACACGACACAACAGATCAAAACCCTTACATTGTCACCGGGAGGATCGGATTGATCACTAAACTGAAAAACAAAACAAGGATTAGGATGGTCTGCCAACAAAGTCCTCTTCGCCATTCACGAGATTTGGACATGTATGAGTACCTGTAGGCCGTAAGCGATGAAACAAAGTGCGCTACCGATCTCCAAGAGGGGAGAGAAGCCACCGACGAGCTCGTGCAGGAACTTGAGAAATTCTGGGACCTTCTTGGGAGGCGTCAGGGCATTCTTCCCATCTTTGGCCAGACGGCGAGCTGCCTCATCAGGTGAAAGACCCTAAGGAAGAACGACCCAATGCATACAGGCGTTCGTACGAAGGAGGACTCTGCACTTACCGTTTCAGGATTGACGTTGAGCTTAGCCAGCAAGTCAGCTTCCGGGATTAGATGATCGTCCTACACAATGAGTACACTTAGGTCAAGACAAAACCAGCCCAGGACATCAAATGAGACCCAGCCAAACGAATATGACACGACGCTTTCCCAAGTGGCGCATGCTTTCCGCCAATAATTTCGAAAATGTGCGCCACTTGGAAAAACGACCTTATCGGGTTGTTTGCTCAGCAGTCTGAGCTTTCAGACCGAAGATTAACCGTCAAATTGATCTTACCATCTTCAAGTCCTGCTTTAAGTCGTCCATGGTGAACGAGCGAGTCATTGGTTTTTTCTTCGTGAAGAGACGACGATACCAGGGGACCTTCTTGCCCGTGGTCAACGGTGATATCGAATCGTCCGTCCGCTGTCCAGAAGAGTTGCTGCCTGTGGACGAATGCGAAGTATGTGATGCATCCTTACCGTTATGCTTCTGTAAAGCATTCTTGCAACAGGGATACATTGAAAACAGTAAGAAAGATCGAGCTTACTCCAAAGTGAGGCATGTGTGGACGATGATGATGATGATGTCCAGCATCTCCGTGCTCGGAGGACGCCTCATCTTCCTTAGCCCCCAAATGGAACATCCCACTCAGCTTCTTTCCAAAGCTGGGGTTACGATGCGCTTCGTTGAAAGCCACGTGAGGATGAGACCCTGAACGAGCTCGTAGGTTGTTGTCCGAGTCACCCCCCGCGATGGAATTGGCGCGAGAAACGGGTTGCATCTCGTCGAACGCCACCGTCGACTGGCTTCCCCACTTGGCGCTGGGAGCTTTGCGGAGTATGCCGTGAAGCTGAGCACACGACCCGACGGGTCGAAGTGTCTTATCCACCACGTCACCCCTCTCACTAGCCGCGCTACCGTCATCGTCATTATTCAGGTGAAACTGGGGACGCTTCGAGTCGACTTCCGGTTCGGCTGTCTTCATTTCTTTCCCAGTAACTGGATTAGAGGAACGTCTGGATTCTTCTTTGACGATGACAGGTGTTTCCGCTACACGACGCTTGACTATTTCCTTGACTGTAGAGGCATGCAGTGGCCCATCTTCATCCATGCCTGTGAGACGATTCAGTTCCGTCTCACTGACCTGCGTACAGATGGTCTTGGCGAGCAAGTCCTCGTCTTCTACCTGCGTGGCGATGGTGACGCCTTGCTTAGGCTTCCTACCGCGTCCGACGAGGATGTGGACAGGTTCGGCATACAGACCTGGGCTGACTGGAGTGTCCTAGAAAACAAGGGAAGAAATTACGAGAAGGAAGGTCTAGAGTGAAAATCGAAATGACTGAAAATTCCAAGTGGAAATCCTGAATTTTGAATGCCGTTCTTCTTGGCGCACGTGCAAATGGACACGATGTCGTCACCGTACCACTGGGTAAGCTGAGTTGCACATATGACGTCATAATTCGGGTATAGCAGTGCTGTTTGAAATAGCCACTGGTCACACTTGCCCTGAAAGCTTACTGGCCTGGGTCACAAAGCCGGGCCAGTTACGTCAGGAAATTCTAGATTCCTACCAATAAGAACTCAGTCGTTCTAGGAAAGGGCGGGACCAATACGTATTTTGGTCCCGCCCTTTCGCAATAATTATTTTCTCTATTAAAGATGAAAACCTTTCTCAATTTTTTCGGAAAATCAATGTACTCCGAACTCCTTGTCGAATGTCACACTGTGCGATGAAACACGAGAGAAAAGTGGAAGAACTACGTAAGATCACCAAAAACAGATAGGTCGTACCTTCGTTGCAACGGAGTCGTAGAACAGTTGACGTTCATCCGTTACAATTCCTTCATCGACTTTTGTCCTAAGAGATCCTATTCCTTCGTAGAGGACTCTCACATCTACGTGCTTTGCTTCTGGTGGAATCTCATCGTGGCGAACTGGGACCACCCTCTGCTCCTTACTTATTCGCACGATCGTATCCCCGCTGTTCTTGTCTCGAATGAATTCAGTCGAAGGCATTTCCACCGAAGTTCGCACTTCCCTGATAGGTTCCACACTAAGTGGTCTCCGATGAGGGTAGTCCTCGTCAAAACTCGCCCCATTCGGAGATAATGTAGCCAGAAACTGTCTATCATTTCTTTTGGTTTCTTGGTTGTCCGGTCGACTTTCTGTCGGTTCAGTTCTTTGCACGTTTTCGTCAGCTCTTCTGGGTTCCCTAACTTGTCCTTGAAGAACCTCATCTTGACCCTCGTTTCGCTTAGCTGAAGCCAAGTCGTCAATTCTCGCAACCCGACCTTCGGGTCTGTGCGCAGTTCCTTGGTTGAAGGCCTGTCCTTCCATACGTCGCATATGTTGAAGTCTCTGGTTGTCGTGGCTCGACAAAGTACCATCCTTCCCGCTACGTTCTGCCGAACCTTCTTTTGTTGTTTCTGTTTTAGCCCAGGGTCGTGCCGACAGTTTATTCGTGTCAGCAATGTCAGTCTGCGAGTCTGACGGACCGAGCGCGATACGAAGCCGGTGGATGGATTCTTCATCAGAGTCTTTGCCCGAACCGTGCGACGACAAAGGTACGCCGGATGTGAGGACTCTTTCAAGTGGCGGCTTGGAGAGGTCGGTGGTGGAACCCGAAAACTTGACTTGACGTCCTTCTGGTGGTTCGCTGTCGCCGTTGGAACTCTCTTGCGACACCTTCAAACATCAAAGACCCATCCGGACGTTAGACCCGATTAACACAATGTCTTTCAACACGCATTCGAAAGGCTAGAAGTCAAACCGCACAAGATCTTGCGCAAACCGCCACAAACTTGCGCCACCTGGAAAACCAAACTCGGCCAGATGGTTTCCAAAACTGGCGCACGATATCAGCCAGTAACACTGCAAACGTGCGCCAGTAGAAAAACTGATCTTGTCGAGTCTGTTTGCCGCAGTCTTCCATATCATTTAATTCTACACTACCGTTTTAGGTCTTACTAGATCTTCGTTCGAACTTCCTCCCATGTTGGACATCTTCAAAATTCAGGAGAAATTCTTCACGGCTGCAACAGGTTGCTGAGATTCAGAAAACTGACCAAAGAGGATCTAATAGAGAAAAATCGATATTTTCAAACATGCGTGTTTACAGAATCAGACAAGAAATACCGTAGTGAGAAAAGTAGCTTGTGGATTGTGTACAGAATATTTACTTGCTTTTCCTGCATTGTGCCACATTTTCTTTCGTCGTTTCCGAAGGGCAAACGTCTTGGCTATGAAAGTGACTGGTCGAGCGGGTCCCATTCCGATTATGTTATGGTGTCATGAGGCTTACAGCTAATAAATTCCTTTGCGGCTTCTGCGCTTTACTACCAGACCTACTCGAACAGCGGTATATACGTAGAGGTGAAGCACGAGCTCGACGGATGCTCACTTTACCGGAAGTTCAGACCATTTCAACGTCAGTTGTCACTGTTTTCAGCGAGAAAGAAATGCCGCATGAATACGTAAAAAGTGCGAGTGCGGGCCGCAGAATAGGTTATTGTTGTTTTCTGATAAATACCACAGTAAACCGATCTCGAAGATGACTAACTGCTTACTTCAAAATGTCGACCGCATCTTTCTGCGGGCCTTCGTGGTTTGTGAAAGCGAAGACCCAATTGCCCAATTTGGGCTGGATTACCAGGAGGACGACGGATCGAAGGTCTTCGGGAAGTCCCCTCGCTAAAACTTATCCCAGCGGTTTATATATGGTCATTCTTGGAGAGGAAAGAAAAGCCCCTTGTTTGAGCTCGCTTTCTTCGTCAGTAGTCTCAAGACCAGACTAATTCAGGTAGTGTCGATCTATCCGATGTCCAACGTCTAGTGGATCATCTTTTTCCAGAATGGAGAACACTCGACCTTGATACCCTTTTTACCTTCCGAAAGGTTTCCTCGTAGAGAAACTCTCGAAACTGGTGTTGACATTCGGCAAAGTTTCTCACAGGTTTGATGTTGACCCTGACTTTGACTCATTGAACCAAAAGCTCACAGAGAAACTAATCGAAAGACTACGGATGAAATGCCACTCTCGCGGTGGTATGTACAAAATATCCCCAGGCTCCAGAATATATTCATAGAAAGAAGCTTTTTCAAAAGCGGGAAACTGACTTAGATCAGGGTTTTCGACATCCACCTGGCTGGTGTTGTTCAACATACCAGGCGCATGCGGGTATAAAAATTCTGTCTGCGACTCCGAATACAGCCTTACGTATTTCTCACCCATCACTTGACAAAGAAAATTATGCTTCGGATCGTAATGTAAAGGCGAAACGGTACCTTCCGGCCCAAACCACGCATTCATGTCCGGATCTGTAAAAACACACGGTTGATTCATTTTCCCATGTTATAGTAAGATCTGGGACGTAGGCAAATGACAAATCGTTTTCCGAGGTAGCGCACACCCTCAGCCGATGATAATGACAATGTGCGCCACTTCAAGCATTAATCTGGTTCAGTTCATTCGTCCACGTCCCACATTCAAGAAGGAGTATACCGTCATCTCCGCAAAATGCTATGTAGTCAGGTGGGGCAATGTCTTCCTTTAGAACCGGTGCTTGGCTGAAGAGGTCGTGCTGAGCGAGGTAAGCAATCTTGTGTTCAGGGTTGTCCTTCATATAGATGTACTTGTCGATGAAGGCTCCGATTGTCATGAGTTCTTGTGTCCAGTCGTCATCAGTGTAACGTCTTCCGATCTCCACAGGAACAGTTCGAGAGCCGCAGAGCTGGCGGATGTACTCGGGCGACCACTTCTCAAGAGCTGGCCAGTCGTCCATGCAGTGCTTTAGAACGACCGAACGTTTCTGCCGGAAGTGGAGGTCTTGGAAGTCCGACAGGTACGGCTGGCACACTTCGGGAATCAGGTACTGAATAGAAGGTCTTAAGGAAGCTTTAAGCCTCTTCAGCGGAGCCACCGAAGATTCCGGAGTCGAATCAGAAACTAGGAACGGTCAAACGGACGAAGACCACGTTAACCATAACCTCTTCTACGTTCTAACAATAAGCAGCGTACCGCACTGTACTGCAACGCACTGTGACCATGTACTGTGTCAGTACCGACTACCTCGCGCATGATATTAGTCCTGAACCGCAAATATATCATATTTACTATGACGTCATGCGTCGCACGTGCGAATACCCGCAAAACTCAATTTAGCTACCTTACTTTGCTTCGTTTGAGACTGAATGAACTCTTCAGCGTTTGAGATCGTCCTTATCAGAATTCCATTCCACACATCACCGCCCATCAGGTGTCCCATGTCACAGAGCTTGACGATGTCGCTCCAGACGGTTGGACTGTCCATATTGCACCGGAAGTAGCTGACGGCTTTCATCCAAGACGCGGCCGCGTACACCTTGTGCCAGTTGCCGTCAACGCTTGCCCATTTCCCTGTGTTCAGCTCTTGCCAGGCGTAGAGAAGAAGAGCCTCAGAATCTTCGAGAGCGATGTTGGATGAGGTAGAGAAGTCCAGAGTAGCGTCCAGCGTCTTCTGGCACTGCGCTATGACGGTACGGCCAAGAACTTTTGGATCGAGAATATCCAAAGCGTAGTCCGTCGCATCGCCGTCTCTCACACAAAGAATCTTCTTACCCGTGGCCAACATCCCTCGATCATTCAGATTCCTCCGACACGGCGGACACGGTCATCCAGCCTCATCCTTAAATTGACCTTAACTTGAGCTCTTGCAGTTTTGCTTTGCCAAATTGCTATAATCATTATAATGGTATGATATAGGCTGTTCAGCTGTTGCAGTGCACCAGAGTTACGAGTACACGCGCCTGGCCTAAATGTGGGGATGGACAAAACTGTGGGGATGTGATTTCCGAAACAGCGGCTCCGCCAGCTGTATTCGTTTACGGTTAAAACTAATGACGAGCATTACACGTAGATAGTCCGTGTAATGTAAATTGTAATGTAAAATAGTGTAATTGAAAAAATGTTATCACATTTTACACCAGTTCATATTTTACACACCGGGCGGTTAAAAGTGGTAGGGAACGACAAGAACGATAAACCAGCTATGTCTGCGTTTGCATAAAATATAGATTTTACTAATTGTCTTCCAGAAATAGATGAAAATACGGTTACAAAATGACCATATTCAAGAGGTTTCTGACATTTTCGCACGTAAGTTAGCCAAATTTTAGATTTCCAGCGGCAAAATACTCAAAATACCGGAGATTTTGGCTTTTCAGAGTTGTAATTACATTTTACATTTACATTACAACTTTCCGGTGGTTGTAATGTCGTGTAAAAGTGTAATTGTAATGTAAAATGTAATGTAATGCAAAATATAATGCTCATCATTAGTTAAAACAGAACTGGCTGCCACCACACGTTGCCGCTTTATATCCTGCGCGACCAACCGAACGTTTCAACGACTTATCAAGCTCTCCATGATAGTCGAGGTCGAAAAGCAAGCTCCGCCACTTACATATCCATCTGAGTTTCAAACCGCGGAATAAATTTAGATTTTGGCCTTATTTGACCTGCCTGTCTTTGAAGCGATTGATAAATCAGCTTTAACGGTCTTTGATCTCGTTCTTTTCTGAACGGCCACTGGCAAGTCAACTTGGACAGCATTCGGTTTCCCACGTTTCTTCGGTACTTTGACTGCAGCTTCCGAAGGTTTACTTTACTGTATTTTTCCGATATTTTCGCGCATCACGTCATAGGGCCAGTGTTAAAAGCCCGTGCACAATTCAGCAAGATACAGTTGATTGATTTGATTTATGAAGATGGTACCGCTGTGCAGTTCTACGAATTAGGATTGATAATAATTTTTTCTTGTCATTTCGTTGTTCAGTGGCAGATTGACTTCTTTGATATTTCTCAGTGTTTGAAATCATGCAGGACATCAGTAATCATAACAGCTATACGGTTGACGAAGCCCAAAGACATCTAGAGGCATTTGCTAAGTGGAATGGAAGTTTACGGAGTTATGCGAAAGTTGTTGGTGTGTCGGAATCGACGATTCGCACTTGAAAGTAAGTCTGTTACTTCTGACAAATGATGCTTGAAAAGGGCAAACGACGTATTGTTTCCAGGAACGGAAAACTACCGCTGAGTAAGAATATCGCTAAGAGGAAAGAAATGTATCCAGCGATCGAGCGAGAAGTCTTTCATCAATTCGGAGAACGGATAAAAGAGGGGAAGCCGACTACTGATCGTCACGTTCAAACGATGGCTCTTGCTGCTGCCTCCCAGATAAAGATCGAAGGATTTAAGGGTTCATCAGGTTGGGTGACGAAGTGGAACAAACGATTCAGGATCGTATCGCGACCAATCACTAAAGTTGACCGCAAGACAACGCAGACTGAGGATGACGTGGCATGTAATAATAATGTCGTTTCGTTCATGACGTCAGATAGTAAATGACGTAATGTGGACAGTTGCCCATGTTCTGAAAATTATTTGTGACGTCACAAATATGTGAAACTTAATCCTAGGTTGTTTGTAGAAAACAGAGGAGAGCTTTCTGTGGCGGATTGAAGAGATCGTAGCAGTTCTGGAAACGCCGTATTTTCAGATAATGAATATGGATCAGACGTCTGTGAAGCTTACACGTACAAGAAAACACTATCCCCAGTTGGCGTGAAGCAAGTAAGAGTAATCCAGCTACCGGGCGATCCCGATTGTCTCACCGTGACGCTTACCGTTTGCGCCGACGGCACAAAATTTCCTGCGACGATAATCTTCAACGGTAATAAGAAAACTGGCAGGCTGTCACCACGAATCCTGAACAACCTAGTCGTTCCAGAAAATATCAAAGTCTACAGTAATGCCTCGGGCTGGTGGAATTCGGATCGCTTCTGGCTGGCGGAAACATTCGAGAACTGTAGTCCCGGTAGTTTTTTGATCCGTGATCGAGCTCCTGCTCACAGCAAGATTGCAAGTGACTTCCTACTTAACGAGATGGGAATCCGTCAAGTTTTTATTCCAGCTGGCTTGACTGGTACATACCAACCACTGGACGTTGGTGTCAAATTCCCCTTCAAAAGCTATCTGAAGCTTTCCTACCATGATTGGCGTGATAGTCATACTGAGGTGACGAAAAGCGGCTACCTTAGAAAACCCAACCGGCAAGACTTTATCGATTTTGTTTCCGGTACATGGGAAAAGGTGAAAGTTACTACGGTTGAAAATTCTTTCGTTGGCGCACAGATTGTACCAGAGCCTCTTTACATGATAGCTAATCCTGAAGAAGCTTCTGAAGTAGATAATCTGGACGATACTTTCGACTGCAGCTTCAGCTCGGTGGAGGATTCTTTCACGGAGGCGTAGAGTTTACTTGATTTTCAGTGAAATTTGTATCAATCTCAGTTGATTATTGATCAGTGAAGATTAAAGCTGTCGTAGTACCGGGGTGTTTTTGACGTACCAAGTCACGTGCTGCGCGAAAATATCGAAAAAATACAGTACTTTGCGACTTTTAAAGCCTGTCGGGCGCGATTTTGTCCCTCGATCACAGGCCACATCCTTCATCGGTGAACTTCCCTTAGTCAGCCCCGGCAACGCAAGAGCGCCTTGAGCCACCACCTCTTTGGTTGCAGTTGCGCGAACTGTTTCAGGTGAGAAGGGGAATATTCCGGTATTCTTGAATCCGCTTCTCAGTGAGGTTTCGAAGTCAGAAGAAAGCCTTGAAGTTTCCTGTGTGCAGAGCAATGCCAAGTGCTCGGCAGAGAAGTTACGAGTCATCTGAAGGCAACCAATTTTTTAGAAAGCTTAGTCGGGCGTTGGAATCTTGAAGGAATGTAACTTACTTCAAAAGTAGGATCGAGACGTCTGGAGGCCGTATAGTTATTCCACTTCACGTCCATACATCCGGACGCACAGTTATCCAGCGGCTGCAGCTTATCCGTTTGTCCGGCAGGGGGACAGATGAATTTAATGTCCTTACCAGAATCCCTGCACAACTTGAACAGCTGAGCGTTATTGACGTGGCTGTAATGACCATCGCGAAACACAACACACTGGAAAACAATGGAATTGGATTGAAATTCAAACAGTTAGCTCACACCAAAGTGATATATTCCAGAGGGTTTATGATTTTGATGATGTGCAACACATAATACCTTTTGAGGCGCGTTCGGCAAGATTACTTTACGGAGGTAATCTGTTATCATGTCGCAGTCCATAACTCCCGAAGCGTTTACAGCGATGTATAACTTGCCGTCAGTATCATCAAACATGACTCCATCGAAAAAACCAATGGCTTATACATCTTCCCGGCAGCAGCACCACAAAACAAAGTGCTGACCGCGTCCCGGGTAGTTCCGTCAGTAAACGAAGAGAATTCCCCTAGTTGCGTAGACTTTCTCCTTCTCAAACCCCAGAATAAAACCCGACTCTTCAAGGTTTATTATGACAGAAGGATCCGAGAGTTGTCTTTCGATCTGGAGGCGACTCAGCAGGTTGACCCAGTCTTCGGCATATTCTGCGGTCCACTCCCGGGCCTTTTTCCGATCTACATTGGATGCCATACGAACAAATCTTTTTTCCATGGTCACGCATGAAGGGACGATGCCACTTCTCATAGAAGATTGTGCCAATACCTGTTAAGAAACGCAGAACTTGTTTCACTGAAAATTTGTCAGGAATAAATCAAAAATAAACCTTTGCCAAAGCCCATTTCTTCCATGAAAGCGCAAATCATGCTTGATCATGTTCACCAGTAGAGCCTCTTCTGTCTTGTCCAGCTTCGTTGGTCGGCCCTGCTTCTGAGCCATCGGTGATCTTCCATAACTATCGATAGTCATGCAAGGAACACCAAACGTGAGCGAAGCTTTCCGCACTGTCATCCCGTTGGCCACTGCACGAACTGCATCCCTCAGACTTTCTTCCGTGTACTTTCGGCGATTCTTGCTCTTGAAACCTTCCCATAATTTTCAGTTACTCCGGATCCGTTAAATCGAGATTGAAAGAAGGATTCACGAAGGAATACATGTACGTGTAGAGAAGGACAAATGACACTGGCCATTAAAAAGTGAATTGCGGACTGTTCAATTACTGACGTCACACGACCAGTTTCTGGATCGATGTAATATTCTTTGCGTTAAATTGCCGCTACTCCGTGCTGCCCACATTTTTGTCCATCCTCACATTTAGGCCAGGTACGTGTGCAGAAGTACTGTAACTTAGTACACCCCACGTCCACTCGGCCACCTTTGTGCCAGACAGCCAGAGCCTTTCCCTTCCATAATTATTTACTCCCGCTCTAAAGCTCATCTATGAGTACTCAGACAAACAGGAATCCTTCACGGAATTTACGTCCTTGCTGGGTCCACTTCCTAAGTGCGGGAAGATACTGCTGCACGATCCGGCTGGGACAGTCTGGCAGCAGACTGCTTGCGACGGCTACCAGGGCGAGGCCACCGGCCTATCTTGGCCACGAATATGCCCCAACCGGAGCAGTATCGGGTAAGGATGGGCATTCCGCCTGACCCCGTCTCCCTGGAAAGGAATTCCGAGAGGAATTTCTCTCATTCCCATTTTCCTATTTTCCGTTTCCGAAACTGCCCACTTCAGAAGTCGGAATTCCAATATCGCAGTTTAAAAATTAGGAGAACTAAAGGAAGACAAGTTCTGCATGCTGAACGAGCTTAACACTTGATATGTCGACGGCCAGAAGGAGACTATCTAAATTCACAGATCATTAGCGACCGGCGATTTGCATCCGAACAGATCCTCAAGGTGAGAAAACCACTACGCGGGCCAACATTAACAACTTTGCTTGGATTTACTGTTAAATCTCGTTCAAATCGACGACAGAAATGCCCTACCCGTACATTTCTACCCACGACCATGGATAGTGTTTACGGCGTACATATGTAAAACCAGCTGATTGCTGGTTACACGCTTACTCCCCAGTCCGGGCAGCCTTTCTATGAGCAAGGCGGACGCAATATGCATCATTTCTGAAATTCTAGCTTCGAGTTGTGATTCTCTTGCCTTTTTTTACGTTTGAATTTTTCGAGGCAATTCTTCGCTTGTGAGTATGCATACAATATCTTCAGTAACGTGCCATTTGTCGTTGTGCTGCGCTGCAGAAGGTGGGGAGGTGAACAACTGGTCCTGTGTATCAGGAATTCACGGGGCTGCGAGGCAACGTCTCCGTGCATATATCGCAGCAAAGCGTCGAGAAGTTTGAAGCAAGGAATGTACATCAGAACTGCAACACCACCTGGCATGAGCGGAAAATGGCAACCTCTTGACGTTAGCATAAATAAGTCGTTCAAAGAGGCGTTCAAGGAAGAATGCAGACACTGGCGACGCAGTAATATCAGCTTCACCAACTCTAGAAACCTAGGAAAGCCTGGTAAGGAGTTCGTGAGTTTTGTTTCCATCGCGTGGGACAAGATCAAGCCGGATGGTATTGTGAACTCTTTTTACGCAGCCCAGATTCTTCGCAAGGACAATAATTTCGAAACGTGACTGTTGGAGAGACTGTCGAACAAGATGATAATGTCTTGGACTGTAGTTTCTTCAACGAAGATCCTTTCTTAGCCCCTCCTGACGAAAGGCAGCAAATAGAATTGAATGAAGAACTTTAGATACACTTGCTTTGTGAAGTGGCGCACGGTTCCATTCAATATCCCCGCGAACGTGTAGCACTTGGATAGAACGATCCGGTCGAGTTATCCGAGCTTTCAGTTGTTGTACAATCGGTATGAATGACGTCAAGCTACGCTGTACAGAAATGTTTATAGAGTGTGTGTAACCAGCAACCAGCTGGTTTTACGTACGTAGGCCGTAAATACTATCCATGACCCTGGGTAAAAATGCGCGGGCAGGGAATTTCTATCGTAGAGTTGAATGAGCTGATGAATCCCACAGCGAGGGCATGTGTTACCACACCAGATTTCGAAAAAGTAGAAATTCCACTGTAGAAAATCCGAAAAGCGGAATTCCAGTCTGAGGCTTATATTCCGATTCGGAATTCCACCCTTCCAAATCGGGGCGAGACGAAACGGAGCGGAATTCCTATTTCCAGGCGAAATTAGGAATGGAAAGAAAAACGGAATGCCCATCCTTAGTATCGGGACGGGAAAGATGGCATCATGGGGCAGTCATGATCGTCCAGTGGGACACTGGCGACAGGGCCCAGTCACCAGTAGCGGAAAACTGTGCGTCTCTTGAGCGAAAGGCACGGTGTGCGGTCCGATCCGCGTGACCAGCAGTAAAGCCGCAACGCGACTATCATAACCACAAGTGCGCTAACAGTCCAAATTATTTCCTGGTCAGGAGACATTGTTAGACTGTCTTACAATACTGAGAAGGCCTATGTCTATGGTGCGCATATTAATGATGAGCCTTACATTTTGCATTAAAATTACACTTTTACACGACATTACAACGACATTACAACCGCCGGGAAGTTGTAATGTAAATGCAAAATGTAATTACACGTTTACAGCTATACTCTTCATTAATGTGACACCACAGGAACTATCACGAACCGAACTCATGTGGGGTAACTGAGAGCGAGTACTGGGCCGAGCTGGGCAGAATAGTCTGCCACACTCATTTCGCGTCGTACCCCCTCTTTATTTTGCACGACCACAAAGGTCAAGTTTGACACCACACAGGTCAGCGTAAGGCCACACAGTTCCCGTTCAAGCCACACGGAAAAGAACTCAACGACAGGGAACCAAACTCAATCCGAGAACCGTTAATTCATCGTTAAATTTTCTATGACTAAGAGCACTAATCACAATTACATAAATAATTGCAGCACCGAGTAGAGATAATTTAACCGTTTAACTTTGCTAAGCCGACAACTCATCAACAAAAGCGAGAGGGCTGGTGGGAAGAACAGACCAAAATAGCGTAAAACCCATCTTCCGCTCAACACGCACACAGCAATGAGACGTTCTTCCTTTCTCTCCACCATACTTGTTTGTACCCATGTACCCAACCGTGCTTGAGACTGCTTGACCACTGTATCCTTTTCTCGCTTCCTCTCAAAGTCCGCCAGTTACGTCAGCCAAAGAACTACACGAAACGCTGATTACGAGAAGCTGTAACTGTACACCTCACGGCGTAAATCTATATGTTACAAGCCGAAAATCTGTGGTGTGTTTGAGAGTTTTGCCGCGAAAAATCTAAACCCGGCTGATTTACGTGGGACAATTGCGAAAAACTTCGAATATCGCCATTCTTTAAGCTTATGTCTATTGCAACCCGTATTTTTATCTATTTCTGGAAAACGATTGCACAGAACTATGTTTTGTGCAAACGCAGTAATTGTTGGTCTGACATTTTACTCGCTCCATATCACTTTTATACGTTATAAACTACTCGGTTTGTAAAATGTAGACTGGTGTAAAATGTAATTAAAACTACAATTACACCATTTTACATGAAACTCAAAATAATTACAGCCATGCACAAAATGTAAGTCAATTTGCGAAAGCATAAAGGGGACCGGTAGTACCGGACCCCAAAATAATAAAACAGTTCAAATCAGCTAAAAATCTCGGTTATTGACATCGACAATAGGATAGATCTCCTCCAAACCTTTATGACTAGAAAAGGTTCCGAAAACAGAGGCAGCATTACCACGTTGAATATCTATACTAAGCTTTTGCTTCACAAAAGAGAGAGGTCTTGTTTCGGCGGCGGCTTCTGCTATTCTTTTGCCTATCTGCTGGATAAGGCTGGATGCTTCGTTCCCGCAAGGACCGAAAGTTTCGAACGCTACTGGACAGAACAGGTAGCGACCATCCAGCTCGCGGTACTTGTGTCTCTTGAGCTCTTCCGCCTTGTTGGCGGCATAACCGAGCTGCCCCGCTGATCGTCGCAGGTACGTTTCTGCAAGAGTGTCAACACAGGTTACATCCCAGACAAGAGCCTTACCTTGTTGCCACGGAATGAGCGTCAGTCCGTCAGGTCGTTTCTGGTCGTCCCTGAGGATCCCGTTGGGCTCTAGAACGTTCGGGACTTTACAACTGATGAGGGCACGGTGGAGGGAGTCATTCAGAGCGGAATGTCTAGAATGACGTCCGGTACTCAACTGACAATACAATCCGTGGCGCCCCAGCTCGTCGACAAGTTAATTGCAACGACAAACATGGGGCTCACAGAGCCTAGCCCCAAGACGCAAACCAACTGAGATGCGAAACGAGTTGTCGTCCAGCAAATTACCTAAAACAGAAATGGGTAACGCATTAAGCCATGCTCCTGAGTCCTTGGCTGATACGGCAACTAGTCTGGCTCTTTCTGCTTGGGAACTAGCATCCAGAAAGTTTTGGTAGTGCTGGTCAACTATCGGGATGTCCCACGCCTTCTGCGCTGATTACAATTTACAATTTACATTCTGCGTGTAATGCTCATCACTACCGCATATACACAACATTTTATAGCTCCTTGTTTTTCTTGATTGTTGTCGCTTTGCATTAATCATTCAGGACCTTCAGGTTCATCCGCTGTTTGGTCAGCAGCTTCTTTGACTGTTGTGGTTTATGTTTACGCAGTTCTCTTATGTTCATTCTAAATTTTGATTACTAGAAAACGGATTGGAGTCGCTATGATCGCCGCTTTGTGTATTTATCAAAAGTATAACTTGTAGCTTCTTTGTGGCATCTGGAGAACGCCATGCTATCAGTCTCGTCGGATATTAATACTTACTGCCGTCACTGTGGAATGGCATTAGAATTCATCTGCCACAGCGGTGAAAAGGTGCGTTACGGTCGTATGGCCTGAAGAATACACGACGAGTCACTCGAAGAGCCGCAGGCCAAACAGCGGACATTAGACGGGGATCTTCTACAGAGTGGCCACCTGGTGACTTTATGCTTGCTTAAGTGGCAAAGACTAGCTTCTTGGCGGAAGTAAAGTCGTCATTTGCCTTGAAGAGCCACGCGCGCAGAATATTCGGAATAATTACGGGGATTTTGTCGGATGTCTTCATCCTATCAATCGACTAGCGAACCTGTTTATATTTACCCACTCCGAACGAGGAACATAATTTACCTCGCTTCTTTAGAGCTTGTATTCTCTGTAAGTTTATGCCGCTGTGTTTCTTGCCTTGCATTGTTCATCACATAACAGTTTGATAGAATATTGTGTGCGAATGCCGGCAGGGAGAAATCCATTGTGATCAATGGAAAAACTCCGATGGATCTTAGGACATGGACAAGGATCTGTTTTAAAGTTTTCATCAACATTCTACCGATTTTGTCGTTGGCGGCATGCGGCCCATTGGGTCCTCTAGGTCCGTACGGCAAATGTCCGGACAGTAACGCATCGGAGCGTTTGAACGAGCGCTGCCGACTGCGCCGCTTCATCCATCCACGCGACAACAACACCCTCCTGCAGTGTGCTTCGGCTACTTCATACGACTTACACGACGCACTTGCACAATACGCCGCCCGCAAGTGCCACTTTGTGCTCTTCTTGGATATCATCTCCATCTATGGTAACGACACGCTAGATTTAGCCGAAGACGCTTTCGAGGCGATTCCGAGCATCACGACCCATTTGCAGTTGTGGGGTCTCACCTGGATCGTTCCCAAGAACTGGAACGAACTGACGCCTTTCGTGCTGACCAATACCATAACGCAGCTGCATTTGGTCAACATGCGCTTCATCCCGCCGGATAACCTCCTACCTTTTGATCTCTTCAAAGGCCTTGACAAGGTTAGATGGAATTTTGACTTCTTCCGGCAGGCTTTTCGCCCCACAGTATCTACAAACCGGTTAAGTACACCGGTGACTGACCGGCGTTTGTTGACGGCGTCCGAAGTTAATTACTGTAAATATTCGCTGCGTCCGCGCAGTACGTACACGTACGTGACGATGCACCCCTGTAGGGGGTTGTGTAATTCGTGAAAGTGGACCAGGGCTGCACTTCACTTGTACGATGACGTACTGCGCGGACGCAGCGCAGTACGTCATCTTACAGTACCTGACAATGACAAATCGTAAAAACAATAAGCATCGA
Source organism: Ramazzottius varieornatus (assembly GCA_001949185.1). NCBI lineage: Eukaryota > Metazoa > Tardigrada > Eutardigrada > Parachela > Ramazzottiidae > Ramazzottius > Ramazzottius varieornatus. The sequence goes on from BDGG01000001.1 coordinate 7,700,548, forward strand.
CGTCCATTGCCGTAAAGCTCACGTCAAGTACTGCCTCATCAGTAATCGATCAAGATGCTTTGACCTACGATATAGTCAATAAAAATATCACAGACGCTAGACGGTGGGTCGCTATAGGTTCTTGACATCAACTAGCCGACCTGAAAAAGACAGTTGCTGTTATCCTTTCTGAAAAGCAGGCGTGAAAAACCAAGGGTACATTCAGTTTGTCCGTTCCTTTCTATCAAGTTTTACGGTCACGCGCACCTCAAAGTTTTTGGGTGGTATTTTTAGGTCGAGCGTCTGGCAATCTTTCATACCGAACTTCCCCTCATCGAAGAAGGCTTCTTCGACGTCTTTCCCAGATTAAGCTGTCTAAAGCTTTACAATATCTCCATCCCCTGCATGTGTCCAATGAAGTGGTTTCACGACTGGCTCCTCAGCAATCAGTTCACCATGATCTTCAACGGCGACATGGACTGTGGGCTGTACAGCACCAACTGTTACGGCAACGGCCTGGACGGCGTTTTCATCTTCAGTCCCGACGTCGACAGCACGCTGGCGGCTTGCGCATCCACACCTAAAATCAGTGCGAAAATGGGGGACTTTACGCTTCCAAGTAGCCTGACGGCAAGCGGCACCGGCCTTGACGACAGTTTCAAAGTTGGAGACGAAGAAAGAGCCGACAAGGTAAGCACAAGACTTTTGGGCGGCTGGCAAATAGCTAAAAAACTTTTCCCAAACCTGCATACATATGATCCATTTGAGTAAATGGTCGGTCGTATGCTGGTGCATAATACCAGGCACGTACGCGTCAGTGCACGAGTTAACGACAAACAAAAAGTCTCGCCCACCTGCATACACTTTGACTGCTATCTACCACACGCAGATTGGTGTGTATGTCTGGGAAAATCCTTGATCATTGCCAATTCAGCAACTGATTTGTTCCGATATTCGATGGTGACTGCTCAACAGATGATGTACCAAGCGGAACGAAGATCCGACGTCCAGCAACTGGATCCAATCACCCTCGAGTGCAAACCAGAAGGCTTCCGCATCCTCATCCCGCTTCGGACCTCGCCCATCCGACGAGCCGAGTTCTGGAACCACGGACATGTACCGGCATGTTCAAGTGACAAGAACGAGGAAACAAGCGAACGGATGTTAGTACTCACCAGTAATTACTCATCCTGTGGGACCTTGCTAATGGAGGACGAGGAGAGTCTGATCTTCCAAAACGTTGTGGTTGTTCAGCACCCGGAAGCAGCGAACAACAGCAACGATCTCATCGAACGCGTGGAGTTCTCCATGATCCCTGTTGTCTGCAACTTCATGAGAGCGGACCAGTTCTCCTTCCTGCAAAGTACCGACTTACAACCGGCTTCAGTTAGGAGAATGAAGGATCCACTCAGCGGAAACAGCACGGCCAAAGTCCGGTAAAGGAAACTTGTGATTAGCCCAGGCGAACTCGCGCACTTACCCGTAAAACCTAGAGTGAACCAAACATGACACTGGAGTTAGCAGCACGAGTTGATCTGGGCGGTTCAGCTTACGAGATGAAGCGTATTATTTAGGGCAACGTTTCGTTTCTTGCAGGATTGAAATCGTGAACGCCGTTGCTTCCGCCCTGAACAACGTCTTCTCTTTTGACATCTACGCGGAAGCAATAACCGACTTGCGGTTGTCGCTGATGGTGGAGACTTTGTACGCTACACCGACGGACAATCGCACCGCCGAGAAGCGATACGACATTATTGTAGAAGGGTGAGAAGTAGAAAATCGAAAAGCGCTTTCCAGGAATAAAAAGGAGTTGAGCAAACAAACTCGACGAGATTGTTTTTGTCAAGTGGCGTACGTTTTTGGTGTTATTGGCTGGAAGCGTGCGCCACTCCGAGAACGATCTGGACGTGTTCGTTTGAGGAGCTTCCACTAAGTGATTGACAAGACTATTTTCCGTTTCAGTTGCTCAAAAGACCTGACGCTGAAAGCCGCTCCTCTGAAAGACAAAGTGGGTTTTCGATTTACGATTAGCCCATTCAAGTTCCGCGGAGATGCCTCGAACGATGTTTACCTTCACGGTCACGCCCTTCTATGTAACAATGTCGATGAGAAATGCGAGTTTGTTTGCCCGTCACAGGCCCCAGCGCCTCGTCTCGGTAAGCAAGATTACTCCCACAGTCAGATAGTCCCACACTGAAAAACATACTGCACCATCAAAAGAAACTTTTGTATATTTATCATAGCAGGGTATCCTTACGGGCGTTCACTGCACGCTTCCTCCTTCAATCTGGATCTCGTCAAGTATTCCAAAGATTCAGTTTTGAAATCGGCCGAGATGCTAAAACGCTAATCGATCCACCCGCGAAATTCATTTTGATTTTCCTTCAACTCTGTGATACTTTTCTACAACAAACGAGAACATAATCCCAGAATTTCATAGCTGTGGAAACTTCAATTTGGTCAGTTGAACAGAAGCTTGTAATTCAACAATGTTAGTAAAACATTCCGTAAAACGTTAAATTTGAAAGAATGAATGCACGAAAGAACAAAATTTCTGGCACAGAAGTCTCAACTTTCCATTGCGGAGACCGTTGCTTGTGCGTCTTCTGCCTCTGCCGCTCTTCCAGGAGCATATCTGCCGGCGTTCGAAGCCGAGCCAGCGGAAATCTCGCCTTCTTCGGTGTCCATGTTAGCAGCTGCCACCGACAAAGTTTCCGGTCCTTCTCCTTCTTTATGTTCCGAAGAAGCGTCCGTCGTAACTGCTTTTTCCTTCTCCAGTCTTCGTTGTGCACGCTTCTCTACAGCGCGTTTATGTTTGGCAGCGGCGTTCGCGATACGCTGAGGCGTTTGTGGCGGAGTTAGCATCTTCTTCAAGGCAGCCTTCCCGATCTTCGGTTCGGCGTCTGACCGAAAGAGCGTGATGAAGACACCACCGGCAGTCCTCCGAGACTTCCCATCCTGCGAAAAGAAAAGATTGTCCATAAAGGAACCCCAAAGTGTCACCAAGGACCACGGCCCGGCTAATTCGGAATCACTGCATCACCTTGAACCATTCGGTTGACATCACACAGCATACCAACATAATAATGTTATGTGATGTCAGAGACATCACAACGAATCACATTCTGGTGACATCACGACAACAAGCAAGTTCACCGTACAAGTCGGCACCTTTCGTGACGTCACAGTGTAAAGAGCAAACTCTCTTACCTTCGTCAACATTCCTCCGTTCTGCTCGATCGTCTTGGTCAGGCTCAGCAGTTTGCGAGCTTCAGAGTTTCCAAGGTGGCAGATGACTTGTGCTACAAAGAGAGAAACAACCACTGTAACACTTCCTCGACGGAAAAGTTTAAAAGAGTAAAACTAACTGATAGACCAAGGGTTCTGTTTCTCCTTCAACTGGTGGACGGCTTTCCTGGCCGCCACATCCAGTCTATCCTCATCGGTGATCTCACTATTCAGATCAGGGTACGTCGTAAACATCTGCGTCTTCTCTCCACCCTTCCAGTTTGCAGAACGTTTTGGTTTCGGAACGAGATGGTTCTTTCTCTTCCCACAGATGCCCGCCGATGTCGACGCACTTGCGTCGCCACTTCCATTCCGTCGTTTCTCTGGAGCCCATTTCTTGACTGTACTCCCTACAGAGCTGGTTAGGAATGGCTGCAAGGAATTCGAGGGAGCGTCTAAGTCGACGAAGCCAGCTGGTTTGGGAACGCGCACTTCGGTTGTGGTGACTTTGGCGAGGGAATCGACGAGAGCATTCTCGACGACGACGTCCTTCCAAGCGTTTCCACGCTTTCGTTTAGTCATTATCGAGACCTGGGCAGGGTTTTCGGGGTTGGAGAGCGTGCCTTTCTTGTGCATCTCTTCATCCTGGACTTCGCCGTCTTCGCTGTCGCTTTCCGAGTCGCTCTGCGTGACATTCGTCTTGCGAGGCTGACGCAACTTTGACTCCTCCATTCTGTTGCTGTGGACGAAGCAGCAAGGTTGGAACAGCTGATGTCGATTCCTTAAGCTTAATGACACAGATATCTGCTTCGGATTACCGTGGAGGAGCTCCAAGGAAGCAAAGACAAGAAACTAAGAGGTTGCACTTCGCAGAAAATTTTGAGAGAAGTGATTCAAGCCAAGGGAGAACGGAAAATTTTCGGTTGTGATCCCCCTGGGGAATTCTCGAAGAAATTTCAAAATAAGAGTGGGACTGTGGGAGTGCTTTCGTGATCAACCATGTGGCCTGCTTTAACCGGACTTCTATCCAGTCCAATAAGAAAATGCTGGCCCATGGTGTGTCATAATGAGTACCCCCTGGCTTGTGACCGCAATTTCTAATTTCCCAAAACAACCCAGAAAAGTTTCAACAGGATTACAGGATTCAGGACCAACAGGTCCAACGCGCGCACGGATAACTTCCTCCAGAACCCAGACACTGCTTCTGTCAGGAGTTTCAGGACTGATTAGTATTCCTGATATGTACCCATATCGCTGATTGTATGGTCGGATCATCATTAGGGTACTACTCCGGATATCAGCAACTTTCGGGAGACACTCGACCTTCTGGAAGTGATTCTCACAACATCCAATTCCCAGCACAAGCTACGTGCTCGTCTGGGGCATCAGATACTATCTCGCATTTCTTACTCCTTAGATCGGAAGTATCCTCAGGAGTTCGGCGTTGCTAGTTGCTGACTGTCACACATTTTCAACAAAGAAAATTGTATGACACAACCATCGCACTCAGTCGCAGCACTTTTTGTATTACTCATCACAGTTATTCAGGCTGAGTGTTTGTCCTTGCAGATTCCCTGGTAGACATATGGCTTGAAGTTGATCCAGCCGTCTATTTACACACGTTGGAAAAGACAGGTGAAGAGACATGGAAGGAAGGACGGCCAGCGTGTCCGCGATGGAAGACGCGCGGAACATCGCTCGGGAACCCCACTACGACGACTGCATAAAGATTTACGGAGCCTACCACACTATCCATCCCCTCAAACCACGCTGCGAGTTCCACCGCCAAACTCCTTCGTGGGTCATCCGTCATATCCTTCCATGCATTGCGTGGATACAGAGCTACCGGTGGGTGTTCCTGGAGTACGATATCCTGGCTGGTTTGACGGTGGGCTTGACTGTCATTCCACAGTCGCTTGCTTATGCATCTATCGCTGAACTTCCAGTCCAGGTGAGAAAATATTCGTCGATCGCTTCCCGTGATTAATCGTGGTTTTTAATGATCGTGGTTTTTAATCGAGGTTTTTAATACTTATTTCTTGTTTAACTCGAGTCGACAAGATCGTCTGATCGTTTACCTGAGTAGCGCGTGTCTTCATTGTAACTGACCAGGAGCATGCGCCACTTCGAGAAACGAATCTTGTCGAGTTAGCTACTTTAAGTGGCGTACGTGTCGAGTTGATTACACTGACAGTGTGCGCCACTTGGGAAAGCGATCTTGCACCCAGTCTACGGCAGGTTGTTTTTCTTGTAGTATGGACTGTACACAGCGTTAGTGGCTCCCTTCATCTACGCGTTCTTGGGGACATCGAAAGATGTGTCTTTAGGTCCGACCACCGTCATGGCGCTGCTGGTGGCGCAGAAGACCACACAGTATCCACCGGAAATGGCGGTGACGGTTGCCGTCATGCTGACTTTTTACTCGGGATTTGTACAGGCCTTCATGGGCTTGTTTCATCTAGGTAGATATTCCATCCAGATTTCGAAACGATATCTATATTGGAGGGTTTTATGGAAGAATTGTTCTGGATGTTCTTCCAGGTTTCTTCGTCGACTTCATTTCCCTCTCAGTTTCCAAAGCATTCATCGCAGCTGCCGCAGTGATAATTTCTGCCCAACAGTTGAAGGGGCTTCTAGGGTTGACGATACCAACGGACCATTTTGTAGTCGTTCTGTACGATACTTTCGCAGACATAAGGCAAACCAAGTAAGATCACCAACCTGTTGCATCTGACGTGTTCTGTTTGCGACTTTGCGCTTCTGGTTGTGTAAATGATTATTTTGCTCCTTTAGCTATTGGGATTTGATACTGGGGCTTTCCTGCATCATCTTGATAATATGTCTCAGCTGTACAACTCCAAAGCCGGGCTTTATCCAAACGCGGTGGTATGACAAAGTGGTCTACCAAATTCTTCGTCTATCGTCAAACGGTTAGTACAGTATCCGTACTGAATTTATTTTCATCAGGGATATTGTTGTTTTCTTTCCTTGTTTTGACTTTCGTTTTAAGTTTCTCAGTTCTGAATCGAGACGTAGGCAAACAAACTCGACAAGATAGCTTTTCCAAAGCGGCGCAGACGTTCAGACAATAACCCTAAAGTGCGCTACCTGGTAAAATATACTTGACAAGAAGATTGTTCTTCCAAGTAGCGCACGTTTGCAACCAGTAACGCCGAACGCATGCGCCACTTGGGAACACCATCTTGTCGAGTTTGTTTGCCGAGGTCCTGAGTTGATTTTGTTCACTTTTTGATTTCTTGACGTTCGATTTCTTCTTTTCAGCGAAGTTCGCGATCGCCATTGGGGCAGCTGGTGCAGTTGAAGCTGCCCTTCTCAGCCAAAACATTGACGTTCTTTCTCTCCCTCAACATGTGAAGCCTGGATTTCCTCCGATGGGTCCACCCAAATTCCACGTGGGTAACCAGACAGACTGGCAAACCTTCAAGTCGCTAGGCTCGAGCTTGGTAGTAGTCCCACTCATCGGCTTGCTCGAGTTGGCAACCATCGCCAAGAGCTTCGCGCAAGAGAACCAGTATACGGTCAACTCATCCGCCGAGTTCCGCGCAGTCGGCATTGCCAACATTGTTTCCTCCTTCTTCTCCAGTTACCCTGTCACGGCGAGCTTCTCCAGAAGCGCACTGAACTCGCAGTGCGGGGTGAAAACTCCTGCCGCCAGTCTCTTAACAGGTCCGTCTGTTTTAAATTTTTCCAATTCGGACGATTTTCTGTCTGAACATACACCAATGCAACTTTGTCAAAGCTTTTCGAAGAGAAAAAGTCGGAGTGTTTTCATCACCACAGTCATTGTTACTATTTCGTGCTTTAAGTGTTCTAGCTTCAGATTCTACACAGTTTCTTGGGTTTCTACCATGCAAGCTTGCGTACGGTTTCTGTGGTATGTTTCCACATCTTATCTTCTTTAGGTTTATTGGTCGTTCTCGCAACGTTGTTCCTGACACAATGGCTGCACTACGTTCCTACCGCTTCTCTCGCAGCCGTCATCATCTGCGCCGTTCTTCCCAGCATCGACTTTAGCATCGTCGGCAACATGTGGAAGGTTCGCAAGGGCGATCTTCTGCCCTTCTTCGTCACGCTGATCGCCTGCTTCGTCTTGAACATCGAATGGGGCGTCCTCATCGGCGTCTTCATCTCGGTGGCTCTTATCCTCTTCCCCATCGCTCGTCCCACGGTCGCTGTCTACCACAACGGCACCGAGCTGATCGTCACACCTTATGGTAACGTCCACTTTCCGGCCATCGGCTACATGCGGAAGCTGATCATCCAACACATGGAACAAACGGTAATCAAAGGGAAATCAATTGAGTAGAATTGGGACGTCGGCAAATAACATGAATGTAATCGTTTTCTCAAGTGACGCACGGGTCCTTTTTTATTGGCCGCAAGTGTGCACCACTTTGGAAAACGATCAGGTTCAAGTCATTGGCAGACGTCCCAATTGTTCACCAGGCGCACAATTTAACTCAGTGAAGATGCTTTCGGTATTTTTGGAGATATAAAAAATTCTGGAAATCCGCCATTTGGAAGGCTGGCAAACGAAACATCCAAGATTATCCTTTCAAGTGACGCACGCGTCCAGGCAATAATATGGAAGCGTGCGCCACTTAGATAAAAATCTTCTACGTGTCGTTGGCTGACCGCGGTTTGCTTTTCTGTTCGGCGTCAACTGACCAGAGCAGAAGGGGAAAATGGTAATTTACTGTGAAGTATGTATGGATGGTTGTTTCAGGTGAACGGACCAGGAAGAATCGTGATAGATGGAAGCCACTGGACAGACTTGGACTACACCGTGGCGGCGCGGATGCGCGACGTGATCAACGAAGTGCAGAACATGGGCTGGGATATCAGCTTCACCGAGATGAGCGAGATGGTGTCGGGGACTTTCGACACACCGGCGCCAAGACTGAGGCCCAGAAGGGCAGGTTCTCAGGATTCTGTGATTTCAAACAGGTCCACGGTCTTAGCTTGAGTCCACAATACAGTAGCTGTGATTGTCAATGACCGATCAAAACTGGCGCGTTAGAAGAAACCATCAACGATCTTTCTTGAAAACGCACTCGTTCCGGAACGAGACACTATTTGTTGCTGTTTATTCGCAGCAAACAGAAACTGTGATTTTTCTATCAGATGAATTTCACTTGCTAAATCCTGCTTTCGAAATGAAAATATATTCTGTATTAATTTTTTACAAGAACTATTCGATTAAAAATGATTCCTCTGGTTCTCGACATGCACTTACTGTAGGATAAATTTCACATATCAGAACGTTCTTGACATTTCTGAGACATCTGGGAGTCTTTCTGGCTTGGGGAAGTGCAAGTTGTGTCGAAAAGTTTACACAGAGAAATTTCTGGGCAGAATGCGCCAGCTCAATGGGGTACTGAGAGGAGGCCGCGCCACTTCGTCAAAAAATTGGATACATTCGCTTCAGGCTAAGTAAGTGCCTAATAACAGGCAAAAGTCTGTTATTCGACAATCAGACTTAATTCAGTGTCTCTTCAGTCTTGTGTTACAGCCTACAGGTGAAGACAGTCGTCGACGAGAGGTACACATGAGAGATCGGTAGGAGGCTGCATGTTGAAGGGAACCGGTTCCGACCATGCGTCGAGCTCTTGGATCGCATCACTGCGTTCTGAGTTAACTTAGCGGTCAAAGTGGAAGTTGGTCTCGAGTCTTTCATTTCCTTCGTGAATTCGCTCGCAATAACGCACGTAGTGCCGCAGTGTACAAACATGAAATGGTCTTTTCCGCCAGTAGTTACACCTGTTTGCCGATACTTACGATTTTAGCTGTTAACCCACATTGATTACGCCAGGCACGCGATTGTCGTGGTAAATTCGTACGAACGTACCTGTATCAACCTGCGTGTTTCGGCTTGTTCCATGAAACAAGCAAGACGCTCGTGCTCGTAATTACCGAGCACTTTAATACCTTTTGAGATTTCCGCTAATCGATATGAATCCTGCGTGAAGAGTGTTTCCGTCGCGCCTCTTCCTGTTTCCCGTTTTGACTGGATGGATTTATCCATGTCAAGCTGATATTTTTTGCGGTGAATCTATTATAAGCGATCATTAGCAGGTCGATCGATGATTGTGCTTCCTTATCTTAACTCACGTTCGTGACTTCTGCCACTGCCAGCTCAGTTTGCCGACTGTTGCGTCCGAAATAAGCTGTGCACGTGGATATATTACGCCGTTGTTATTATTTCCAGCGATGGATTAAGTTTGAATATCTTACTGACATATTTTCTCGTTGCGGGTCGCGAAGAGGATTGAAATTCCCCGTACATGATGGATGCTTCAGAGTTGGTTTTCCAAAACGACCAGCCTCTTCCCATGCGTTCCACTTTACTACCGACCTTTTCCGTCAGTGTGATGGACAAGACGGAGAAGGTGGGGGAGAAAACTTACTTTTTCATCAGTGTACAAAAGGTACGTTCTTAATTGACGGTATTATCAATGTTTATTCATCATGCATTGCTTACGAAAGCGTATGCATGATGACACAGTGCTGTTTGTTTGCAGCTGTTGTATGGAGATTTGCAGGATGAAAGCGAGATCAGGCGTTCCATCGAGGACTTCCGGTCACTGGACCGTCGCATCCGCGTGGAAATCAGTGAAAACATGCCGGGCATCATCGTAAGTTCAAGCGTAGCCATATTTTAGGAAAAACAACATCAGTTCTCAAAGTCAGAATATCGTTTAAGCATCAAGCATCGAAAATGCCTTTTTTGGGAGGGAAGACAAAGGAAGGCTTGGGCCGTTTGACCACCATGACGAGCGCTACAGTGGCAGCAAATGAACTGCCACACTACACTACATTGCCCGTCATGGCACACTATACAGTGTTCCGACTAGACAAGCTGGGCTTGGACTGCTGCCTTTGAAGTTTATAGGTTCTCCTGATTAATTCCTGATGTTTTCCTCTCTTCTTCTGACAGGCTCCTCGGTTATCCAACAGAGAAACGACACTAACGGAGGACATTCCGGACAATCATGCTCGGTTCATGGGAAAGTACGCGTCCGAGCGGATCATATTGCAAAGGTACGACGTCGTCCAGTTTCTGTCCTGATTTTGCTCTGTAAAGAGTTGGCTCTGAGCTTTTCCTTTCGTTTCTTACAGGTATCTCATCACGGTCCTCGCTCATCCGTATATCGGACAACACAAGCTCACTTCGGACTTCCTCACATCGCCAGAGGTGAGACGAGATAGTCTGGACTCAGTCCGGTCCTTCTGTATTTAGGACCCAGATCGTTGTCTCAATTGGCGCACGGTTTCGTTTTTATTCGCGGAGAGAGTGCGTCACTAGGGAAGACGATCTGGCTGAATGCATTTGCCGAATGCTGATATCGATTCCTTCTGCGCTAAAACTACAGCTAAAGGTATCTGTTTTCCAGTCTTCCGTCGTCAACTACAAGTTCAGCCTCGGTAGAAGAATGACCGGAGCTTTCGAAGATCTATGGGGAAGTAGCTACACAGACCCCGATCCATACTTCGAGGAGCGGAAGCAGAAGATGGCGGCATACAGCGGAACTGTAACCGAGTTCGCAAATGTGAGTTTGTCACACATTCGCAGTCAAGCTTATTGTGACTTCCCACTGTTGAACTCTAGGCATTCTCCCTCCAAAACATTAACAAGAAAAGTAAGTTCCACTGCTCCACTCTTTCGGAAGAATTTTCGCGCAAGCTCGAAATGCCTGTTTTGTAGATTTGTCGTCGACCTTGGCACTTCTCTCCCATTCCCTGGAAAGCAATGGACATCCGAAAGATTCTCTTCTAAAGTAGGTGGCTCTTTTCCTTTCGATTGTACTTGTTGCTGTGATCGAGAAGGTTTGTTTTAGGCTGTGGAACATAGCTGCAGAAGTCATCAAGCAAGAAGAGGTCTGTCCTGATCTCTCTAAAGTACAGGAGAACGGACCACTAACAGCCTTCTTGCAGTACGGCTGGCATCTGGCCTACTGGAACGGCGAACTCACCTTAGGAACCTTCCTCAAGCACCACATTGCTCAAATGGACTCTTTCAAAGTACGTAAGTACAGTTTAAAAAAGGACAACAAAGGTGCCACTCGACAAACAAATTCCACAAGACTCGTTTCCAAGTGGCGCATAGTGTCATACAATAACACTGGATTCATGCGCCACTTGCAGAAAACGATCTTGTCGAACTGGCTTTTCCCAAGTGACGCACGCTTCCGGCCATGCGCCACTTTGGGAACGTTCCTAGACTTGTAGAGGTCTTGAGTTACAATTTTCCATTGCATGACGTCAGAAAACTCCTTCTTTAGACGCCATGCGGCAACCACAGAAAGAATCAGAACCGCAACTATAGTTTCTTTCCTGCGCCCTTGTCTCTGGGGCTTTCTGATTGTTGTTTTTCCTTGTTGACTTTAGGACATGATGCAACGGCGCACCAGTCTACTGCAAGAACTCGATAACGCAAAGAAGACCTCGGAGAAGGCCAAGCCTCCAAAGAAAGAAGCGGTAAGAGCGCTATAATAGTATTTCCTAGCCTCCAGCAGACTTTCATGATTACCGAGTCGTACGAAGGACTCTTTACGGCAAAGGCACGAAAAGTGCTTGCGTAATTCTGAGCAATGATTTGAAGTGCACACAAAAGGAAGAGGGAGAAGGATCGAAGCGGTGTTCCCTTGAGGATACTTAACAGCCTCTTTTGCCTCCTCAATGGTGTTTACCCACTGGGTGAAGGAGGTAATCAAACAGACAAGGCGGCTCTTCTCGGCACTCTTCCCATTCCTTCTTTTTGTCGAAATGGTTAATACTAAGGTTTCGTGGTAGTAAAGTCTTTGCGATCTGACTTGGTTGCGTGAGAGGAGAAGATTGAGTAGGGTATGAAATCGGCCCTGACGGGTGCATTCAGTGAAGCACGCACAACTGCTCCTTCCCACCATGATGAAGGGTTGCGCCAGAAAGGAAGACCGAACGCCTTCTGTTAAGTCGAGGCAAATAGCGGACAGACTGGCGCGTTTCCCATCAAAAGTCTTTGAAGCAAACGAAATTTCCGGGCGAAGTCAAACGCGGATAATGCGCCAGTGCTGTGAAGCGAACCCGGAAGACACCCTTCCCGGGTTAAAATCACGTCTTGAAACCATGCTTCGTCCCGTGATAGAGCATGGGTTTTCCCTGCGTCGTCAAATAGGGCAGTCACTCAGCCCACCCAGTCTGAACTGGACACATAAAGTCCCAGTTCTGTAATGCAGTGCTAACGTGACAAAGCATGGCTTCTTGGCGAATTTTGGCTCGGGCCGAGAATTTAGCGGAAGAAAGTTTACGGTTTGCTGTCAAGTTTGATTAGGCTTCCCGGCGGCGATCTTGCGATTAGGTCGCTGATCGATCGTCAGTACTCCCCTGATGTTAGGATATAAACATCGCCTACTGCTTGGTAGACTTTGTCGTTGAACGGGCCTGTTTCTTCGATAACGAAGCAGCATCTGTTGTCCGTCATCAATGCAGTTTCCCGATGAGTTTTTCCCCCTCAATCGACTAAGCCTTTTGTATAGTTTCCCACTTTTGATCAGGCAGTTTTCCAATTGATTACCGCCTCCCCTTGCCAGAAATCAATCTTGCCTGGCGGGGAGCGTGTTAGTCTGGTGGGAACAAGGAAGGGATTTCATATCGTCTTTCACAACCTGCCGCAGCTGTCTTCATGTCCTTTGGCTTTGCAATCATTTGCATAAAGGTTATGTGACGATCTGGTTACTCTTCCGAGTTGAAGCGCCGTATTTATTCATGGAACCGTATAATACATTGTTGACTTTGTCGCCAAGATGAGAATCGATCCACAGTCCAAAAACGTCTTCACACTTCTTTTTTCCAAGACTTCGTTCTTCCTCTTATTGCTTCCGCTTCCCCTTTCTCATTCCTCCCACGCTATTCCCCAACCACCGAAACCATCCAGAAACCTTCCCTTAATTTCTCCTTAAATTCCTGCCGGAAACTCCACTCTCTTGAATCTCATATCTGACTGTTCATCCTTTGTTCTTGGGGGGTATTTTCCAGATTTTCTGAATATTTATTTATTTATATCACAATGGCTTCGCCGTTGCGCGATTTCTTCGGTCACTACATGGAAGTGACCGAAGACGTTGATTACCATGATCACCCCAACACCACAACCGTCACTTTTCCCCCTCTGACCCTCACTTCGGTGTCGCCCAACACGTACATTGGCGGTCACAACGGCGGCAAGTCTTCGCCATACGACTACCGCGTCCTCAACCAGCGTTCCTACGCCGGCCAACAGGCCTACTTTGGCTACGACGTCGAGCAATTCTCCTACATCCTGATCGCCAGTGGATGTCTAGGTTCCGTAGTCTTTGTCATTGCTTTCTGGATCGTCATGCTGATCAGAAGAACGTATGTCAGAAGGAGGAACGCTCGGTGGATCGCCATGGGCTTCTCGCCGTCGACCCACTCGGGGTTGGCGCTGACCGACGCCTACGGTCGCAGTGATGTATATCTGGTGCATTTCCCGGATATGCCCAGAAGTACGACGGATGTCTTTATTGGCAACGTGGGGTTCCCACCACTGGTGCCGTATGATTCGGACAGAAGGCGGCAGGAAGAGGAGTTTATCCAGTTGGGGGTGAACGATGTCAGGGTGGATAATGTGCTGGCGAGGAAAGGGTCACCGTTTCCCGAAAGGCTGATATGACACCTGTGATGGCTCTCTAAGTTAGATTGACACCGTAATTGTGGTCTGTGCTCTTCGTAGTTTCTGAATGGAAGAAACTACATGAAATTAACGGCTGCCTGTTTCTAGGCTCACTTAGCCTTGGCAAAAGCGGAAGAAGCCGTTCAACGGAGTACCGTAACGGGCAAACAAGAGGTACGTAACGGTAACGGTCCGAGCGTCTAGAAGATAACGTACCGTATATGTACCACCAAAGGAGAATGCGATAAACCCGACGAACCTTTTCAGAAGAAAAGTTTGGTTTTAAGTTAGTCGGAAGGTTTGAGCGGTATGTTTGAGTTAACTGTTTCTCGTAACAAGGGTAGGGTCTTGAGTTTCCAGACTTCGGCTCGCAGACCATTAATTTTGGCTATTTTGCTACGTACGTTCAAATTTTGTAGTTGAGGGAAACATGGGGATGGTCAGCTTTTGCCTGTATTTTGTAACTCGTGACGCTGTCGCTTATCCTGGTTAATTAGACTGATGGATCGCTTTGTGGGAAGTTTGCATCCAACGGTCCCACGAACCACTTTACGCAAATCAACGCCGATTGCATTCAGCCAGAGATCATCCTCTTGAATGGGACGCACTAATTGGATTAAGTGACGTGATTTTGTTCAATAAGACTAAAGTGGTTTCATCGTTAGTGATTTAACGCGTGGATCAACTCGAGCTTTCCAGAGTGCCTCCCGGGAAAAAAACTCTTGATAGACGAATGGAAGCTCGGCAAACCAACTCGACCGAATTATCTTCCCAGGTGGCGCATGCGTTCAGCCTATGACACTGACAACGTGCGCCACTCCGACAAACTCGAAGTGGCGCACGCTACCGCCCAATATAACCGGAAACGTGCGCCACAATGGAAATCGCTTCGGCCGAGTTGGTTTGCCGAGCTTCCATATGATCATGTAGGGCCTTTTATCCAAGTTTCCCTCTTGCAGATTCACCGGTTGAAGGAAGCAGAGACCAAAGGTTTCCGCCAAGCCCTCATCGACTATGCCGAGTCACAGATGAAAGCTGCTCAAGAAACCTACGAAGTACTCCTCGAACAGATCCGGAGGATACACGAATGGGAACCTGCTTTCCCTGATGAAGACGATACTTCGATCCCAACCTCAGACTCGAACAGTAGCCTATGAAAATTAATTTCAACTGATGGTCTTTCCGGTCCTTTTTCTTCCAGGTTTTCCACAAAATTTCATGACAAAGTTTCCTCCTACTCAGTTAGCAGTGGATTTTTTTCTCTTTTGTGTCGCTCAGAAATGCTCAACGATTTCTATAACCCGTTGAAAACGAACATACACTCCATTATTCGGCAACAATAACATACCGTGGATCATTTCTCGGATATGCAACAACAAAAATGGAAACAAAATTAGTTCCACGCTTCTTTAACCTTGTTTGCGGCAGTGAGTATTTTGTATAACCTAACAAGAACTCCGACGAACAAAGTTCGGTTGAACAACACTGTAAAGGAAGATAGCGCTACGGGGTAGGCAGTAATTCAATGAAAATTACTGCTAAAATAAGAATTCGAACGAGGAAGTAAAGCGAAAACAATAAACAGCACACTATTCTATCGAGATCACGATGGTGTCTTTGCCAATCCATTTTCCTGAGAAGACTCGTTGCAGCCTGACTTATCTATCGACGGAGGGACCGTCGGTATCCAGAAGTGGGTCCTCTGGCTGGCCGTGGCGAACGTCATGTACTTCGGGTTGAACCTCAGACATGTTATGGGGTCGCTGCTCTCGCCCGTCAGCACGCAGACTTTCTCGCCGGTATGGCTTTCCCATACGTGGACCTTTCCATCCGCGGAGCCCATCAGAACATACCTTCCGTCGGGTGTGAAGGAAGCTTCCATCGGGTACTTTGATGCACTAGAATAACCCTGCAAGAAAACCAAACTTAGTAAACCCGACGCAACACCGGCCACCTTAACTACGCTTTTAACATGCTAGCCGCAACGGGGCAACACGACGGCATGCCTTGATCACGTTCATTGACGTGATCAAAGCGCGTATTTTAAGTCCGGTTGCGCGAGAGGTATGTCAACTCACCGTGAGCGTGTGTGCGACTCCTCCGACGTAGGCGTCGACCAGGATGGCGTTCTTCCCGCTGGTCGTTATTAGTATTTGTGTTGTATCCGGGTTGAATTTGATGTCTGTCCATATTCCGTCTTTGATCTGGGGGACAGGGAAGGTAAGAAACGCGCCCTGAAAGAAAACGAATGCCAAGTTGGGACGAGAAAGTGGGACGAGGGCAAGGACAAGGACAAACCCTAACCTTAGTGGATGTGCCGCTAACCTTATCGAACGTTCGGAGATCGTATAGTCGGACCTCGGATGATTCGGAACCGACGGCCACAATGAGCCCTTCCGGGTCGTAGTTGGCGACGGGCTTTCCTGGTACGGAGAGGAGTCCTTGGGCGTTTTGTGAACGAGTATCCCATAAGCGGACAGAGCCGTCGTGTGATGAGGACAGGAAGACGTCGTCTTTTGGGTGCATTTTGAGGCCCGTCACTCTGAAACATCATTGTCAATCTTGCTTCCGAGTCTACTGGTAGAGAAAAAGATGCAGGGAAGGGACGATTTCAGTCAGCCTTGCACGACTCACGCTGTTCCGTCTTGTCAATCAAGAATCAGATCGCTTAACTGCACATCGTTAGGCTGATTGTTGATCCATCAGAAAGCATGTTTTTGAAGATTTCGACTTTTTCACTTTTACCGTTTTGCGCGAAAAGACTCCGAGCCTTCAAGCTTGAACTTACTTGTTGGTGTGGCCTTGAAAATATCTCAAATACTTGTTTTCTTGCAGATTCAGTTGCCTCAATGTGTCTGCAAAGAGAGAGCAACGCCATGAAGTGTGTGGGGAAGCGAACTGCAAGTCAAAACTGAAAACTGAAAAGCATCTCCCTCGTTGACTTACTGTCAATCTTGGTGGATCCATGGACAACCATCTTCTCGTTCTTCGTGAAGGATATGAGGGATACCCCATACTTTTTGCTGTGCAGCGTTTTTGATAATCTGCAATGAAAGCAATGTAGAACTAACTGCCCTGCTGGCTTGAAGCAGCGGTTCGCGGAAACGGAAAAAGATGCTAATGTCGAATACTCACATGGCTTTGTCGCACTCGTACAGCTGGATGCTTTCGTCTTCGGAGCTAGTGACAACGTAGTGTCCACTGGCAGATATGTCCATATAATTGATTCGTTCGGTGTTGTCCCTGAACGTCTTGGCCACTTTGAATGTTTTGATCAGATCGCTGGTGAGACTCACCATTTTGAAGCAAGACAATGCAACTCAACATAAAGACTACACCACTCTTCGGCCTACTCTTTCCTTCGCTTCTAAGAACAGCCAGTCATCTACCAGTACTATCATTCTTCGAACGCCACTTCGAGCAGGTCAAGTTTTGTCTCCAAAGAAGACGACAGTGGGAAAACTCAGAAATGGCGAAGACACCTTCAAATTCAAAACTTTTGAGTTGATCTTGTTTGAAACCTTAGAACTATGTTAATCAGCAATCAACCGAGAAGCTCATTCTGTACAAGTGTGTGCACTTAAGTGGGCGGGCCCATCGCGCCCTGTTCTGCTCCGCGCTTTGCGTTTTATATGGGAGGAGTCTACCTGTGCACAATCTATACGCTGCAGATGGCGCTGCTGGAGAATAACATTGTACTCCATAGTGATTCGAGATACTTCCTTTCAAGTTCCACACATCCTTTGACTGTTTGTGATCGTAGTCCTATCCCTATCCCGAGCGACAAATACTTTTATCCTTGCTCGTATTTCTCACAACCGAAACAAACAGGAAAGTCCAATAAGAAACACTATGAAAATAAAAACAAATGAAAAAATGTCATCATTGAGGGATGATAAGGACCGGTATCATAACAATCAACATAAACATTACTTTCCTAGTTTTCTGAACCAAAACGATGAAAGCGGAGCTTCATATCCTAGCTTCTGCACATACCCCCGATCTACCAAAACTGAGAATTAGCTTCAGGTTTTTGTTTTCGTTACTCTATCCGACTTTGCCGGTGAGACATGCGCAGTGGGTGTGCTCTTCTCCTTGACCGACTTTTTCGCCTTCGACGACACCGGTTCGGGTTCGGGTGGTGGTGGTATGACGATATTCGCCGCGTCCAAGTCGGGTATAGGCGCCCTCCAAAAGGTGAAGGACCCGAAGTCGTCGGCGTGTTCCAGTTCGGACCTGAGGAGGTCCGTGCCGGGCAGAACGCGGAGCGGAGGGAAGAGCATGTCGACCAGGGAAGTCTGTTGGGTGTAGGAAGACTGGGCTTGGCGAAGGACTTCCTGCTTCAGTTGACCTTGATAGTTGATGGTGAAGATGCGGTGGACCGAGACACCGATGGCTCGGTAAGAGAGCAGGTCGGTCGTCTTGTTACCGTAGGCCGCGAAGAAAGGGTTCCGGTCGGGCGGAAAGAGCGCGCGGATGTCTTTCAAACAGGCGATTTTGAACTCTTCCGGCCTCTTTACGATCACCTCCCTAAATAACAAGAGAATGAGTTAATATGGCAGACCGTTCAAGCGACCAACACAACCTACGAGCTTTTTATACACCTACAGACTCTAAACAACGTTGGTGTTGTGAGATGCATGTATGCAGGTGAATGCTATTGAAATTTCGTTATTAGAAGGACGTTACATTCTCGAAAGCTTTGTGGAAATTCAACCAAATCTTTTTAGATGTTTCCGCACTCTTCCGGTCTTTCTGCGATCACTTCACCAAATAAAATATTAAAGTGATGATACAGTGGAGCAACTAACACAGATTACGAGCTTATCATGAGCCTGCACACACGGACCAATGTGGACGCCGTGTTGAGCATGTCTGTGGGTGTGTTCAAGTTCGCCGTTAGAAGTATATTTGGGGGACTTACTGGTGAAACGCGAGGAACAGGGACTTTGGTGAAAGGAGCAAAGGACCATCAGGTAAAGTGACGTTCTCTTGCATGATGCTTCTAAGATGGTCACGAGTGAAGTTGGCTTGACCGATGGCTCGGGAAGATAAGTACAGGAACTTGTAGCCGTTCTGGTGGATGCGGTTGTACAAGCCCGCAACACCGGCTTGAGCCCATGTCGAACCGATGATGGGCAAAATGTGGCCCAACACATCAGACCTAAAAAGAACAACCCTGAAACAAGTACTCACTCATTTTTTTCCACTCAAACAGAACTCAGTCAACTGGAGTCGACAGAATCGTTCTTCCAAGTGGCGCACACTCTCGGGCACTAATACCGGAAACGTGCGTCACTTGGAAAACATATCTTGTCGAGTCTGCTTGCCGTGCTTCCATATCTTCACAGCGGAATATTTACCGAAAACTTACTTGGTTATTGTGCCGTCGATATCGGATATCACAACTTTGTCATCAAAACGCCACAGAAAAATGTTGCATTTACATGTGGCTGAACCTTGGTACTTCGTTACGATGCAGAACTCGGCTTCGTTGAGACCCATTTGAAGAGGAAGAGTTTTCTGAAACAGAAAATTCCATTACCTTATTTTTCAATGGAATTCAGATTTTTTGACCTGGAAGTTTGTAGCTTACTATTTGGTCGGAAGTTAGACGGAGTGTTTTCCGATACACCGTCCCGCCGTTCCCGGAAGGTTTCTTACCATCCGATCTCTCACTTTCCGTGTCGCTCAAAGGCGGCGAGCTCGTCATGGAGGAGTACGCCGAGGAAAACTTAGCATCTTGACTCAATGACTCCACCCGACTCTCTCGTTCTTGCGCAGACAGAGGCACGAGTTCAATCTTGGTCCCTCCAACTTCAACCATGGAGGGAAGCGTCAAAGCAGCCTCGGTATTCTCCATACGGGCTGGCTGAATCGCCGAAATTGACTCGACAGGGTGTAACGGCGTGTTCTCCGTTACGGAATACTGCCTTTCCGAACTCCTAGAACCAGATGAGGCTAAATTCGGAATGACCATCGGAAGTAAATTTAAATGAACCTAGACAACAAAATCTCGACATGTTCGTGTTCCGAAGTGCCGCACGCGTTCTATCAGTTACTTCAACAACGTGCGCCACTTAGAGTGTCACGGCTGATTGACGAACTCCCAAATATAACTTACGATTGTTGGAGGTCGAGGTTGTCCAGAGCCAAGTATCTGTCCTTCTGGCTTCGACTCAGCGTTTCCGTCACCAGGTCTGACAGATACCTTCCATCTTCAGTATCTTCTTTCTTGGGCGTAGTGACAGGTTTGGCAGCAGTGGCGGTGTTCGCAGACGAGGCGATTCTTGGACGTCGAATGTAGCTGAAGATACCGCTGAGATAGCCCGACCTCCTTTGCTCTTCGACACCTGCAAGAACACATACCCAGACATAAACTCGGGGAAATTCGTAAAACCAAACCAAAGCGATATTCGGGATGTCGGCAAATAATCCGAAAATGATCGTTTTCCGAAGTGGCGCACACATGCTAACAGTAACAACAGGCACGAGCGCCACTTGAAATAACAGCCATGTTCAGTTCGCTTATCGCCGTCCCGGTTGTCGGTTGAAAACTTACGTCCGGGAGAAGGTACTGGCTCCTCCGTAATGTTTTCTAAGCTGACTGCGATGGGCGTAGTGGCAGTTTCGGCTGTCTTAGAGGGTGAAGTCTCGGGCAACTGGCCCCACTGCCAGGTTACGTTGTTCACGTTCTCTTCCTTGGCCTTCCGGGTCTCGGACTTCTTGAAATTGTCCACCTCTGAATCACTCATAAAGCCTGACGCCAGTTTGGCATCCATCCTACAGAAAAAGACAAATTGAACTCCTCCGAAACATAATCTGGAAAGTGATAAAAAAAGACGCCCATCTTGCGTGAACCTGCATACACTCGACCCCGTACTCAAACACAGCTTAGCATATGCAGATACGTGACCGATGTGGCCTTTTGACAATTCTGTTCTAGTTTGCTTCATTTCTCACATTGCTTTTTGTTTTACACGTTTCTCGTTCTACTCGATACTTACCCAGGTTTCGGAGGTGTCAGCTGTCCTTCGCTCTTCGCCGACTGTGCTTCCAGGTCGACATGTTCGCTGGGCGTTCTTGAGCCGAGTGGAGAGGCGAAGTGCACATGGAGTTCTTTGTGCAGAGTTTGTATACTGTGGAAACTTTTACTGATCGAAAGACGTCTCGGTGGGTTCTTCAGTGCGACTAGGCTTTCCTCTGAAGGTTCTTCTGCTACATCGACCAGTTTCGGAAGACTCGACGTCTTCTCCAGTCTCTCACTATGACTGTCAGGTTCCGGTGTACCTTCCCGGCTGTCTTCATCCGTCATGTCCATTTTGAATATGTCGTCTTCGTCCTTGACTTTACGCAGCTGAAAACAAACCTCAGTTGGAAACTCGAGTCCGACGTGAGTCTAAACTGGGAGCTCAACAACCGAACTCAACAAGCTCGCTGTTCAAGTGGCGCACGCTTCCAGCCAGCAACACAGAAAAAGTGCGTCACTTGGACAAACTTAACCAGGTCTTTTTATCAACTGCCGCACGTTGTCTGTGACATTGGCCGCAAACGTGTGCCAGTTGGTGACAAGACCTGGCCGAGTAGTTCTCACACGAGCTCGCAATTAGTTTTTGATACCTTCGTCCGACGTTTCCGTCGGGATTTGGTCTTTGTTTTTCGGCTATCGGGAGACTGCTCCTGCATCTCGTCAGAGTTACCACTTTCATGGCGAGCGCGTTCTTCTGGCGACTCGGAATCTTCGCGACCGATTCGAAGAGCTTCGGCGGAATTGACGGAAGCAACGGAGGATTTTGGTGCTTCGCTGATGTGCGAGATGCTGGGCGCGGAGGTGGCCAAGCTAGGTGGCGGAGCCGATGGTTGGTTGGTGGGACTGCTGGGAAGCTCCATAACTTCCTTCAAGGGTAGTGGAGATGTCGCCAGATGCGTGAGAACATCCTGGAACAACAACAGTAAATTGAGAGGAGAACTTTGTCGCGCCGACTACGCTTTGTCCACGTTGCGAGAACAAGTAAAAGCACGGCACCGTGATCGGATTTCAACACCGGGCTAAATGCAACCTAGGAGAGCATTTCAAGGCGCGTATGACGTTTAAGTCACAATATCACGACGTAAGTATCACGTGACGTCATGCGCGATTGAGCTGAAGCAAGATGAAATATGACTCCTGGGTTTACCTCGGTGTTCTCGCTTTCTTCGCTTACAAAGAAGGCTTCGCCCGTTTCTCCCAGTTTCATGTGAAGGTCCACTGGCTCGCCATTGATAGTGATGTCCACAATCTTCTCGCGTCGGTTGAAGACTCCACGTTTGCCAAAGCGAACGTGGAAGGGCGAGCAAGCGTACGTTCCATCTTCCTGCTCCACAACCACCACGTCGATGGCGCCCGACAATGTCGCTGGATTGACATCGTTGTACAGATCACGGAAAGTCGTGACGAACTTTCCGATATAATTCATTTCCTGTAAAGCAGAGAACTCACGGTGTCCACAAAAGATCCAGAAAGACAAAATTCGTATATCAAACGAATGAGTTGATTCGACTACACCTTTATCGCTTGATTGCTTACTTCTTCCCAGCTGGACAAAATCGATATTCCGTGTCCGAATCGCAGCGTAAATCACTTCCGGCGGATGATAACGACGTCCTTAACCTTGTTTAGTGGCAGACTCTTTCGTCACCGAACGATGCGCGCTAGGCATGCATCGGATGTTGACCTGAAAGCAGTAGAATGATGTTATTAGCACAACAAACTCATTCCGAATCTGTTCTGTTCAGAATCCGCTTCAAGCTTCAGTGATTTTCGTGATCAGAAAGCCTGAGGCTCCTTCACGAATTCAGGGTCAGCTGTTCAAAACGAGACAAAGCAATACCCTTATCGCTTGTCTCTGAGTTGCTCAAGTGCACTTTCGTCACCATAGCATAGATCACTCAGAAGAGATAAAGGGACATCCAAGACTACAAGGTCCAAGTGCCGATCAAGATACCAAGGAGAAACCTTCTTCCGTTGTGTTTGCTTTTGCCTTTTGAGATCGCGATTGAAGTCTGCAAACTCAGCGGAAAACGAGAAGATCGAGAACACACTGGCCGGAACTGGCCATATACCGGTAAATCTTGAGTCATTCGGCATATATCGCGTTGAGTCAGAGATCACGTGCGCTCCGAAAATTGCTTATGCTATTTGAAGACCACGTGCTCACTTCTGCCTCTGTTTGTTCTGGACCGACAATATTCCAGTTGGTTCCAGCAGTCCCACATTCCCGCGCAGTTTTCTCCAATTCGAAACAGTTTCAAAAACTTCCCGAACGAAAATTAAGTAAAATGTTGCTGCACTCGCACCTTCAGGATCAGATCTTGACCAGCTGATTTCTGTGGGAAGAGGAAATCCTGCTGCCTGGACCAGCAAGGCTGCTCGCTCCGCGAACACTGGTACGATGATCCCGTAATTACTAGCGAAGCATTCATCCGGATCAATTAGACTACTACATGCTGAAATGAAGGTTTCTTCCACGGATGCGACGAACTTCAAAGATACATAAACTGTAACTCGGTTCCTGCCAAAGAGAAATCGATTGGGACTCTCCTCCACTCGCGACCAATAGTTTTACACCGCAATTCCCCGTAGCGCTTTCTCAGCATTATCATGTTTAAATTGTAATTTTGTTCCGATTATGTAAGACTGGAAATACTTGCTTATCAGCGCGAGACTTGCGGCATCACGCGATTCTTCTTCGACTAGGCGACAGAGTATCTGGCACCAGACCGAATTGCTCGTCAAGCATGGATGACTTCCTCAGCGCTGCAGGGTTAGCACGTTCTTCTTTGCGGGCTTCCAAGTTCCACGACGGGGTTCGTCGTACATGTCGTTCGCTATCGATATTTTCGAATAATAACATCTTCAGTGTTGACGTTGAGCAAAGCACGAGCTCGAACAGCACAGGAAAGTTTTCCGAAACGATCTCCAATCAATCGTCAAAGTTTTGTAAGTGGCGCAGTTTATATGGAAAAGGCCAGTAGACATGCGTGACTCTATCAAATTCACCGAGTGGCGCGTTTTGTACGGACGAATCCACTAAATCTGCGCATTTTCATCAGAGAAGAATAACCTATTTTCTTTACTGCATCTTTCTATAACTTTACAGTCCACTTGATTTTCGTAGGAGCAAGCGCTCTGTCACCTTAGCTCAGCCAAACGAACATCGTGCGTTGTTTAGTGGTTTATTAGTTCAAATGGAGTAAGGCTAGAAACCTAAAATAAAACACATGGCCGACAAAAAGTTCGAGAAAAGGACGTTCAACTTAAAACATCCAAGTGTGTGAAACTACCGTACGCTTCCTAAAAAAGGGAGAGAAAAAATAGACAAGAAGAAAAGGGGGCCCATCCTATCTTCCTTCACTTCGAACTTGACTTACGACGACAAAAGAGAGGTTGTAACATTGACACAATACGAAAAGCAACTGCAGATGGACATACTTTTCAAGAGCAAATTCTATTCTATGAGACCAACTTATAACGGACGATTGGCGAAACATTCTCTGATCTTCTAGTCTCTACTCGTCCCGGTGGTCGTAATCGCCGGCGTATTCACGGTCTCGGAGAATGGATCCGCCGGGCGAGCGGTTGTACAGACTTCGATCCTTGATGGTTTCGCGGGTGGAAGTGGTGATTCGGCTGCTGCCTGTAGCGGTGCGGGGAACATATCGGAGTTGGTAGCCTTCGGCGGTGTAGCCAAGGTAGGAGTGGATGAACCAGAGGATCAGAGCGAACTGGACGCCCCACGTGTTGACCATATGCCACTCCTTGTAGTAGAAAAATTGCGAGTACAGCAGTGACACAAATAGGGCTCCGTTGATCTGTAAGAAGGCAGAAAAATTCACCAAGTTCAAGTAGTGAACTTTCTCGATCTTGAATAATGAAAATCATAAAGTTACCACTGCCAGCGTGAATTAAGAGCATATGAAAGAAAGTCAAGAATTCGTTTTCACAGTTGAGGAAACGCTTTTCAAAAATGCACCGGTACGTCGGGGTGGTCGTTCCTTGAACACTGTGACCCCGCTAAAGAAGCGCAGAATGCTGGATGCGTTTCATTATCGGGGCTACCGTTAGTTAAGCACGATCACCTCGGTAAAGTGGCGCACAAACACAAACATTAGGTAATGCGCCACGGTTTCAGGGTAACTCGTCACTTTGGGAAGACAACCGCACTGAAGCAGCGCACATTGCAAATGTAATATTCTACAGAAGCTTCAAGACATAATCAAGGAGGAGTATTGTCCTTACCACCATTCGCTGGATGAAATGAGCTTCCTTGTCCCTATCGTCTTGGAATCCGACAGCTTGGAACGCGAAGATACCAGTGCCGAAGAGAGAAGCGCCGACAGCTCGAGTCAGATGTTCGTGAACGCCATCCAAAGTGCGGATCAGAGTCTGCAAGATAGAAACACAGCTGGTTGACTTTCAAAATTCGAAATTCAATACATCGATTCACTGGAGGGAAGTAGGAAAGAAATGTTTTTATACGTACGAAATTGCGTAAAAACCAACGGGGGAATCCATAGAGGGTGAATCCGATGGCGGTTGCGAGGACGAAGTCAAAGAGGAGAAACTTGTTGATCGGTCGGCCGGTGCGCTGGAGATGTCCCCCGGGGTAGCCTCCTCGGACGAGGTGAACCAGACTACCCAAAGCCCACAAGAAAGCTCCCAGCATACCGAACGTGACATGCTACAGAACAGACCAAATTGTAAAGCTGACAAAACTCTATTACAGTCGAATACCTTCGCAAAAAGAAGACGAAACTTACTTCGTGGCTCCAAGCCTTGGAGAAGAGCTGGACGTCGATCATGGCAATGAGAAGGACAACATTCGTCTGAAAAAGCAGAGAAGGTGAGAAAAATCCAAAAGCAACAGCACTGATAAAATGAATCGGAAATAATGGAAATAGACAATTCGTAATTAGAAAATTTCATGACTTTACGGACAATGCAGAAACGCGAAACAGACCCTTCTGAACCTCACAGAATATTTACTTACGATGACGCGGTGGAAAAGGAGGCATGGATGAACAGTTTCCGGATCCTTGGTAAATTTCGTCAGGATGAACTGGAGCACAGCATTTCCCAAGAGGACAGCTCCGTACATTCTGGCCATTTGGAGATCAACACCATCAAGAGTGGTTCGGGAGACCTAAAGAAAGACAAAACCATGCATAAACGAATTTATTATGATGTTTCACAGACAATCAAACCTGGAAATCGAGCAGCATCTGCGGGAAAAGGAACCAGGCTGCTGCAAAGAGCGACGTGGCAATCAAGTCGACGCCAAACCACAGCTTCCTGTTCATCACGGCGAAGATGAAGCCTCCTAATAGCACCGCAGACCTGTAAAAGACATCCAACATCAGAATCCGTACGGTTATGGAAGATAATCGACTTACCGGACGATCTGCGTGGAATGCATGAAGCGCACCACAGACTCGACGGGATCACGACTGTAGTCGGTGGCATAGCCGGAGCCGACTCCTTGGCCGCTGTAGGCCGACATCTTGATGTTTTGAAGAATGAGGAGAGCACAGTCGGGAATCTGGACGAAAAATCCGGCAGAAAATCCACGGGAGAAGAATTGCTGGAAAATTAAATGGCGTCGGAAAATTCAACGGTTGGAAAATGCACCCGGCACGATTAGCATTGAGGTCGACGGCACGGCCTGGACAAGCACGTCCGGGGCCACACCCGGGTACGGCTTTCCCCGACTCGTTGGCTCATCTGGTTGGCTCATGGCCTCCCGCGCTTATACAAAGCCCGCCTTGCGCCAGTCCGCCTATCGTTGCTTGTCATCCCACTGCGTTCCTTGAGTTCGATACGTTTTACGCATACTCCACATCATCGTACAGCCCATTGTTTGGGCATGGTGTGGTACTAGGGTAGACCCCTTGATTGATTGTTTGATTGCTAGCGACTTGGCTGGCCACTAGACTGTCTATGCTAAGAGCAAGGACAAAGCGGACTGTGGACAATGGTCAAACGGCTTCGTAGTCTTCTCTGCTGTGAAGGAAAGTGACTGCTGAAAGAAAAGTAATCCCTGTTTGGAACACGCATTCGGTAATAATCGAACTAACGGCGTGCCTAAGTAGCATCCGTTCAGATTTCAGCGGTTATTTTGAAAAATGATTGATGTGAGTCATGGGACGAACGGCAGTCTGCACAGTGGTCAAACCGTATAATCTTCCGAAACTCGGGGATTTCCCTCACGTCAAATTCACAAAGCAGTTCGCATAGTTCGGGTCTGCCAGAACTGTGTACCGAAAGAACGCAACAGTTTAGAATACGTCGAAATGTTAGAAAGCTCATTGCTGGTTCTTCTTTGCCAGGTTCTCACCCTCATCTCGTAGAATTTCAGGATGCGCCTTCCAGAAATCATCTCTAATTATATCTTCGTTCAGTGAAAGAATTGTATCTGACGGCTTATCACCATCTCCAGCGGCGCAGAGGTTCGAACCGAGAGCTTTCATAAGAACAGTTCCTTTCCGGTACAGCTGTGAAAGGTTATTGTAATTTACACCAAACTGCGAAAATAAAATCTCATTCTTTCCACCAGCATTCGTTCCTTTCAGCTTGACTTGTGCTTCGTTGGGCGTGAGTCCACCTTCTTGCACCAGCGCCCAGAAGACCGTGTTGTAGAGGTTATTGATGTGACAGTCAGCTTGTCTCCAGGAAAGGTAGTCTCGGAGAACCTCCTTTGAGGGATACAGGATCACACGACCATCGAAGGAGGGTGCGTACTTTAATGGAGTGGTTGGGAAGAACTCCGACCAGTGAAAGGTGAAGCAGCTTGTGAAGAGCGACACCATGTTGGACAGTATTTTACTGCAAACGGGAAGGTACTAGTGATCATCAGCAGGAAACGCATGACGTCACGACACATTCATGTATGTCGAACCGACTCAAGCCACACTTGCCGTGACGTCATGGACCATTCAACTGGAAACCTAGACCTTTTCCACAAAGCTGTACCTTTCTCGTCGGTTATACAAGTTTGTCTTCTTGTCCAGCACAAAACTGTACTCATCACTTTGTCCATAAGCTATAACGACATCTTTGAAGTCCTTCATCACCGAGGTGGCTGCTTTGTTCATCAGTCCCAGGGAGCGATCGTCGTTTGGCTTTCTAAAGCCGTGAACGTCGGAAAACCTTTGTCGGAAAGACAGACACGCGGATTCAAGGGTCTCAGATAGCTTGCTGTGATATTTCGCACACTAGAGTTCTCAAGTTAATTTTCACTGAGAGCCAGAACAAGACACCACAACTGCAACACACAGATACACTTCCGGTGGTGAATTACCTGTGGAAGCCGCGTCCATCGATCCTTACAACAGGCCAGCACTGTGGAAGTAGGACGTCAGATCGCTCGAACAACTTAACGTACTCGAAACTACTTTTCGCCATTGCGCGTGTTAACTGGACGCGGTGGGCAACGACATACCGAAATCTTACGAAGGTTTCTCTTCGAAAAACTTGCGAGAAGTCAAAACCAAAATTCAAAAAAGAACCAGGATACTGTTTACGTTCGATCAAGTCCAGTTCCAAATCAAGCGAAGGCTTGCGAAATGCACATTTCGGTGAATCGAACTGCAGCCAGATCGAGGTGGCAAGTCCTGTATCACGTTCATTATTCAGCAGTTTCTACAATTGGTGCAGAGCCATTCGGAACGCTGAACAAGAGCGATCCACTGATCCAGATTCCAGAATTTTGAGTTTGATACCTTCTTCGCTCTTCTCCACGCTCCAGTGTTCTCGTTATCTCCTGACTCGGACTCCATGATATTTAACAACGGATGCTCCCATTGCTCCGTCGAGTGACTGTTAGCTGTGGATAGTCTGGACAACACGTCGAGGCGACTGGACGCCAGGACGAGTATGAGATTCGTTCTCTTAATCTGCAAACAAGATGTCCCAAAGAACACCACGAAGCTCCGAAGACGCCAAGAAACCCAAAGACAACGGTGAGCCCTCATCAGATGCTGGATCATCCAGTTCACGTGCATCTCTCCATCCCGAAGATGTGGCTTATCCGTACGTCAACTCGCAACATCCCAACTCCTTGCTTCGTGGTCTGCAGCAACTGAGGCAGACTGAGACATTCTGCGACGTTGTGCTGAAAGGAGAGGATCCTTCAGATTCTTTTCTATGCCATCGTTTAGTCCTAAGCTCCTGTAGTAGCTACTTTCGTGGAATGTTCACGTCTAACTTGGATGAATCGCGGAAGAAAGAAGTCCAGCTGCAAAATGTTTCTGGCAAAACCTTGCGCTCGTACGTACGACGTCTCGCGTCCTGCAGTTGTGTACTCATTCTGTTCAGTTCGGCCTGGTGTGCTTTGACGTCATGCGCGGATTAAACTGGGGGTCTGCGCAGAGTGACCTGGGTGGTCTTCAACGTCAATCTATTTCAACTTACCTGTCTTCTTTCTTGCAGGTTGATCGACTATGCCTATACGTCAGAGATGTCCATCGATAAGAATAACGTCCAATCCTTGCTTGCGGCAGCCACTTTCCTCGATATTATCCCAGTTCGAGATGCCTGCTGTAACTTCCTGGAGAGGAACATGGACGAGTCCAACTGCCTAATGATACACTGTTTCGCTGAGCTGCATAACTGCACCAGTCTAGCTGATAAAGCCAAGACTTTTGCCCTTCAGAAGTTCACTTCGGTAGCCCTCCATGCTGAATTTCTGGAAATCGCAAAAGAAAAAGTAAGAAAATAATGGGACTGGACAAGTGGCGCACTCCCTCAGTGATATTAGCCGGAAGCGTGTGTCACTCAGGAAAAAACTATCTGAGTCGTGTTTGCTGCCCAAGTCTGTCTCACTGAAAGCGCGCGCCACTTGGGGAATGAATTTCGTCAAACTTGAGCCCTGAGCTGCCAAATGTTTCTATCCGTTTTACTGGTCAATCTGTTTCAGATCCGAGTTTTTTTCAGGTGATTGATTTGATCTCTTCGGACGATCTCAACGTTGAGCAAGAAGAAACTGTCTTCGAGGCGATCGTTCGATGGTACCACTACGATCCCATCGCCCGACGAGACGAGTTCGTGGAAGTGATGAAGTTTGTTCGTTTACCCTTGCTCAGCCCGTACTTTCTGGAGGACCTCGTGGCCAACCTGACTGTGGTAGAAAACAGCGCCGAAGCTCAAGCTATACTGCGAGAAGCTAGATACTTTCACGAGCTGCCAAACCGCCGAACCGAGTGGACTTCACCACGCTGTCGTTTACGCAAAGCTTCCGGTTAGATAACCCACATTACGTGACGCATTTCACCGTTGGATGAACCAAGAAAATGCGTCACTTATTTTCCTCTGGCAGTTCCCCCTTCTGAAACGATTCAAACGAACAATAGATCAGAAACTGAATAGACTCTTCTCATTTAGGTTTTTCGGAAGTGATCGTGTGTGTGGGTGGTGAAGACGACAAAGTGGTCCTCCGCAGCGTGGAGTGCTTCAATCCAGTGAATGGCTCGTGGTCGCATCTAAAGAGCCTTCCGTTCGCGGTGAGTAAAGCGGGGCTGGTGATTACTGGCGAGAACTTTATGTATCTCTGTGGTGGCGAATATCCGGATGGATCTGCCACCCGTGCAGTATTCCGCTACGATCCCGTCCTGGATGAATGGCGAGATATGGCATCCTTACATACTCAACGCTCCGAAGTCGGTAGGTCAGAAAATTCAGTCGAGAAACAGAAACTTGATCCAAAGACTGAACTTGAACAATCTTATTCATCTCAAAATTATAAAAAGAATGCAAACAGAATAAAGATTTTGGAAACTAAAAGCGGGAGCTGGGCAAGCGAACTCGACAAGATCGTTTTCCCAAGTGGCGCATGTTTTCATGGTTATTGGCTGGAAGAGTGCGCCACTTGGGAAACAGATCTTGTCGACTTCTTACGAAAGTCCTGTTTGATTTCAAGCAGTGTAGTTTACGCCCTCTTCATTCGGGGTTTTTCTCCTGCAGGTGTAGCGCTTGTGGACGATTACATCTACGCCGTGGGAGGTTTCGACCGATCTCGCCGTCTGGATACAGTCGAGCGCTTCGATCCCCGCGCGAATCGCTGGCAGTTCGTCGCGAGTCTTCGGTTGCCGCTGAGTTGTGCTTCGGTGGTGGCATATCGTAGTCATTTGTATGTCTTCGGAGGCACTGTTTCTGACACGGCCGAAACGACCAATTTAGCATTCCGCTACGATCCGAAAAGCAATCTGTGGAGTGACCTGGCCAGAATGCCCAGTCCCCGCAGTGGCTGCTCCGTCTGTGTTGGACCAAGTGGCCTCATTTATGTCGTGGGTAAGTTGGACGGTTGCTTTAGTGGATGATTGATCACGGCTGTAATGGTCTGTGGAATCGTAATTGAAGTAATTGATCGTATTATTCTGGTTACTGTAGGCGGGCTGTTAGGAGGGCAGGAAACGCTCAGTCGTGTCGACGCTTATGATCCTGTCAATAACGCGTGGACCACAAAATGTAAGAGAAGCTTCCGTGCTTCGTTTCTGATATAGACGGAAGGGGAAATTCGAGTGTTTTTCGCGCTCAGTCCGATTGAAAAATACCTGAATAAAATGTTTAACTTTCGGTAGATTGATTTGGGAACTCGGGAGACAATCGTCACAAGACTGTGTTCCCAAGTGGCGCAAGCTTGTAGTGTTACTGGCTGCAAGCGCGCGTCACTTAGAAAACTGATCTTGCCGAGCTTGTTTTTCGGAAAAAGCGTATGAGAAGGTCTGACTGAAGATTTCTTTCCTGTAGGCTCAATGAATAGCAGAAAATATCGTCCAGGAATTGCCCTTCTTGACACTCGCATTTTCGTTCTGGGTGGCGAGACGCATATCGATGTACATAGCAATGAGATAGAGTTTTACGATGAGGAACGCAACGAATGGACCGTCCACAAGAGCGAACTTCCTTGTTCACGAAGTTGGCTGAGCTGTGCTGTTATGAGAGTGAAGAAGGGTAAGTTTTCTTCCCCAGTACCGTAAAGAAAGCTCAATAGTGAGCTGAAAGCCTTGTGGGCAATTACAGGTGACGCCAACGAGCCGAGCACGTCGCGGAAAAGTACGGATCGAGCTGGCTGGATGAGACCGTAATTTGCAGATCGGCTTCGATGTACTGTGGGATAATTTTATTCTGGTGTCTTACTCGTTGAGCTGTTCTGTAGAAGATCCGAAGATCGGATCGATGTTTTTGAGTTTTTAATAATACGGAAGAATCGAATTCTTACCACTGTGATACTAGTTTATTGCCGACGTCTAGTCGTGGTCTCACCTGTCTCTGCTCTCACCTGTCCTGTGACTTCCCCTGTTTTCTAGTTTTACTCTTTTCCAGCCTTCATAAGTTATTAAAAGTTACTGTGTACAGGTGAGTGACTTCTTCTGAAAGGCGAAAATTAAGAGGTCGCATTTCCCAGCGCGAAGCTCAGCGTTGAGTGACTCAAACTCTGAACTCCTAGAGTTCTGTGACTTGCCGTTCTAAACACCGCCAAGTTTCTCTCGCAGGCTTTTTGAATATCTTGCGGTTCATTTATATGGATATCTACAGACATCAGAATAAGAAACAGAGTTGGCTGGAACTTCATCAACAGTGCATATGGTGGTCTGCGGAACAAGTAAGTTAGGAAAGCGTTCCGAGAACCGTAGTTTCTTGGCGCATTTGATCATCAGCACATGAATGGGTATAAAAGTCGATCACGGTGGTTGGGTAGCACGTTCCGAGTAATGCTTGTCAGAGGGGTTCAACACGGACTGGCCCGTCCAGTCGGCTTCACCCTCGGGAAGGTCTGAGACTAAGGCTGTTGGTTGATTGTTTGATCGAGATTCCCTAGACGGAAATGCTTTGAGAAAAGCAGCGGCTGACCAGAAATTCCTCTCCAACATGCCCATGGCAAGCGACAGGTGACAAGCCTGGATGCCGGCTGCTGGTAGAATTGGGAAAAGCTGTAGCCAGCTATTCGTAGCACGATCGACAAGGTGGCGTGCCATAGCGCCATAACTCAATTCAGACTATTCTGCTCCGAACGTAAAAGAGGGAGTTTCGGCTCCTTTTTTCCACTTTTATCCCACGTCTAGTTGTTGAACAAAATAATCACCAAGGTTTTCTTCTACAGCTTCCGCTCAAAAGTTTACACATAACAGCTAATCCTATCATGGGGTTCATGGTGCGCAGTCAGATCTAGAACACTCAAACTTCGCGCGGAGGAGAGGCATTAGCAAGAGAGTAAAACAAATACTGTCTGTTCCGCGGGGAAGTTCGCGAAATGCAACCTGGGTGTCTCAACTCTCTGTCATGATGGCCTGTCATGACAGCGGCGATTCAACTTTTGTTCAACTTTTATTAGCTGTTTGCAGATTTTCTTTCCTTGAGATGAAGCTCGTATACTCTGACCACTTCCTTGTTGACCACACAACGGTACCTCCCTGAGCGCATCGTAACCATTGGGTCGCCGACAGTTAGGTTGCAAACGGTGTTGCCAGAGACGAACTTGTCGGTGTCGGCAGCGATGTTGCTGTCGTCCGGCTCGCTCGGGGAAATCATTCGCCGCTGGACTTTGGAGGTCTTCGCACCAGTCTGCAGTTTCGTATTGATGTAAAGTAATGTGATGAATATGTGTAATGTCGTACCGTATTTTCCTGACTTTGATTTCCCAGATGATTAGCGTTTCGAGGTCTTGCATTGTGGGTCCGTCGACAACAAGACCGACGGTTGCAGTCTTGCAGATCGGTATTCTCACTATTTTGTCGGGTAAACAAAGGTGTGATGCGCCGTATCTCGCTATTAGCGAGACTTATCTGCCTTCCGTGCCGTCATTTCTTCCATGACTCACGGCCCACACATGTTATCGTAGTCAGCTTGAAGACAATTGTTGCAGACTCTAAATCCTTACGATGTAAACAAGTAGACTTCCGTCCGAAATCTGAATACGCTGATTACGTTATTACGGGTAGAATTTGTCCAGCATTCGTTTGCCAGTCCCCCGGAACTTGAAATGGCCGCTTTCAATGTTAACCTGGAAACTCTGGAAGTCTTCAAGGAAGTTCGAAGTCTCATCACCACATCACGAAATCGGAAAGCCTTTGTGCAGAGTGCTCTACATAAAGTGTACTGCGACAAGGAAGTCCAAGGCAAGTACAATGTCCTGGTCGTCAACTTGCAGAAGATTCCACAATGGACAAATGGGAAACCCGAAGGTTGGAAGGCCTACGAAGACTTCACCTATGATGAAATCATATTTGGAATTTATGTATTTGAAAGCGGTGAATTCCATTATTATGGTCGCAACGGCAAGGGATCTCCCAAAAACCTGGCTTTCCAAGGAAAGATCGCCGAGTGCTCGCCCGAAGGCAAAAAACCGAAAACCATCAAGTTTATCTTGCCGGACGAAGCCAAATTCCACACGGTAATTCCAGGTGATACGTTATGGGCTCTCGCCGAGCTCTACAAGGGCCATAACATAAGGCCTGAAGAAGCCTCAGTGCATGTAAGCACATGGACTGTGGTAGGTCGCATCGAAGAAATGAACGCAGGAAAAATCAAAGAAAGTAACACAATTTTTCCCGGTGACAAACTGCAGGTTCGTATGTGACAGCCCCAACATACAGTAGGTAGTCTTTTTGTGATGATCATTTTTGGCTCGGCGTTTCAGCTGGGATCTTCCTTCAAACCCTGCAGGTCTCTTTCCTAATAGAGTATTGAGTAAGTGGTTGCTCCAAAAGATGATGGTTGTTTTACTGAAAAGCATAGCCTGTCAATAACTTGACAATTATATTGACTGCTGTATGTAAATTGCACATCGTACTCTGTTTATTCAAAATTCTGTACAATGACATGCAGTAACTTCACACAATTTCGATTCCGCGATTATCCACAATTTCAGCTTTGAAGCGTGGACCTTTCACGAAAATCTTGTCCGAATGCCCGTTCTGTACATACACAGGTTTAACAGTTTTTGAAATATTCACAGAGGTGAAATGTACGACAAAAGAAGAGTTATGACGCATCTGCACCGTCGACCATCTTGGCTTATAAGCTACTTCCGGTTGCGAAGGCGGCATGGTCCAGACATCGGCCACGTTGGCCAGGTCCACATCAGTCCCTGTACCGTTCTGCAAAGGCTCTTGAAAGGCCAAGGACGTATCGTTGAAAGCTGTCGGATCATCTTCGGACAGTGTGTCATTCAGAACGTCAGCGAACAAGTCAGGAACGATTGGTGGGTCGTTCTCGAACATCGGAAACTGACGGGTGGTCTGCACTTGCACCGTAGTTTCAGGCCAGCTAATGTTTTTACTGGCCGACAGGAATATTTCAGTCGTTGTGTCTGTGGGGATCTGCGAAGCGATTTCTAGACCGGAAGTTGGTGTCGAAGATTGGATACCCAAAAGCTTGGTTGTCAGTGGCCGGCATTGCCGAGTATCCACTGTGACGAAAGTTACGTCTCGGTTGTCCGGACCTGGTCCGTTCGTGGCCATCACGTTGAGTGGGTGCAGTAGCCCGGGTTCGGCGTCCTTCTTCAGGATCAGCACCCCGTCATCGGGGTTTACGTAGAAGACAGAGTTCTGAAGTTCGTACGTCGGATCTGGATATCCTTTTGCCTGTAAATGAGAACAGTATCGTTGGTTGGCCATATGGGTGGAAACTGCGTAGACTGCCCAGACTACAGCAGGAGTCAAAGTAGCTTTACGGCTCGCCACTGCTTTCTGTTTTTTGTTATTTTGCTCAGTGTATAGCCGACCACTGGTCAGCGAAGGAACTTGCTCCATACCAGTACATTGCCGATGAGGGTTCCACTTTCGCAGTCCGCTGTGGCGAAGTTGTAACACCGTTTCTGGAAGACGACGTTGTACTGCCGTTCATGCTGTACATCGACGTCCATGTAGCAGCCGATCACTTCCACGACCACTTCCGCCACGTCAGTGTTGCCTTTCTTGTCTGAAGCCTTCACGTAAATGATGGACGTGGTGTCCACCGGTAAAACAACTTTTGCAGTGATCGTTCCGGAAACGTCGTCGACAGCAAAAGAGTCCGAGTCGATCGAGTACCGAATGTCATCGCCACCACTAGCCTGAAACCGCCAACCAGCAATTACTTCGCATGAATGCGCCTTACGGCCTGCCATTGGCTACTTCTGACTTCCGTTGGAATCCAACCTACCTGGAGTGTTCCGATGATGGAAGACGGAGCTCTTCGCAAAGCAAAAAAATGGTAAGAAACCGCGTCGAAGCTGACGGTGGGACACGTATGGCTAACTTCTACGACGGCAGTTGCACTGACACCGGAAGTCTCCATTGCAGACAGGTAGAAGAGCGGGTACGGATCCTTGGGCTTCCTGGTCATGATGATGTCTCCTCGGAGTTTGTGCGCTATGAAATCCTGCGAGCCAAAAATTTGATAGGTTAGATTAGGGTCCGCGCTGGTGGCAACGATGGTGGCGATCGGCGCATTCATGATACAGGTGGCATTGAGGTAGTAATTTGCCTTGTCGAAAACCACGGCGCATGTATTCTGGATGACGAACCCAAATATCATCAGGCTGATGGTAAAAAGTAGCCATATCCACGCCATCGTCAATGGCAAACATTGTGTTCACAGATAGCCCAAAAGTGAATACAACATGTCACATAGGAGCGGGTAGCGAAAGGACCAAAACGGACCCGCCAAGTCAAAGCACACAGGAAACACACTCGAGTGACCAATGACCACCATTGTACCGACAGAGTATCGGATACCACTTCCGGCATAACTACTGCGACTGTTATAGTCGAGTACATATCGCACGCAACCTGATACCGCTTTCGCGGTCGCAAATGCCCAAGACGGACGCACTGCCTCGCCAGCAAGGCCTGTAGTTTCGCGTACAGTGATCTCGGTTTGAGACTGGGTTCGCAAGTTTATTTACCCGATTTGCAGCTCTTCGAGCTCGTCAAAGACATGGCTGCGAAAATACTGGAGCACGGTACAGTTCGAAATTCCAGAATACTACTTTGTCAAATTGGCCATCAGCAAATTATTCATCGTGGTAAACAAAGTGAGAAATTCTGGCCTCAGAGTTTTCTGGGCTTTCGACACGAGCTTCCCGGAAGCCAGTGGGTCTCCACCTTCGTAAGTCAGTTCAGTCCGGATATATTCGATCCAAAGGTCTACAAACCCAAAAGACGAGTTGGACGACCGAGCTCGACCAACACTCGACAGGAGTTTCCACTTACCGACGCTATCTTTTCCAACGAATGAGAGCGCATCGTCAAACATCTTCCTCAGCGAAGCAATCGGCGCGCTGTTCTTCTTCTCTTGAGCAATCGCAAATTTAACCAACGACTCTGAGAAAGCACCTGGAATATCCCGAACTGTTTTGTAGATTTTCCTTCCACTGCTCAAGTCAGTGCTGTACGCCCATGTGACGTACTGCAGAGCAACCTGGCTTCTGATTGCCATGGACTGCTGCATGGCTTCCCTGAAAACCTCTTCGACTTTGGAAGGCTGAAAGTGAATGGTCCAGTCAAGTAACTGTTTCCACACTCCCGGATCCTGAGAATAAGAAGTTGCTTAAAATTTAAAAACACCTGGGAGCTCGGCAAACAACCCGAAAAGATTATCTTCCGAAGTGGCGCACGCACTCGATGTTATTGGCTGAAAGCGTGCACCACTTGGGAAACGATATTGTCGAGTTTGGCTGCCTCACTTGGGGAACAGATTAGTTTAGTTTATCGAATTCATGATCGTACGTTTCTCGGAAGTTTCTTTCTGGCAGCGTTGATCAGCTCTGTGATGGTACCCGACTGGTCACCGGCTAGGCTGGAAAAGGCAACGATGAGCTTCATGTACGCTTCGAGCTCGTCAGGACAAACGCTCGCGGCTTTCTTCAAGACGGCTTCGGCTTCTTTGGTCCTTCTTCTATCATTAAGTAAGCTTGCCTACGAAGCAAAACAATTCGTAGAGTATCAACAGTTATATCGCGAACGTGTAACTGAAAGAGGGAAGTATCAAGATATTACCCAGGAAATGTAATGGCGAAATTGAACGAAACCCTTCGTTTCAGCTTGCTCAAACACCTCGAAGGCCTTTATAGAACGTTTTCTGGAGAGCTCCAGCCATTCGGGATGTAAAGTGAACTGCTGGCGTCCGAAAAGCTCGGACAAGAAATCCATGTAAGCGTGCCACATTGACTCTGTAACATGTAACCAACAAACAAATCAAAAATCGAACCATTGCGTTTTCCGTTTTTTCCCCGGAATATTTTCAAAATTTCCAGTGCGAGAATTTTTGAAGTTCCTCCATTCAATAATTCATCAACATACCCGACGGAAGGCGTTCGACTGCGGAGTTCATAATTTGGAAAGCTTCCTCCTCCGCTTTGATCATCTCATATTCAGTCGGTTCATCAAGTCCCACCAAAACCAGCGCTGCTCGCCGCTTCCAGTACTCCGGTGTATCACCGTACTTCTCCTCCATCTTTGACAGTATGAAGTTAGCCAGGGGTTTCCAGAAACCTTCGGGAAGCTTGTCTTGCTTCCGCGCCCGCAGCACGCACTCGTACAGACTTCCGGCAAAGTCCACACTGTCGATATTCTTGATGGCGTTCTCCGCCACGGCCATGCATACCTTGCCACCGGTGATCGGATCATCATCTTTGACCAGATGTGAAGCATCGATACCTAGGATGTCACCGCGTTGGAAGACTTTGGTCGCGATGGACAACTCGACGGACAAGTGCTACAAGAGAGGAAATCAAACATAGCTGTGACGTTGATAGACCGTACGGTCCAATGTTTAAGCATACCCAACCGTACACAACACGGACAAATTAGCTGTACGGCCCGCCATCTGACTGTAACTGAAAATTAATGGAGAATAATGCAGAATATTCTTACATGTAACCAAAGTTCGTGGTTCTTCGGATGCCATCGTAAAGCCTTCAGGCACAGATCTCTCGCACTGTCTGGTGATCCGTTTTCACTCAGCTCGAAGTCCGAAGCTTCGATCCATATTTCTGTAAATACATATTGGAACAGCGTGTGATAAGTTTAGCCAAACCGCCAGACTGTCCCAAAATTAGTCCGAAGATTGGAACTACTGAACCTAACTTCGAAAATTATTTCTGGTGGTAGATGGATTCGTTCGCATCCCTACCGAATCTAGAATATGGTTCTACCTGGCTTGTCAGAGTGAAGTTGAAGCATGCGAGTATAGACTTGACTGGCAGCTGGATTCCATCGGAGCAACTTGCATAGCTGAATATGCGTTCTCCATACCTCCATGTCGTTCGGATATTTCGTTTCCGCTCTCTGCGAAAATCAGACAGTCAATCGCCTGAGGAGGGTTTATAAAGCCAGATAGTTAGCCTCACACCTACCATTAGTCGGAGCTGACATCGTTTGCCAATCGAGCCCTCGATCTCGTTGAATTTATAATCGTATCCGAGACGCTACAATTAAATGAGACATAATCAAATCGTTGCGCCCCTTCCATGATTCTCTATCGAGCTACTCACTTTTCGCCGCAGTTTCGTGAGTTCCAGTAAGCTCATTTCGTACTACAAAGACACAGAATATCAGACGACGCCTCTGGAATCAAACTCACTTCCGGTCGTTTCCGGCGAGGTTACCTTTACGTATTTCAAGTGATCTTCCACAGACTTTTCGTATCGCTGTACGTTGTATTCCAGTTTCTGACGCTTCGCGACGATCG
The DNA here is from genome assembly GCA_001949185.1 of Ramazzottius varieornatus. Classification (NCBI taxonomy): domain Eukaryota; kingdom Metazoa; phylum Tardigrada; class Eutardigrada; order Parachela; family Ramazzottiidae; genus Ramazzottius; species Ramazzottius varieornatus. The sequence goes on from BDGG01000001.1 coordinate 7,740,153, forward strand.
ACCTGCAAACGGGAATCGGTTAGTGCAGTGGCTAATGTCGAGAAACGAGAAAGGATCAGAGATTATCGACTTATAGTACTTTAATTCGTCGCTCGTAAACAGTCCAGCGTGAACCATCTGCTCCAGCTCTCCCAGACCGCGCTCCAGTCGCCGATCCACAAACTCAGCCATCCTCAGAGAGGAAGCACGTTGACCTGTGCAAGACCACCACGTCCAGACTCGGGACAAAATTGGACTGTTTGAAGCTGAAAATAGTGAAAAAGAATCGGAGCGGAAGTCTGAAGATTTTTTCCAATGGAATCACGTTGAAGAGTTTGCGATAGCTCAGATTGTGATTGCGCAATCAGACAATAGCCATTTGATTGACAGTTTGACGGATACTGTAGCAATGGGAAAACTGGGCTGTGAAGTGTTCAGTTCACAAATTGACATTGAAGAAGTTCAGTCGTGGATTGTAACCAGGACTAGCCCACGGTCGGACAAAGTGGGAAGTTTCAGGTCCTGAGCTCCCAGCATCAATGTTGACCACAAGTTTATTCATGTTCGGCTTGTTGATTATTTAGTAACAGCCGCGGATCCTGACACTTGTCAAGTAATCGGTGCACCATCAGGAAATTCTGCTTCTGCATATACGAATGGTAATCTAAGGAAGTTAATATCGAGTAAAATTGCGTATACAATATTCTCTCTTCTAACTGTATGTGACCAAGGTCTTCCATATGGGGGTTAAAATGTAAAATAGGACGACCTTGCGGCCATTCTGTTGAAGGACCGGTGGGACCTTCGACGGCTTCCTGCTCAGCCTGCTCATTCTCGAAGGCAATTATTTCCGGGTCAGCTGCAGCTTTAGCTTCCGACTTCTTCAGCTGACTTTGAAAGGTATCTACCAAGACGGCCATGAATAGGTTAAGGAAGATGAAATATTCGACGAGAGTGTACGCAATGGCAAAGATAATAAAGTGCCAGTAGGATGGGTTGGTCTTTGTCACGTCGTCGTACATGTAAAACCAATCGTCGAAAGTCAACAACTACAAACAGGAAATCAAAATAAATTGTCTCGTCATATGACATTCCAATTTTCATTTCCGGTGTACTTACCTGAAAAAGAGTGGTGACTGAGGTGAAGAGGTCGCCGAAGTAGCGGTGTGAGGCGTCGGCGTACAGTTGTCTTCCCATTACGGCAAACATGTACATGAATAACAACATAAGGAACAGTACGACCATCATGGAAGACATGGACTGAACCAACGTGGTTACCAGCACTTGAAGGCTGTGCAGTATTGTTATTGTTCTGCAAGGAAAACATCGCGAAGGGTTCAGTGGTAAATTCAACCGCATAATCTATGGAAGCTCGGCAAACCAGAGCGACCAGAATGCTTCTAAGTGGCGGACGTTACCGGCCAGTAGAACAGAAGGATTGCGCCACTTGGGAAAACAATCTAGTTGAGTTTGTGTGCCGAGCTCCCGATATTGTAAGCGTACTCGTACCTTAGCATTCGAAGTGCTCTTAAAGCTCGCATGGCGCGGAATATCCGAATAATTCTCATGAAGGAGGACCCGCCGCCGGAAATAGAGGACAAGAAAAACTGTACAATGAAGTCCAACATCGAAGTTAGAAGGATGAAAAAGTCAAGTAGATTCCAGCCGCTCTTGAAATAGGCAAAACCAAGAGCGGTGATTTTGATCAAAGCTTCCGCCATGTATATGCCGAGGAAGAATGAATCAAGTACGGCGAAACCGTATGTAAACCTTGCCGCATATTCTGGGAAAGTCAGGAGGATAAGTGCGATTGTGTTGAAGAGGACTGCCGTAAGCACGATGATGGAAAATATGCGATTATTTATCAACTACAACCAGAAAAAAACAGCTTATTGCACCAAATCTAAAGCCAGAAGTTCAGAACCATGGAGAATACGCACCGATAATAACGCATCGAAAAATACATCGGTCGTTGATTTCGAAATCTCTATCGCAAGCTCGTCTTCGTCGTCTTCAGTACTCCCTACCGGAGCAGCGATGTCGCCCAGTACACGTTCATAAGCCATCGGTCGGTAAACGTCGACAGCCGACATTTTCCTCGTAGATAAATTCCCGTAGTTAAGAATCGAACGAAGTTAGCAAGTGCGCAATGTTCGCTGTGGTGTTTGGTCTTTCGCTGGTTTTATTGTTATCGTCGACATCGAATTCCTGAAGGTCACCATGACTACTTTTACCATTTTTCCATCGGGCAAGAAGCTAACTATCTCATGAGCAGGAAAGAGTCAAAAGGCTATGATTATGCTCTACCGGAGTGTTTCGGTCTAGTTAGGGTTAGGGTGAATCTTGACTTCATGGGCGGCATACGGATGCGAAGGCGCCACCATCATGACCGTCGGCGCTGCGTGTCCAGCGTAGTAGCCACCACGGGGTCCTTCAAACGTCCCGTATCCAGACGGAAGCGCCGTCGGCGTTGTCGACACCCTCTGGTACATGACATAACCCCTTCGACGAGCACACCAGAAGCACACCGCTGTCGGGACGAAGACAACAGCCAAAACCAGTAAGGTCGTGTACAGCATGGTATACAGAGTCCTACGGTGCTTTGGATACCAATGATGATGGGTGTGTTCGTGCTTACTGTCACCGTCGACGACTACGCTCATTCGGCGTTTACTCTTCAGAGGCACCACGCGCCAAGGCTTCTGTGGTTCTGGGTCGTCGTCAACTTCCGGTACATCGGGTTCATCGACGACGACTTGAGTTACTTTCACCGCCGGATCGGTTACAGGCTCCTCGATCTCGGGACCTTCTGGCAAGTCTGGTACATCTGGTTTATCTGGAATATCAGGCTTGTCTTTTTTGTCAGGTTTATCGGGAATGTCGGGCAAGTCAGTTTGTTTCGTATGCTTGTGAGGTTTCTTGGTGGTAGTTTTATCGTCGACACTGTCAGGTAAGACATCGGCCCACAGAAGGTCAGGGTTGGCTCGAAGTTCAGCGTGTTCCGGGCTGCGGTTCTCATCAATGTCATCTTGGTCTTGCTGAGGCTGTTGACCATTGTTGTTGCACGGAACGAAGCGCGGGTTGACTGGGAAGGGAATCCAAGCTGGGGGTGTCCAGCAGTTGTTGCGTGAAGGGTTGACGTTGGGTTGGTTATGGTGGCCGTGATCGTGGTGGCGGTGGTTACCGTGGTTGGGGATGTACTTGCTGTCAGCGCCCTCTGGAATCCATTGGTCTGTAGGTTAAAGGAGAAATGTTGTGATTGGGAAGTGACCACACAAGCAGGGTTAATTGTCGCGTGACAGAATTGTGGATGATAAGCAATCGACTGGATACAGTACCTTTGCATCGCCTGAAAGTGTGGTAGTTGAAGGCGGATGGAGCCTGCCCTGGAATGTAGGACTGCCACTGGAAATGGTCGGGACATGTGACGCGCGAGTCGTTGGCGCACAGTACTATCCGGGGAACGTAGCCTTGTAGCGACGGGCAGAAGTAATCGTCGTAGACATGGCTTTTGTCTGAAACGAGAGATAGAAAATACCGTAGCAAAACAGCCAGGACACTTTCCGCTATACGTAGCTCTTCGGTGCTAGCCGGGCCAACTAAATACGGAATGTACAACTCAAGTGCACAATCGGCAGCGTAAAAACCTTAATTGTTTGCCGTCTTTTTGAATCGAGATTTTGACATACGTAGTTGGATAAGTGTGAAGTCCAGGACGATGTCTTTGGTCGAAGCGGAGCTGACCCATTTGTTGTTGCATTGTCCTTCACGGCTATATTCGATGCGGATCGAGTCTTGCTTGGAGAAAAACTGGCTGACGGACTCGGCTTGGGTTCCCGTCGAGATGTTGGCCACATGATGGCCGTAGAACATACGGCCGAAGCGTTGGCCGTACATGGAGTCGTAGATGGACACATAGTCGTTGTCTCCCAAATGGAGCTTCCTATTCGGAGGAATACTTGGATAGTAGAATGTCTTGGTGGACTTGTCTGTCTTCCCTTCCCTACCTGACGTTGATGTAGAAGCGGAAGTAGCCACGACACCTCGGTCCGTATTTGACTTTTAGATTGACGTGCAAGTCATTGTCCGGGCAGCCGGAGTGTCCTGGAGGACTCAGTCGAAGAGTCCCCGACCGGATCTCGGCACAATCAAGGACGATAGTCTGACCTTGATGGGATGTCAGATAAACTGAAAAAGGATGGTTTCATTTGGGGTTGTGTGTAATTCATCGCGAGTGAATTGATTAAAAGATGGCTACTTACTGTCTTCTTCGGAATGTCCGATTCCAAAAGCGTTTGCGCAAAACGGACACAAGACTGCTGCTGAGATTAATAACAACAAAATATAGTCCATTTTCCTTCAGTAAAAAAATTAAGCAACCATTGGAAAAGCGTAGGCTTTCTTTCACTAAAAGAATTGACGGGTGGTTTCAACGCATCGAAATTAAAACCAATTTTGTCAGAATGCAATCGGTGATTTTCAAACAGCGATTTCTGTCCGCAGCCAACTGGTTTCCCGATAAAATATGACTAAATAGATATTTTGGTCATACCGAAAAGTATGAAACACTGGTAATTCCATATTGTGAGAACTGCAGAAATGTGAACGACGTACTTGAATTGATCAAGTCCACCCTAGAAATCATCGAATCTTATCGAATGTCACTGACATTCCACGATTAGATGCCCCGTTCACCAACTTTTGTTGGAGAGGGTTGTTTTCCCCAAGGGACGGACAGTCTGACCATGCTCGGCTATTCCAAACGTGCAGGATGGTCAACCTTCCATTCTCGAACCAGGAAGTAGTGCTCTTTCCTATATCAATCTGCCGGACTGAGTGTCAGGCTAACCAGCGAGTTCCGCGGTGACGACATGAGCCCGAGCTTGTAACGTCATCGCGGACTGACAAATTATCTGCGTGCGAGAGGGAGCCACCAGCTGTATCCAAGTGACGACCACGGCTACGAAGTGCTTAGCTTGCATGGTAAATCGCGCGGGAAATGAATAGACGGTTTCCGATGTTGATTATCGCGCTATCCAAATAAGCCAAACTTCTGTATACTACATGAAAAACCAGCCATCAAATCTTTCGTAGATGGCCGACGTAAATTTGCGATACTACTGACTACCCAGCGACACCCCATGTTGAGCCGATGGTGGCCCTCATTCATATCACTGCTTTCCTTAGTGCTGGTATTTCTGGCGGTGAGAGATGTCTCCACTCTAACTTGTTACTCCTGCGCTATGGCTTCCACTGACTGTCTCCACCAAAACGAGACCGAACGAGCCAAGGACAAGACGACTGAATGCCACGGTTCCTGCTATAAAACCTCACAAACATGTCAGTGTAATGTACGATACGAAGCTCTATTCCTATACGACGTGACAATCTAGAAAGAACGACGTACAATATACGGGCCATACAGTTCTTCATGTGTTTCAGTGCACGGAAAGACGCGGCATGGTCGGGGTTGCGAACCCGCTGTTACGGCAAAGAACAGTTGCGAGCATCAGTCCAGTTCTTTAAACGGCGTGCTCGCCACTACCAACAAATGTCTCTGCTCTGTTGACCGCTGTAACTCTGCTTTGAAGCATCGAACATACACATTGCTTTGGCTAACTCTTTTGAGTCTTTTCTCATCTTCAACGTGTATCGTTGTCCGAATAAATATGTAAAATTTCCACAAGATCGCTTGTGGTGGCACACAGTGACAGAAGTACCTGCATGCTGATGCTCATGCAACTAATATGGATAAAAATTAATAGGTAACTCACAGATGTGCCAAAAAAAAACATTCAACTTATTACAACGCGAACGGAGAGCTTTATATGCACGACCTCTCAAAGCTCTGGACCTGTTATAGCGACTCTCAGTTGGAAGATAGCCATGCTGAAGGTCCTTCCGACCTTCAAGTCTGTTGGCTTGTGTAATCGGGCGCATGCAGACGGGATAAAATCCGCCTTGTCCACCATCCGGTTGAGCAAGATCGCAACGCTAGCGTAGATGAGCGTTTGGATCTTCGAGCTGATCGTTGCGTAGTACTATATAGGTTACACGCACGACGGGTTTATGGGGCCAGTAAAAATTA
>BDGG01000001.1:7746888-7824068 GCA_001949185.1 Ramazzottius varieornatus
CGTCGTGCGTGTACGTGTCGGTATATGTGTGACCGTAGAAATGTGATAGATAACGTCCCAGATAGGTACAATCCAGTTTGTCGATATGGTATGAACCACACTAAATTAGGCATCTGAGGAAGTTAATAATATTACAGGAGGCTGGTGAAGAAACTCAACAAGACTGATTTCTCTAAGTAGCGCAGGCTTTCAGCATTGTCGGCTGTAAGTGTGCGCCACATGAAAGGAGAGTTTTGTTTGGTTTGTTGGCCTCGATTTCCACAGAATAGGAATCAGCAGGAAAAACAGCAACAACGAACTATGTGCAAATTTCAACTTCATGTATGTACCAATGGAAGGAGACTTTATTCGGGACCTGACGTTTTGTTGAAGGAGTTGGCAGGAGGAATGAGCTTGACCTGTTTCTGTTCGACGCTGGTCAGCTTCGGTGTTCGTGTGCCCAACTTCTCTGCGCTGGAGCTGTCGTCCCCCTTCCTCTCGAATTTGAGCTTGGTTTCCCGTTCCAGCGTCACCTTGACGTTCTTGCCATCCAGGATCTGTCGAAGCACCTCTCCAGGGAACATAGACTCGAAGCGTTCCATGGCGGTCATCCCTAAATCGGTCAGCATTTCCGCCGAGCTGGTCTTGTGGTCAAAGTCCGAGCCGAAGCGGTGGTGCGGGTGTTCGGTGATGCTGGCGTTGAGGTCGCGGAGACGATCTCGCTTAGAAGAGGCAGCCTTGCTCATGGGGGACGTGGCGTTGTCCACTCGAGGTTCGCGCAACCATTCCTTGATGGCGTCCACATTCTCGTACACTTCCTTGACTTTGGCGCTCTCCAGCGCAACGACGAAGCCGAACAACAGGCACAATAGGATTTTCATGATGGAGATTTAACGTAGCCTGTATTTTTTTCAACAAATATGTTCCAGTCAGTTTCGCAGGAATAGACTGATAAAAATTTGTCTCGTTGTCGACCCGCTAAATGTGAAAATCCAAGGTACAAGCATAGTGTACATGGTCAGAAAGCTCTGAGGCTGTGAGGAAGCTCTTCATTTGGTCAAGGTTGCTTGCGTTGAATTACCGTATGGACGTCACAGCTATTGTCTTGCGAGCACAATTGACGCTCAGTGCTTCTCCTGATGAAGTTGCTCTTATTCATTGTTCAAGTTCAAAGAATTGCAAATTTGAAACTCTTCGACGAGGCCAGCATGAACGGTTTTCATTGAGATGGATGGTCACTGGGCGGCTCGGGCATCAGTGTCAGTTTGCTTCTGAAGTCCTTTTACAGATAGAAAAATGGGTCGAGTTGGTGTTTTGTTTTGGAGTCGTCAGCCATGAATATACTGAATTAAGTCGCCATCAGCGAATTTACGTGGCTCGTTGAAGTGTTGTGACAGTAACCTGGTTTTATTTTTACGAAACGCATCCAATTGATCCTTGAAGAATTTATCTGGTATATTGTATTACAACAGAAGTTTACCAAGAAGGATGGAATATCAACAACTCGTACGAAAATTAGTCGAACAGTTTGCGCTAGGTTTTCGCTAGGCCATTGCCTGGACGATACTCCAAGGTTCGGGCCAGGAATACGTCACCAGACTGCTGGTGACGCCTCCAGAGGTGTGGTGTGGACTTGAAAATTTTTCGAAGTCAAAAATTCGTTTCATTTCCGGGGGGAAAAAACGCTGGTCAAGTTGGTGAGTGCTTTCTGGCGCAGTTTTCCTCGAACTAGGTGTTATAACCCTTGGTCGGACTCATGGTCGGATTCGCGGTCAAGCCTGCCTCATCGCGTCTTTTTTCCGTTTTTAACGGTGAAACCCACTGATCGAGAAAACCTGGCGGCTAGGACCGCGTTCGACCAGCAGGCGCACGATACGTTTCAAGGCGGGGGATAACCGTTAGCACCAACCCGCGTGGGTTTTTGATCTTTGAGCCGCCAGGCTTGAGGCTAAGACTCTTGTCGCTCGAAAAGTCCTGTATCTAAGCAAGCTTCTAGGCTGGCCGGCAGGACTATCTTCGTACGAGGTCCAGCAATGAATCTTCAAAGCCGACGGTGTGTACTCCTAAGCATCTGCCAAAATTTTTGCCACCAAGAGCGCAGTTGTACACCGCAGTGTCCACTAATCCAGTTCGGCACTGCGAGAAACCCAAACCAGCAGGCCACATCCCACCGTCGAGCTGATTCATTTTGTTCCTTGAGTTTCTTTCCATGTGTGCCTGGTGCGGGTGCTACCGGCTGGCAAGAAAACCCACAACCCGAATCATAATACCGCTCCGACCCGCTGCCACGACAGTCAACCTGGAATTCGGTACAGAAGAGCCGAACAGTTATCGGCCGAACTTTCAGACGGAGTACATGCACCTTTGTTGCGTCGCGCACCAGCCAACAGATCCTTCTGACATCCTCGCGAAACCCTGTAACGACGAACAAGCTTTAGTTTCTCAGCAAAGAGCACCAGCTCCGAGTCATACGTTCGGGGTTCCAACATCCCAAACATGGGTTTCGACTTTCGTGAACATGTGCTCAATTTTGAAGCTTTAATAAACTCTTAGTTGCATAAGCGTCGACACATCCTCCATACTTGTCGAGTTGTGATTGTGAATTGGCTCCGCGTCACTTGATGGCCTTCGGTCTCTATCAAGTGTCAACCGAAGTCTTCGCAAATCAAGCCGCGATCTCTGCCACTGGGCCATCATGGTGACCTCGTCTCCAGAGGAATCTTCATAATCGATCCAGGAACCCATAGTCCTTCTCGCAGACACGAAGTTAGAGTAGTCTATACTTGAAAGGACAGGAGGAAGTCGAAATATTTCTTCGTCTGTGCACTTGTACGGTGTACACATGAGCTGGCTCTGGCTTCACCGAACTGCTGTTGATGAACAGAAAAGACTCCTTTGCGTTCGTGGTTCGCGATGTGCTAAGGCTAAGAATCTTGGGATGCCTCTGGGTTTCGCATTTTCGCCGGCGCTGGAGTGCTGGAATAAAAACCCCGTGGCGGGAAAAAGATCGCCCAGGGTGAGCAAACATTTCCCCGGGTCGAATTTGCCGAATGTTGGTCAGTCCATTGATCGGCTCCAGTTGATTGGACAGGTGACGCGAATCACAAAAGAAAAATGGTTCTACAGTAGTTTCTCGTTCTGAAATTTGAATCCGATTCAGTGAATCGTTCATTCTCAGCAGTTTCTCCATTGCTCGAAATCACACATCCGTTCCAGTTGTCGGGAATCCCATACATTTCCCTGCCTGTTTCAGGATTGGGGAAAACCCTCTTGGCGGGAATGAAGGTTAGCTGTCGCCTTCTTTCGCAAGAAAAGTTCGAGATCGAGGCTGAACCATCCACCACGGTGAGCTTCTCCTCCGTCTTGCAAATGCTCGTCCAGCGTCTAATAAACCATGATTTCTCTCTAGGTGGAGCAGTTCAAAGCCAAAATCGAAGAGAAAAAAGGAAAGTCGTTCCAAGCAGACACACTGAAGTTGATTTACGCCGGTGAGTATCATCGATTGTTATTCCTACCCAGTTATTCTCGCGCACACCCCTTCTTGAGCTTCTGACGATCTCCCTTGAGACTTGAGACAGGTTCAAAGTTCGAACGAGCATAAATTCCTCCTTATCAACGCTGTTTGACAGGTAGAGTATGGGACAACAATACTTCCACGCTGGCGGAAATGAATTTCTCCGACTCTGGATTCGTCGTCGTGATGGTGAATAAACCGAAAGCAGTACCCAAAACGGAACCGTCCACTTCCGCGTAAGTCTGAATAACTTCGCTTCCTCCCTTTTTTCTGTTTGGTCAGGCATTGGACTACATATTTCTCGCTGTAGAGGCTGGAACATCCGGTAGCTCGTATCAGAGCAAAAATGGCTGAATAAAACAACAGTCGGTTTACTCGGCGCATGGCGCTACACGTTGTCGTGGCTTTCAATACTGAGCGCGATGACGTCAGGCGTCGCTTTCGCATTTGAGATTCAAAGTGAACTTATTTTTGCAGTCAGACGTCTTCTCCGATCGTCACGAATATCCAGCCGGAGCAAGTACCTCGTCCGCACGCTCCCTCGCCTGCACAGCAAGCCAGATCCTCGGTTCGACCTGAAGCTGCTTTCGGCCTTTCGCCTGAAGAATACGAGTCGATTGTCCAGAACATCGTCGGCATGGGATATCCTCGACTAGATGTCGAACGCGCTTTACGAGCCTGTGAGTGGCAAAATGCTTTTTCGGCTGTTCCAGTTATAATGTTTCAGTATGTTAACATGCCTTTCTTCTTGCTACTTTTCAGCTTTCTTCAACGCTGAACGGGCGGTGGAATACTTATTGACCGTAAGTCAAAATATTTTCTCGGGCCGCTCAAATTTCCCCAAATCGACGTCGAACTAGAGACTTTTCGAATAAGACGTGGCATGATTTGCAAATTTGGAGTGAAGTTGTAATGTACACCTTGAGTGCGTCAACTTGCTACCACCTATCATATCAAGTTTTTCTCGAAGCTATTGTTGCTCGGCTTTGAGAGCAGTTTTCCTTGATTCAACATCCTGTTTGCTACCTCCCCAATGAATACTGGTCAAAAACCTGTTTACAAAAAGTCGGAATCAAAATTAAACCAGGGAAGGCGCAAAGTGAAAATTACAACAACTTTAGCAAAATTTTGGGCCGTTTTTATATATTATTTTTTTCGGTTCTCTGCTGTCGTCCCACAGTTCTGTTGCTGGAAATAGTCAGAAATGAAACTGACCTACAAGAAAGTGGGTGGAGAACATGGATCTGATGTTTTGGAAAAGATCTAAAAATTTTTCCACCAGAGGAAGCTTCCCGGCAAAATGTAAAAGTTTGACGGTTTTAATTCTGTTGTCGAGTTAGTCCGGAACTTTCCTGCTCTTTCTTTATTTTTTTCTGACCACCAACGTGCGTTTGTTTACGTCAGTTTGGGGATAAAAACTCCCACCCGGAACTTTTGCAGACAGGGTTTTGTACCTACTGCGGTATGTCTTCCTCACCGGAAGTCACACTGCTCAACTTTTTCGAACTATTTCCCCTTACAATAAGAATTATCATAGCTCAGTCGAAGCAGCTTTAAAAGTTGCACGGAACGAGTGGTAGCATGAATGCTAGGGTCGTACTCTGAATTTTTCCTCGCCGAAATGCCAGGTGGTAGCAAGTTGGCGCACTCAGGGTGTAGAATGTTGGTTTTCTAGGGCATACCGGCTGAACCAGGCTCGTTAGGATCGGATCAAGGAGAGGAGGGTCAAGGAGATCGAGGTAATATCAATGTCTTAGTTTGAACGTGTTCAAAGTGTAGGGATGTTCCTTTTGCAGATGCGCTGAGTTTCTTTCGAAATTCGCCTCAGTTTCGCGAAATGCGGGCCATGATACAGCAAGATCCTTCGCTGCTGTCGCGTATGTTGCAGGACATCGGGCAGTCCAACCCACGTCTCTTTCAGGTAAGCCTCACACTGTGAAGCCGGTTTACGGTGCTACGGTAGATCTTTGTACAACAGTGAAGAGAGTCTAAGAATCTTGTGCTAGGCTATCCGGGATCATCAAGCTGAGTTCATCGGCATGATGAACGCACCACTTCCGGCCGAGAGTGCGACGCCTGCTGCTCCTTCTGCTAGCCCATCAGCTGCGGTGGGAGGGGCGGCTGGCACTGCTCAGCGGCCAGTGGCTGCTGGAGGAGTCGCTGCTCCGGCTATGAGACTTTCACCGGAAGATCGAGAAGCTGTGGAAAGAGTACGAACCGTTTGCTCTGACTTCCGATCAGGACGTTTCCAAGTGGCGCACGTTTCCAGCCAAAAACAGTGTGAACGTGCGCCAGCTGGGAACTCGACAGTATCGACCTTCGTATTGATAGCCCAGACTTCAGAGTTGCATGGGGTTATTTTAATTTGCAGTTGAAATCGTTGGGCTTCTTGGAAGCGGCGGTGATAGAAGCCTACTTTGCTTGTGATAAGAACGAACAACACGCGGCCAACTTTCTGTTTGCACAGATGGAGGAAGAAGGGATAGGGTAACACGGGGTGAATTATTCAGCAAGATTTACAACCTATGATAGCTATCTGATACAATACTACTTTTGAAATTTCTATCCAGTGGGGTTTTCCTAGCCAAAACGCGTTGATTGATCTTGTGTAATTCTCTCTTGTTATTTCAGTTCTCGTAGTGGTTATTTTTAGCTCTTGCGTTTTGCCGTGGTCCTCTTTCCTTATTGCTCCATACAGATTTTCACTGACATAAGCGATCCATCTCACTGTACGAAATCGTGCCAACCAGTTTGACTTGTGCTCTTTACCGGCGTCTAAGTAGGGCGTAGTTTAGCCGTGCAGCTTCTCAGTTTGCTGGAAATAAGCATTTCCTGACAAAATACCACTGAGGTTATTACCGAAAAATGTGTTGATTTACCGGGATGATTGTTCGACTTTGTTTGCCTATCCTCTTTCTCGGCTTGTTGATCCAAGAAATTCATCCCGCTCGTGTGAACCGTCAGAAAGCGTCCTTGGCAATATGTACGTAAAAAAGCCAACTTATACCGCATAAGGAACGTAAACTCGTTGTGCTTTTCGCAGTGGGGATCTTCGACGAAACAACAAGCCATTTAAAGCCGGTTTTCACGTCAGCGATTGCAGCCGCCAACGATCTTCAGGATGCCGATACGGTAGTTGGAATTCAGCTAGACCTGACCGGCGCAGATTACAAAAAATCGGAAGATGGTAAGCAAACCGATTTGCAACTTTCTACACGCTAATCAGACGGGGATAACATTGCTATCAATATAATCATTAAAATAATGTGCATCAGTATGTGGTGAAACAGAAAGCTGATTTTGACCTTTTTGCTGTACAGTATGTCGAAGGCTTGAGAGCAGCGGAAACGTGGTGGCCGTCATTGGTTTCCACAAAATCGACGGAGCACCCTTCGACCTGGTCCGGTCCATCACGGACATGTTGGAGGTGCCGTACATCCGCCTTCCGTTCCCGGAAGACAGAGCTTACGGAAACGCGGTGCTTGCGCTGATAAAGCAGTACGACTGGACTGTCTTTGCTGTTTTATACGAGGATCCACATGGTATGTTGGTTGTTTTCCTTATAAATTGTTCACTAACGAGTACCTACACCATAAAGAGATAATGTTGACGAGTTACTCAGGCGAAAATGGTTTTCTGTAACATTCGAATCACAACGCAGGATTCTATCGACATCAAAGAATGTATATAATACGACTTCATGCGAGGAGCAATGGATCATGCAGATGGCTAAATAACTCGTTTCCTCTTTTTTTGTACGATATTTCGGCATTTAGTATTCGGTTCCACTTTTTTTTCAGAGTTGACCATGTTGGAAGAATTATTCAGAAGGACCACATCTCGTTACACCGTTACATTCCGCCAACTCTCCGGACTGCACTACCACGACACACTCCGAGAACTGAAGACCAACATGGAAACCCGCTTTATTCTGCGGACTTCGCCCAAGGTGGCTTTGAAGGTCCTCCGCGAAGCCCAGCAGCTTCGAATGATCACGGCCGAACATCATTACATCCTTTGCGCGCTGGTAATTATTTTACCCGCACTTTATTAAAGTTGTTGTGGGCGGTAATGTAGCGTCTTGTTGGTCTAATTGCAGGACGCATATGCACTTGATCTGCCAACATTCACACATGAACAAACAAAAATAAGCGCTTTCCAACTAATTGATGCCAATTCGACGACGAATGTTCGTCCTTCTCGACAGGAAGAAAATAACGAGGTGCCACTTAAACTCACTGTAAGTCGGTTCTTGTTCGACGAACTTCGAAGCTCTTACCTAGCCAGCGAAAAATACTATAATATGGGATTTTTGGCTGGAGGCGTGCGTCACTTGAAAAACGATCTGATCGAGTTTGTTTGCCGAGCACCGAGCTTCCATATCCCGCGGTAGTATCCTGTCGCTAATAGAGTTTTTTTCTCGTAGACTGAGGAGGTGTTGGTGTTTGACTCGGTGACACTTCTCTTTACGGCTCTTCATGGTTACGGTCTGGGAAACATTCAGCCGTACTCGGTGGACTGTGATACAGCCGAAAGCTGGCTACAAGGTAGCGAAATATCCAATGCCATCTCCGGCACGGACTTTGAAGGGATGACGGGTACAGTAACGTTTGACGCAGAGGGACAGAGGACCAACTTTGACCTTGGTGTCATTGAGGCGGGTGAAGAAGGCTTCGTCCAGGTATTCAACTTCTTCGTTTGGCTCCGCGCTGAAATGGTAGTTGCAAGTGTGTCCCTGTCAACCTATGGTTTGCAGGTAGGTATGTGGAGTTCGAACGACGGTCTGAGGATGGGCGAAGTGGTGGAGAAGGGCGCCGGTACGCTGAAAGGAAAAGTGCTGCGAGCAGTCACCGTCTACGAAGAACCTTACGTCATGCTGAAGAAGGACCACGAAGTGCGTTCGGGAAACGACAAGTTTGAAGGTAATGGTCCCTGTTGAAACATCCTCCCAATAGTGAACAAGGTAATTGATTAATCAGGAAAATTGATGGGGCACGGATTTCCGATGATTACACACCCGGTAATTAAAACCTTGGAAATATTACAAGACAGGAGTCAGGGGATGACTTACTGCAGAACAAGGAGGACTAGGTGCCTTTTCCCACTGGTGGCTCAGCGTGGTGAATCGCAGCTGAGCGGCCATAACTTATTCTTACACGATATGCATCTCGTGGTATGGGACTACGTTGCCATTCTTCCTTGTAAGTCTCGCACAACTTGATGGATATAAGGCAATTTCCGCTCTCCTCGTTTACCCAGACAGAATGTAGTCCAGATCAAATGCAGTTCATTACAAAAAAAAATATGGTACGACACGCGCCATTCATCGAAATTGTGGCGTGTACATATGTAATTCAGGAATCAGGTCATCAAGTTCGATGTACATATGGCGGTCTTTGAAATCTTGAAACGCATTTTGACACATGTAATACCACCAGCTCGGTAACTTGGCAAGCCCCTAGAAAGCGAAGAGCGTTGATACTTCAGACTGACCGGGGTACAAACGTCGCGTTAGGCAGCACCGTACATTTTAGCAGAGTGACCTTGGTCGGCCAAAGTATGCCTCGCAGAAGTATTTGATAGTTTGTCAGACCTTATCCAGGACTAACTATGCTTGCAAGGGTGCTTCATGGGCCTGAAAATACGGACATAGACTGTATATACGTCCCATGCTACCGCTAAGGGGCGTATGTCGGAATTATCGGGGCAATACAATTACAATATCAACACGAGTCCTGACTTTTAGAAATCCGTTTTTTGAGACAGTGAACGTTGATATTGCTTAGGTTACGCTGTGGATTTGATGAATCGAATCAGCGAAGACCTGGGCTTCAATTACACCGTAGCGGTCTTTGGCGGTCATGGCGTGTATGACCCCGTCAAAAACCAATGGAATGGTCTCATTCGCGAACTGATCGAAAAACGCGGCGACATTGCCGTAGGTGGTATCACCATCAGCCACAACCGCGAACAGGTAGGTACCCATCGACCCAACTTTAATGCCGTGTCACACCCGTGCCTCCTAGACAAATTTCCTCTCAGGTCGTGGACTTCACCAAGCCTTTCATGCATCTTGGTATCAGTATACTATACCGCAAGCCCAAAGCTCAACCACCGGACCTGTTCTCCTTCCTGCATCCCTTCAGCACCGACGTCTGGTTTTACATCATTACAGCACTGATCGGCGTTTCGGTGGCCATCTTCGTGCTAGCCAAGTTTACGCCCTACGAGTGGTACAACCCCCATCCGTGTGACGACTCCAACGATGTGATGGAGAACCAGTTTACCATCGGCAACTCCATATGGTTCACCGTCGGTTCGCTGATGCAGCAAGGCAACGATGTCTCACCGAAAGCGGTGTCGACGCGCATCATTGCTGGATGCTGGTCATTCTTTACCTTGGTAAGAAAAAACAACGGCAAAAGAACAACATCACGATCCACGAAGTTGGCACGATTTAACAGAAACCATGGTACTTTTGTGTCCAGTGCCATGGGACGTGCCTCGGTTTCTACTGAGGCATGTCATATGGCGTCATTCTGATTGCTATCGTTCTAGATTATGATTGCCAGTTACACAGCAAATCTCGCCGCCTTTCTGGCAGTGGAAAGAACCGATCAACCGATCAAAGGTGCGGACGACTTGGCCAAGCAGACGGAGATTAAATATGGCTGCTACGAAGGTGGCGCTACCTATAACTTTTTCAAAGAAAGCAAACATCCCGTGTACCAGAAAATGTGGATGACCATGAACCAGGACCCGAACAGCTTTGTCAAGAGCGGTGACCAAGGTATTCGGAAAGTACTGGCAGAAAAGTATGCCTACTTGATGGAGTCGCCATCGTTAGAGTACAACGTCAACAAGCAGTGCGAACTGGTACAAGTCGGTGGACTGCTGGATTCCAAAGGCTTCGGCTTTGCCACCCAACAAAGTAAGCTGCCTGAAGATCAACGGCAAAAGACACAAAGTTTTAGTACAGAAATTGTTCTTTGCAGACTCACCATACAGGGATGAGATTTCCAAGACGATTCTCCGTATGCAAGAAAACAGCGAACTGGAACTGCTGAAGGACAAATGGTGGAAAGGACGAGGAGCATTATGTGGCGGGGGTAACGCCCAAGATGCCAACAGTGAACTGGGCATGGCCAACGTGGGAGGAGTCTTCGTCGTCCTGGCGGCCGGCATCGCCGTGGCTCTCCTTATCACCGTCATTGAATTTTTCTGGAAGGTCGCCAAACTCTCCAAAGCCACCAAGGTACATTTCCGAATTGTTTGTTGTCAGATTTTATGCGAGGTGGTATAGGGTATGATTTGTTTTTATTTTGACAGAGACCGTTCTGTGAGGAAGTGGCGCGCTCATTCATGTATGCGCTGAAGCTACATGGTCCAGTTGCAAGAAGCAGAAGGAAAAGTGGACAGCTTTGTCTGAGATAGCAGCGTTGAGTGAATTTGCACTACAGGAACAAAGTCTCAAACAATTTACATCAAAAGTAAGCCGAACAGAAGAACGATTTAGAAATGATAGAATGTATCACAGATGAGGCAGATATCGAAGCAACGAGGCTAGAAGGGGGTTCGAAGGGGAAAGACTTAGAAGGTCTCGAACTGATAGCCGTACGGAAGTGGATTATTCAGGCTGGGTTTCGACTTTGCCTCCGCCGGCTCTTCGGAAAACTTCTCAAAAGTATCCCCTGGATCGCGGTTTGGCACCATCGTCGGTATCGACGGGGGAGTCTCGAGGCCTCCATACAGACTTATCCACTGTATACCTGCAATACAACATGTCGCACTTTATCACAAGAATCTTGTACAGAAGATGCATCCCTACCCGCCCAAAATTTTGGTCAGCTGCTACAAGTCTACAAAACACTACAGGCGTGCTACTTACAAACCAATAAACTAGTCAAAAATCTGCACGGGTAAGGATGCATTTTCTGCACTGTAGCAAAAGCCCCCCAAACTGCCCAGAGACCACTGCCCAGATACTTGACTGGCGACAAGTTCATGCAGGACCATTAGATGGTTTCATCTTAAAAATCCGATATGAGGTAGTTTGACCACGTTACGAATTACCTTTGAACCAAGCGTGGGTTTTGATGCTGTACACCCCATCCCCAACCGTCCCCAGTCGTTCATTTGGATCAAGTGTCAATAACTCCTTAAAGATCTTCCTATCCGCTGCCGTAAACCACCTGGGTGTATCGTAATGCAGATCAAAGATTTTCCGTTTCATCTGTTCCTCATAAAACTGCGACGGTGGCTCTTCCGGAAAACAGTCATTCCCTGAATATATTTTATACAGCACCAAGCCAAACGACCACCAGTCTACCGCCGAATTGTAGGCTTGACCCTTCCATACTTCCGGCGGTCGGAAGCCCAACCTCGGCACCATCTTGGTCACGCCCGCCCGATAATCCTCAAACCACGTGGTGAGTTTGTCCGCTGAGCTGGTTGATATTGCATTGCCCAAGTCGGTCAACTTGACGTACCCATCCTCACATATCACAATACTATCCAGTCTGAGGTCGCGTAATATCACGCTCATGTTATGCAAGTACTCCAACGCCAGGACGATCTGTCCACCGTAGAACTGAGCGTACTTGAATGGCACTTTACCGGACTTTTCAACCAAGTCCTGGAGATGACCACCAGGTAGCTGTTCGACCAGCATACACAGTAGGTGAGGTGTCTGAAAGTGGGCGATAAAGTCGATGGTGAAGGGGTATTCACAACAGAACATGAGGTGCTTTTCGTCGAGCAACTCTTTCGTCCGGAATTTGTTGCTGATTTCACGTTTTGAGGCTATCCTTAAAGTTAATGTTTTCTTGTTAACGTCGTTCCAGGCCAGATATTGTTCGTAATGGGTGATGGAAGGTAGCTTGGAGAGTATTTTAAAGCTTTGGTTGATGACGTATGGTGTCTTGGGGTTGGATGGGAGGGCGTAGAAAAGGCGGAAAGCGAAGCGCTCACGGCATTCGCGCATGTAGGGGATCCAGTTGTCGTCCAGTGGGTCAGTGTGGATGGGCTGAGTGAAGGTCGCTCGGTTTTCTTCGAAAGAACAAGTGTTACCACTGGCCGAAGTATCGGGCTTGCAAATGATGATGCGTTCGTCGTGGTCGAATGTGATGCGACGTGGCCGAGGTGCATTACTTCTCATGTTTGAAACAACACTATCATCATCTGATAATGATACTCTCTTGTATCTCCGGCTGGTAACGGTATAAGGTCTATCATCATATTATCATCGCCGTCCGATATTTTAATCAACAGCATATTTCTTGAACGGTTTCCGAAAATTTAACCGATAGTTCCAAGCGAGCATCAAGAATAAATAGATTGGCAAATCAGAGCCCTAGCAGCTCAGGATTGTAGTTACTTGCACTATGAAATCGTTGCTACGCTTTGAAGCGTTTCTAAAGTTGATGTCGCGTCAAAGCTAACAGAACGCTGAGCATACGGGCCGGGTCGCCTGGGCCGAACTACCAAAGAACATGTAGGACCCATGCATGTATACCAGCACTGAAGGAAGTTTGCACCTCATCAGAAAGAGCTAAAAATTTTTTTTCAAGTACTCACTGGTAAAGACGTATGGATTGCCGTGTCTTCTGTCTCTATAAACTACTTTCATGACTGCCCCAAATTTGCAGTCACGGTCTCGGGCTCAGCTGCAGTGGCCACATCAATGGCAATGGGTCTTTCTGTCGATGGTCGGCTGCTTTAGCGAAACCGTAAAAGGTTGTAGGGACGGTGAAAGACCCCATTCTGAGGTCGGCGGGAATACCTTCGGTGCTTGCTCAATATAATTATGAGAGGAAGTATCGAGCCCTCCGAAAGGTCCGCATTTACCCTTAGCCAGTTAACCCTCTTTAATTAATACAAAGTTGTCTCTCAGTGCCGTGCTCGGCACAAGACTGACTGATACGCAGAGGGTTCAATAAGATTTAAAGCTGCGCTCACCTGAAATTTTGTGGTTGTTCGATTTCTGCAACTATTTGCATAAACTGAGAGTAACTTCTGGGCAATACTGCAGAATTAGACCTTAGGCTGGGAAGTCATTCATTGAAAAAATTTTGTACGGTATATGAAGAGACCTTTTTTAGGGCTCCACGTTCTTGGGGGAATTTTTTAGTTTTGAATTCTTCTTCGTTGTAGTTAAGGGTTTTGACTTCAGCACTGGATGAAAGCGGAATGTATAGTGCTTGGTTTGAGCACAAGTTTGAGCACCGCCAAAGTTTTACATTTTGCCGGGAAACTTCCTCTGAAAAATTTTTAGATCTTTTCCAAAACATCAGATCCATGTTCTCCACCCACTTTCTTGTAGGTCAGTTTCATTTCTGACTATTTCCAGCAACAGAACTGTGGGACGACAGCAGAGAACCGAAAAAAATAATATATAAAAACGGCCCAAAATTTTGCTAAAGTTGTTGTAATTTTCACTTTGCGCCTTCCCTGGTTTAATTTTGATTCCGACTTTTTGTAAACAGGTTTTTGACCAATAGTCATTGGGGAGGTAGCAAACAGGATGTTGAATCAAGGTAAACTGCTCTCAAAGCCGAGCAACAATAGCTTCGAGAAAAACTTAATATGATAGGTGGTAGCACGTTGACGCACTCAGGCTGTATCGTACGGTGAAACCCCCCAACGGTTCTTGCTAGCACCTTTTGAATTTCTTTGAAAGTGGACTTCAGTTTCGGAAAGCATTGTTCGGAAGTGTCACGGCCACCAATGCCACGCATCGTTAGCCACAGACATGACACAGTGACAAATCGGCATTTTGTACCCACGGGAATATGAGCGTACGATATTCACATCAGATAGTCACATGGGTGGTTGGTATAAGAGCCAGTTGATGTTATCAATAGTTACGCCAATTTATGGGCGGCATTATCGCCAATTGACATTTTTGGCAAGTACCAGGCAGGGTTTTTTCTGCTTTTTTGTAATGCAATTTTATTACGCGGGCTGAGTACACGGAAGCAGCAAGTAGGAATTACAGTACTCGTGTGAACTGTCAGAAAGTACGTGGACTGATGAACATATCTCTAATGTGACCCAATAGAACTAGAACTTGAAAGTAGAAAAAGTACAAAAGGTGCGGAAAAAACAGCTCGAGGAGCAGGTGTTTTCAAGTGTAAGACTGAGGACTGTCGGCGTTTGCATTTTCAAAGCCGGTATAGTTTGGGTTGACGTTGTCCGTGTCTTTTTGTAGCCTTACTTTATCCTGTGGGCTGTTTCTGAACCTTCTTGGAATGAAGTGGACCGGCATTTCTCGCACGGCTTTCCTCGTAGACGCCACTTTACCCGTTAGGACCACGAAGGCTATAGCGCCCATCAGTGACACGGCTATCAGGCAAGCGATGACGATACCCGCAATCGCCCCATTCGACAAACCGTTACCACCTTCAGCAGCAACTGGTAAAGACGTTTGCTTCGTCATTTCTTCCGTCAGCGAAGTTACGCTGCCAGACTGTGCTGTTGTTACTTCAACAGGTCGTTCTGTCGATGGTCGAGGTACTTTGGAGGGCGTTGGCAGTAGCGGAATGGTGGACGGTTGCAGAGGACCTGCCGAGGTCTCTGGGAATATCTTGGGTGTTTGGCAGACGTATCCTCGTTTGGTGCGAGCTGAGCAGTCAACGTTGTTCCATAAACCGTTTGGGTACATTTCTGTGCACTGTTCCCGTTCATCTGTCGGTCGACTGGGTTTACTGGGTTCACCTACAATACAATGCTTAGGTGAGGATCAGTTTCTTCATCGCGGCCGAATTAGCTCAAAGAAACGATTCAGTTCATTCGTACCTTTCGCCCAGTTGGAGAACAAAGAAGGTTCATAAGCAACTTCCTGGTCGAGCCACGCCCAGCTGTAATTACCGGTAACTTCGTCCAGTGTCTCGACCTGAAACCAGTGGGTTGTTATGGGGTTAAAATTCAGTTTTCTGATTGATGAACTTGATGAAGAGTTACCAGGCCGATAAACATGCCGTTGTTGGCGGAATGAGCGTGAGCTTGAATGCACTGGTTGTCCTCTTTGGTCCGTATAGCTGCCAGGTCGCCGCCGATATCCAGGCATTTCTGTCGTGCTTCACTAAAACCCATCTTGGTACTGCGGTTATCGTGAAGGAACTCGGCGTCAATGTAATAGCAGTGGGTAGCGCAGTCGGCAGGAAAGTTGGCTGGACAGTAACCGTTGGTCGGTATCGTCACCGTGGGACATGACACTGTAATAAAACTTTCAAGGTTGGCAGGAGAAAAAAAATGTTCAACGAAAAATTCCGCTGAGACGGTCTATAATTCAACGGCTGTGGGAATACATGGTTTCGAACTTGTTCATTCTAGTCGAACCATTTCCAATATAACCCAGCTTGAAGAGCGCGGGCATGTGCTACAGCCTTCGGTGTCTTGGCTTTTGTCTACGTGAGTTCCGTTCAGTGGGATATCAGTATGTACCTATGCGGTGTTCACAGACGACATGCGATATTTCCGTGTTATCGCAATACGTCGCCCACCATTTTCCCTCTTCCATGTACAGGCAGTAGTTTTCTTCTGGTGTTCCGATGAGCGACCCCAAGCTGGTGAATGTTGCCGGACAGGAGTTATGCCACTGATAGTTACCGCGCACTTCCATCATGCCGATCCAGGCGGCCGCCTGGCCCGTTTCATGGTCTCTGGCTGCGTCGTCCACCAGGATACCAATGAAGGCGTTCTCGTAAATATCAGAAATGGTAGCGATGTCGGTAGAAAAGTGTGGGTCCGCGTGCACGGTGGTACACTCTTGGCGGGCAGCTTCCCAGGTGGCGCCACCGTCCCGGAGTTCCAATGGGCGGACTGCGAAACAGGCCGTACCGTAATGACGGTAACCTTCTGGACAGACCTTGGTCGACGGCTCGCTTGCCGGACTCAACGCCTGATCTGAAACAGACCCAATGTTCGTTTTCAACTACTATCCAAAACTCGCACTTTGAGTCGTACCTTTGCGGGCTTTGCATATGTATCCGTTCAGTTTGGAGCACGGCTGATCTTTCCACCGTCCAGCCTTGTTGGTCTCGCCCAACATTCCCACACATTTTAATGGCATCTGGATTTAAAATATAGATGAATACGATGAAGGCCTGTTCAATACAGCGTGTCATGTGGAGGCCCCTACGATGGTTAGAAAGCGAGCTTACCGCTGCATTGCTGGGTATGTAAGTTGCATGCCAGTTACTGTAGGTGTACGGACTATGGTCGGTCCACTCGAGACCTCTCCAGCCATTTGGCCCGCTACCCATGTCTTCCCGCAGACCAATCCAGTATGTCGGATTCGTTTGATCGTGTCTCAAAATGGTCACCAGGAAGTCGTTTTCAAGTCTGCTGCCTACCGAGACTAGGTTACCACCTGGTACTTCCCGCTGGCAAACATTCAGGGCGTTTTGAAAGGAACGCTTGTCGTCTTGGCGCACCATGTAACAGTAACCACCTACCAATATGTCCACATTGCAAAGGTTAATGGATTACAGCACTGCTTGTACAGTATGGTGCAACTTACGGAATTCTTGCCATCCGTCGCGGCAACCACCAAGACTGGGGTTGACGGTGGGTGGAGCTAGCACACCGCTCTGCGGCGTCAGGCACACAAAGGGGAAGTTGTCCACGCAGGAGACATCTCTCCACCTTCCGCTGGCACCGTTCAGCGTAGTGCAATACGTCTCAGACATGCCTTCTCCCGGTTGGCCGATCTCCCATTGGTCGAAGCCACGCCCGTCACTACCATCGACCCATTGGTGTTCGTTGCTGGCCAGGTTGACACTGCGTAGGCCAATCCAGACTTGGGTGGTGCCCAGTAGATGCGAGGTGATCTGTCCGACGCCTTCAAAGTTGTCACGGTTCAGCACAGCCAACTGCGATCCTCGCGTATGACACTCCATCTTGGCACTGGCCCACGTGTTGACACGCTCGGAAACAAAGAGGCATTCGCCGGACTTTTCGATGAAGAACCACTTGCCCGTTCCCTCCTCTTCCCCACAGGTCTCTAAAGACAAACACGCTCCAGACGCCTGTCGACAATTGAGAAGAGAAAAATTGGATATTGGTCATGTGGAGATTGTACCGTTGGTGGGGACAGCTGTGGGCAAAGGCGGAATCTCTTCGTTGGGTAGGTAAGCTCCACGTTGGACTTGGCAGACCCAACCGCGAGACTGATGACACGGGACAACTAACCATGAACCTGTCTTGGAGTCCATGGCCACACAGCTTGAAGAGTCCGAGCTAGTAGTTTCGGCTGCTGAAAAGGCCGGGTTCAAGCCGGCATACCTGCGGTGCGGAGAAACAGCTTTATTGAGGCTATGGCGGGCGCGAGTTCGGTCATTGTGTCTTACGCGCTGCCGTCGGACCATTGCCATCTGCTGACGCCATCTTCGGTGCTGCTGCCTACGAGACGGAGACCGAGCCAGTATTGGTACTTGTCGCCTTTGTGGGTCAAGGCGGAATAGATCAAGGTTTCTTCGCGCTCGTGTCGGATGGAGGCCAAATGTCCGCTGCGGTAGCGCGAGCAAAAGTCTTCGGCATCGTCCCATGTCGCTCTGTGCAGTGACCCGTCTGAACCGCTTGTACCTGACGCGCCGCTCGCTGTCGGACTAAATACCTACGAGAAAGAAACGAATGCCATCGAACGTTGTCCAAGGGTTACCATTGACCAAGACCACGGCACCACCGTAAATCATGCCATCGACGACAATTTTGACTGCCTTCCCATCTGTCTCAGTTTATGGTGCTGCGATACCTGTAGCTCTGAAAAGCCCTCTTTCACCAAGTTAAATCATTTTTTGCTTGTCTTCATTTTCGCTTGTCTGCTGCTCGGTTTCGAGCGTTATTAGCACCAGGAAACCAAGCTTCCTCGCCTTCAACTTTGGCTCGTTACTTGTGACACTATGCCGATACTTGACCGATCTCATGTTTGCTTTAGTGCAGAAAAAGAGAGGTAGGAGCTTGAATAAGCTGACCTACTCATCGTTATTACCTTGAAACATCGCGAGTGCCCGCTATCGGTTATCCATCCACTGGGACATCCATTGGCGTTCGGTCCCGCTGTCGTACTGGCCAGTTCGAAGCCTTCTCTGGGTCCTTTGCACAAGGCAAACTTCCTCGCTTCACAGTCATCGACGTACCATTGCCCCGGACTTCTTCCTCCCGAAAATGTCCCTTGTGCCGCAACACAGCCCAATATGCCAGGCTTCGGCTCTCCGCCTGCCCAGTTACTTACCACCACATCGCTACCATCCACCCACTCCGTCACGCTGTCCCATGGATCGTCGCGCTCCTTCAACCCGATCCAGTAATCAGCGGCGAAAAGACCTAAACGACAACACAGTCAGGTTAGTCAGTCCTTCTTCCGGCTTTTGCGTCGCCACTTACCTACGACGCTACTGACGAAATGGACTTCGGCTCGAGTGGACATGCGGACGAGGTCGGCACCCGCATGGTGTGTCTGACAGTAGGTTCGTCCTTGGGCAAAGGTGAGAAGTGGTCGAGAAGCGGAAGGTGAGGTGGGGTAATAGCACCAATTGTCCTTGTCACCATTACTGACACCGAAGTGACCGCAACCCGCAGATGGAGGAATGGGGTTGGGCACTGGTTCGACGCCAGCTTCGCGCTTCGACGTGGCGCAGACGGTCAACTTCCCTTCTTTGCACGGATATACTTCGACACCCTTTCAAATTCATCACAGCTTATTTAATTTTTCCTTGTCAAGTTTGAAGGAAGGAAGTACCACCTACCTCAGTTGTACCGGCTACGCAGTTGAGATCGAACAGGCTATAGAAGGGTATCAATGTGCGTTCTGAGTTCCTGGACCAGGGAGTAAAGGTCACAAGTGACCGGTCGCTCCATGTGAAGACGCGAGGGTTCAGCGAATCATTGACGCTATTCAGCCCAATCCAGGCTAAGGATGATACGGTTGGTTAAATTAAAGTCAATACATCAGCGACAAGCACGATTTCGGATGGAATTCGATTCTCACCTCCTTGGATAAAGGGTTGCAGCGCACTGTACGTCGCCTGATCAGGTATGGAGACCAGCTCTGCACCCTTCGAGTGACAGAAAATACCAGCGTCCCGCCATTGCAATAACGTCCGGTTGTACAATATACACATATCGGCAATGGCTACAAAGTCTTTCGGACACTTGTAGTTTTCTGGAGAAAAAATGAAATAATCTTGGTATGATTACTCAAGCAAGCTCGCCTTTTGACTGCACAAATTAGCTCAAAGATTTGACTTACCAGAAACGGGCTCTATCGGAAGAAGGGTTGTAAGATCCGAGACTCGAGCTGGCTTCTTGCAGATGGAAGCTCTTTCCGTGGAGCAGTTTGCCGAGTACCAGGAAGCATCTTCGGTGGCAGCCATGTAGCCGCATTGAGGGTAGGTGGTGATGGTGGCAGGATTTGGTTCGTCTGTGGAAGAAAACCGAAAGTCGGAATTTATGTTGAAATACGACGGTCTAATTGTTCTTGTATTAATAATAATGGGACCTTTCTTTGATTTATTGCAGTCCTGTTAGGACAAAGGCTGCTGAGAGCCTTGAAGTTTTGGGCTTTTACATTTAGCCACTTACAATCAGGGATGGGCCGGTAAATCGTCGACCACCTGGGGAACGAAAGCAACGGAGCTGGAATCAACCATCAGATCCGTGGAAACCAATATTAGGAAACTAATATTAGACGGCAAGGGAAAATAAAAGTTAATTTGCCGACAGTCCCTGCGCTGCAGCGGACCGGGTGGGGCACTCGACAAGTGCCCACACCGGTCTGGCGTTCTTCTGCGGACTATAAATTCAACTAAACCAATGTAAAAAAGCACCACGACCGACAAAACGGACACCAGACTTTTAGAGTCTGGTTGAAGCGCTTCCGGTTGTCGCTGTCAACTTCCGTGGTTAAGCTAATTTTGTTGTCTTTTGAAATCGAGATATGACTTCGGTGTCAGTTTCAGAAGTCAGTCGAGAATTTTGAACGGTTTTATAATCCAGGGAATAACCACTGGATTAGCCATTGTCCAGTCAAGACTGGGTGACCCAATCGGAAAGCTGTACACTCATCACACGCTTTAACCACATTGAACCATGTAACGATTGCAACGATTTTTTTCCGGCTGCGAGGTTTTCGATTGATTGGCGCGGAAGCTGCCACCAGCTGCAGTTTTCGGATTTTGATTTGACTTGATATAGTAACGTCGAATGACTTGGTTTGTTTCGAGAGAAGGTAACTTACGTTCAGCCCAATTGAAGACAGCGAAAGGAACTGTCCATCGGTTGTTCTCTGAAGAGGCCGCTGACGATCGATGTTGCCAGTACCATTGGGAAACCCTCTCCGCTTGTAGTCCGAGCCAGTAAGAATCTGCACCGATGAGCGTCGACAAGTTATGACTTCCCGATGTCAAACCTATGAAAAAAAGTCTGCTATTGATAGGAAAACCGAAACGGATTTCGTATGGAGGGCCGACACAAACGGGAGCTCGGCAAACCAACTCGACAAGATTATTTTCCCGAGTGGCGCACGCACTCGGTCTTACTGGACAGAACCGTGCGCCACTTGGAAAAATCATGTTATCGAAGTTGATCGTTTGCTCCAAATGACGCACGTTTTCAGTTTTATTGGCTGGAAGAACGCGCCACCTGGAAAATTTGCTTGAGTTTGTTCGCCCAGGATCCAACCAAAAATCTTCCAAAAAATACAAGAACACGTAAGGGAAATGTACTGAAAACTCCGTACTTCTGAAGAAGAGTTGTTCATCTTTAGTGGTAATAGACAGCAGTTCGGCTTTGTCCGCCATGTTGCGGCAATGCTGTTGAGCCTCACTGTACGACATGGCGTCGTCATTGATGAGGTAGCAGTGGTCACCATTGCGGAACCAGCCGGGTCCGCAAGCTGGGTCGTCGAGCTCTTGTGGGTATTCTTCCTTGTCTTTCAACACTATCAGATAGAAAGTAGCTCAGTCAGCAGAAGAGACCGGGATATTTGAGGGAAGGTTAAGTGTTCATTTACGTTCTATTGTTTACCTCCGTCGTGGTGGCAAACGAAATTCTTTAAGGCCGAGCAGTCATCGTTGAACCATTTCCCCGCGTCTCGAGGAAGGTGTTCGATGCTTGGAGAAGATAGGTTCATCCCTTCTTTCACCACCATAAAGAGGCATTCTCGCTTGTCAAACTGGAGAAAATGCGGCGGCAGAAGAAGATTCATGAAAGCAGCTTCAGCAATCTAGAAAACATTTTTGAATATTCCCAACATGGAGTTTTACTAATACTTCGGGTAACCTACGACATGAGGCTTGAAAGCTGGTATCAAATTCTGGATGCTCAAAACCTGCTTACGGCTTGCCCCTTGTCGTTCTGGAAGATCCAGTCTTGTCCACCAACGCTTTTCTTCACAGCTCTGATGCCGATCCATGAGTCGTTCTTGAGGTGTTCTAAAACAGCGGAAGAATGCTCTCCGCATAGTCTTTCTCAACAGTCAGTTACCTGCTACGGTCAGATATGGGACGAAATTTGGAAACGCGAATGTGCTTACTTGATATGTGGATGTTTTGTCCCAATGAATCGATGGTTAAAAGAGAGGACTTATTGAGTTTCTGGCAGTAATTTTGAGCGGTTTCATGGCTGAGTCTCTGACTGCCGAACAGGTAGCAACCATCGTGATACCGAATGAACCGTTGCGGACAAACAACATCTCCTACAACAGTCATAAGTTAGACCCGACTTAACCAAATACCGATAAAAAAGTTCAGACCAGAAGACGTGAATTTTGGGACTTACGGATGGCGACATCTGGCGGCAAGATGTCGGCTTTGTGATCTGCCGCGCATATGAAATTCATTTTCTGCGCACAGTGAGTAATGTTCCAATTGCCTGAGCTACTTTGACCTAGAGCAGGAAAAATCACTGTTCCTTCTTTTATCACATCAACTGGTTGTAGAAGAGCGGGGAAGTCCGGTTACCGGCGGTGCCATCCAGGAAAACACAATGTTCCAGTTGCTCATCTCCGCCGGTAGAGGGCAGCAGAAACGGCGCATCGGGCGTGGTCCAGTTGGTGAACATTACCGGTGTACCATCAGCCCAGTGGAATATTCCAGGCTGGGACTTCCGACCTATCAATCACAAAGAAATATGTGACGGTCTGTGCAACATCTCCCACGAAAAGAAAATGCTTCTTACTGATGGCTCCGATCCAAAACGCTGAGGTTATGTGTGAACTATCAGATTTGCTGTCCAACAGTTTTCTCAGGAAGATCTGAGTAGCGGTACTGGAAAACACTAACTGTCGAGATTTTTTCGATCAGACCCAATTTCATTTAGGAAACCGAAACAAAAAATTCGCTGATCGGGTGTAACTTCCTACGACGACGTTGTTCAACGAGCTTTTCAGATACAGTAGTATAACGGTCACTCACGTTTTGATCATTGCTAGCTGACTGTGTCCATCCTGACAGATCTTTTCCGCTTCTTCCCACGACTTTTTATGTTCCTCACCGCCGTTGAACTGGTAACAAATGTCACCCAGTTCTTCCCATCCGTACGGGCACTTACCTGTAATATCCAGGAAGTCAGAGCCACAAAAAGTGTGCGTGGACTTTATCCCACTCCACTTTGTACTTGGCTGTGACACGGGAAAATGGGCTTACTGAGAGCGGTCTCGCAGGCGAAAGGTAGACTGGAACTTTCGCATTCGGTCGTCATTTGCCATTCATGGACGTCCATGTAGTCCACCTTTCCACTCTGACCTAGGATTACCCCTGGACCGACCGGCTCCAATCGGCGAGTGTCCATCACTCCGCAGTAAGACTTATCGTTTGGTAAATCTCTACAACAAGAAAGAAAAGTCTGATCGGTAAGCAAATTCGAGTGTTTTTTTCCCCCACTGAAATGTACCGAATGTAGTCGTCCATGTCTGAAATCGGCCAGTGGTTGATAGTAGTGTTCTTCAAAGGCGTGCCATCTTGCCACAGCACATGGTCGGCCGTGGTTTCGTTGCGCTTGTTTGGAATGGTTATACCCAACCATGCTTTATTCTTCCTCAACCTACTCCGCACCCACTTCTTGTACCAGTCGTCTTCCCGCTCCGAATTGATGGTGGCGACATAACCTTCTTTCTCCCTGTGAAACGGAAAATATTACCAGACGAGCAACCTTTCGATCTTTCCTTACCTCAGCGTCCCAAACTGTTCAAAGAAGATCGTCTTGTTAGTTTTCCTCCTAACTTCATCTTCGTACCTGCAGTGTGCCTGAGCCGAGGAAAAAGATTTAAATTCCGCCACATGGAGGTAACAGTGGCCGTTGTCGTAACTCCAGCCGTACTCGCTCCTGCAAAGCGGTCTTCCGTCTGCAAAAGAAATATGGTCACTGGGTTCAAAACACCTTATCCGCATATCGTTTTAGGCAGATGCAGTTAGAGCCTACTGTAAGAGCCTTTACAGATGAAGCCATGACGCGTCGTTTGGTCTTGGAAGTCGGGTTCCAGTGATTTGGTGTCGTCGCGAAACTTTAACGTGGCGGCATACCGCTTTCCCTCCAGATCGGGGTCTTCCATCAGATGAGGAACTCTAATCAAACGGGGGTATGTGGTCGAAATGACGCATCAATATTGCGTACTGCATGACGCGATTGTTAAGCGGTTAGACAGTAGAAACTTACAGGGAAGGAAAGGCCGATCCTTGGAAGGGTGTGACGCTGGTACCATCGTTCCAGATCCACCCTGTTTTCTCCTGATCATAGTCATAGGTCAGTCCGATCCAAAACTGAGCCGACGATCCGGGTAAACGAGACTTGATGTAGTCCTAAGAGGAGAGCAAAGGCTGAGGGTCTAAACAAGTTTATCAACGATTTATCAACGACATAGTACGCGGACTAACTAAATGGAAACTATCACACTGACCATTTCTTCTTCGTGCTCAAAGGTGGCTAATGTGCCGCCCAGAGCTCGGCATTCCTCCATGGCATCGGTGAAGGTCTTACGGTCCGTGGAGGGCGTCGCTGCATGCTGGACATCTTGATAAATGTAATAGCACGTCTGACTTCCTCGTCGGGCCACCCATTGTGTACCTGGGCATCGGTAACCCCATGACAGACTGATCAATGTTAGGAAAACAACCGTAGAGAAATACATTGTCTTTCGCGATGTTGGTACAAGTTTTACTGAAGTTTCGATGGACCAAAGCAAAAACGAATATAGGCCAAAATAGGAAGACACGACAGTAAATGCACTCAAAACGTGATTTAACTTTTACCTGATGTTCCGAACAAATTCCATTGCGGGGTTATCGGCGTCGAAATTGTCAGCGGTTGAGCGGTGCAGTATCAAAAATCTCAAAACGATAATCTGGATAATTGAGACGTGAAGGGACGTTCGTGTGTCATAAAGATATCGCGAGGCGTTATGGATCAACCTGCGAGGCTAACGGACAAGCGATAAAACTAATACGACAAGACCTGTTCGCACCGTCTTCTGAAGAGAGATTTCCAGTCTTCCGTGTTTACATCAATTGACCAAAGGCACGATCGGCCCAGTACAGGCCGATAAATTCAACAACAACCATTGCACGTCACTCCCTTTCCCGTACGAACACACAACGCAAAAGACAGCATAAACACTACATAACGCTTGTTGTTGAACTTCACAAAGACTTTTCGAGACTTCCATCAACGGTCCGCCATGACAATCAGTTTCAGCACGAGAAGGGGCCTACTACTAAAACTTGGAGTCGGGGCGACTTTCCAAATAGGAAGCTATACGTGAATGCTGCTTGGTCGTTTCGAAGATGGCCTTGATATACGGCCATCGTTCCAGGACCTTCTCCTCCATCAGATGATGGTGAAGGAGATTATCCAACACTAAAACAGTAAGTCGTGATACAGCGAACGTTAAACTCTGCATTTCAGGAAAAAACAGTGTGGAACTTTTGTATCTACAGTAGTATCAGATTTACGTACGATTGAACAAAGCGATATCCGCAACGGTCATCTACGAGAAGGAAAAGAAGTGGCCGCAAATAGATTATTCCTACGATTAATTGGCGGAGCGGAGTATCCTGTTTAGTGTCGCACCGACCTGGTTGCCGACGGTGTGACCATTGATTCCGTACTCGGCCGCGAACTTTTCGTAGTTGATCATGGCAGTAGGGACGACATGTTCCTTAAACTTTTTGATGGCATCGGCCTTTTCCAAAACGCCCTCTTTCGAGCCGCCCAGTTCAATCATCTTGGAAACCAGGTCCAGGGAGATTTGTAATGTGGACTCCACCAGCACTGATTCCCACTGGTCGCGCCCACCAAGACCTACGTCATTATGTGACTTCAAAGTACTACCTCGTAGTCAATTCATCAAAGAATGAAAGAAAAATTGCTCAGTGTCGTTGGCGCACTCACAGAATTTGTCGGCCAGGTAGCGAACTATAGCTCCACTTTGGCCGATCACATGCTGGTTGATGTGCAAGATGGGAAGTCCTTCCCATGGAGTATCTGCAAAGGACAGAGAAGTGCCTTGGACCCATGCCTTCGACAAGAAGCAAAAGCGGAAGCTGGCATCAGATACTTACCTACTTATTTTCATATTTTCCCATTCTTCCAGGCCAATGCGGCGATCTTCGTATTTCTGGAAGGCCGCGGCGAAAATTAGACGGATAATTTCGGCGCGACCACGCCCATCGAAATACGTCAGCTTATAGACTACCATGATCAGCTTTGCAACTTTAAAAATGCATCGTCCAACAAGAAGTAAGCCGAACAAAAAGGCCACTCTCCTAATCGGGAACCAACAGACAGATGACTTCCTATGGCATTTACGGCCTTTCTCTACGATGTATCTGAGCAGTATTCCAGCACCGCGTGCATAAAGGTATTCTCATCAATGACAGGGTTAACGAAAATCACATCCGTTTACCTCGGACAAATTACTGCTTCGAAATCGATACTTCGGTCCTCACTTTGATTGTAAGATGATGCAAAAGAACTTTCAGATAAATTCGCACGTTCTTTAAAAGAGTTTTCTCCATCGATACCGATCTACGCTACGCTTCCTTTGAATGCATTCACAACCGACTTCACAAATGTGGAACATGTTCGACTTTCAGATGTCAAGAATGGCCAGAGTGATGACTGATCAATACACAGAGGATATGGAATATGGCCGCTACAAAAGACTCACTTTTGACCATACACTACCATACAAAACAAGTCTGCCAACAGGGAAGCTTCCGCAAAGACGTACGACTTTGTGTCGCTGGGATTGGAAAAGTCCGACAACAACAAAGATTTCCCCGCGTCTGAAAGGAAAGTTTTTAGTGAATGAAACCAGTGGAGAATTTCCTGAACGTGTAAAGGCAAGTAAGGTGTATCCATTCGACCGTAACGTACCTTGGCACTGCCGCAAGAACTGTATGCAATCCAGCAAGCTGGCCGTGGCCAACATGACATCCCGATGGGCGAGGGCGTACAGTGCCGCTAAGAGCATCCGCTTAGCGTACATCCAGGTTGTCCGGTTCAGTTTGGCGCTGACGGAAGGCTCGAAGCTCTTTAGCAAACGATTCAAGCCAAACTGAAAGTTACCTTTGCTACAATACAACGTCCTGTAGAAAAAATACCAGAACTCAGCCGGAATTCGTTGAGGTATGCCTTTAGTTAGTGAAGGAAACGATGGGAAAAAAATTTGTTCTAACGGGTAATAATACCACTACTTGAGATGGGAAGCTGTTTAAATTTTGCATATTGCATAAATGTTTTTCTGAGGGACAGTTTTATGTTGGCCTTCACTTCAGCGACTTACCCAATGACCAGGTTTATCACACACAGATGAGAGCTCGTCGAGCTTCCCTGAACTCCTTCGGCTTCCACCACGTAGTTTTCTGCATCTTCAACTCGGCGAAGAATCTCCTCGGCCTCGTCATTCCGTGAAGTCATGACGTACGACACGCAGAGATTGGCCAGTAAAACCGGGCTTAGCTAAAACAGAAACCTTCAAGTGAGCAAAACAAATTTGCAAGAAAAACACTGTATAAAATGATCGGGAATCGAAGATCTGCTTTCGTACTTTCATCATATCCGTTGTTTGAGGTTTCACTACGGCTTCGTAAAACTTGGCAGCTTCCACATAGTTCTCCAGCATGAAAAGTGTGTGGCCCATGTTGATCCTCCAGTTTTGCTGGTCCGACAGGAACTCGTGGGCTTTTTTTAGCTGCTTCTCTACTTGACTGTAGTTCTTGTAGTCCCAGTACATGACCGTTTGGGACATTACTGCGGGCTGCAACCTGCACACAACATGTTCAGTTGCAGACTTTCGACTAGGGTGCATTCGAAACGACTTTCAATAAGTTGACCCAGATCGTTTTCCCAATTGGCGCACGCTCATAGCAGTTATCAGGTGCGGAAGCATGACTTGTTACCCCTGGGAACACGTCAACTTCAGAAAATCATGGTTACGCTCCCCCTTGTTCGGGGTCAGTGAACACTTGTCCTGAAGTCTTTTTTCTCTCACTTTGCCAACTCCTGGCCATCGTTTGGCATTCTACTGTTCTGAGTTCCTCAGCTCGGCAGAAAAGCCGGAATAGTTTTGTCTGAATCGCGGAGAACCAAAATTTTGGGTCAGTGAACACTATGAATTTTTTTCGAGGCGTCAACGCATCTTACACGGGCAAGAAGATATGCTCCATGTTTTGGAGCAAAGCAGGTAAGCAGCATGCCCTGGGAGGTTGGAAAATTCTCCTCCGCTCTGGAGATCTTTTGCTCGGAATTCACTCCTACGGAAGACCGAAACTGAAGGTGGACAACAACGTGCTCGGGGAATTTGTTGAATCCGATTCTTCCAGAATTGTTGTAAAACCCTTACGAGACTTCAAGGTATCTTATTAAATCCTTGCTGGACATTTAGACAAAACGGGAAGGCAATAAAATTAGAGAATCGGATACCCCGTTTACCTCGCGCACCTTACAAATAACGCAAGGTTTTGCCTCTATTTACCCTCCCGGTTCTCAACGAGAGCGAACCGATCTCAAATCACATTGTTGCCAGCCACGATAAGTGGGCTCTGTAGAACGGTCTGAAACAAAAATCGGAATGTTTCAAAAGAGCGGAAGCAGCGTGGAAAATTTCGAATCGTGAGCGGCACCAAAGGAAAATTGTGGCTACTGTCTGGTTACTATTTTAAAGTCTAGACCGCTGTGAAATCTTTCTGCCCGGCATAGCGGTAGCCGGTGACTAGACCTCTCTGGTACGAGAAAGAATGATGAGAAAAGTTGCCGTTCACTAAACGAAATTGTTCAGTCGACTCAATGCACCAACGTTGCAAGTCAGCTCTAGAGTACACATTGAACAAAACACTTCCGCAAAACTGCAGAAGGCGGATCTGGAAACTCTCCTTCACACGTCAGGTAGAGAGGACCTGGTACTAAAGGATTATCACCACGTCGAGAAATTAGAGCACCCCCAACGTAAAAAAACAATTTCCTCCAGAGAGGCTGCGAAAAATGGCTGCGGGGAGTTTATCTTTTCTCTTCCCCTATGCTCCTACAGTAAAGGCATGCGTCCGCTGCCGAAAAACTGAGTGAAGTACCGTGCTAGGATGGGTGGTTAACCCGATCAAAAATACCGAGGTTGGCAGTCCGGGAAACTTTTTGAAATCTTCGTCGGGGAAGCAATAAGTCAGGGGAAGCAATAAGAACGTGCGCCACCTGATGGAACGATTGATGTTGAGTCATGTGGCGAGGTCCCATTCCATCAAAAAATTTTGATTTAAAATTACTGCTTGCCTGGAAAGGACGTGGTCGTACTCCGACTCTACCGCTCTCAACTTATCCGTCGACCCTTCACGTCTTCGTACTTTTTCCTGGGCCGAAAGCTTTCGTAGTTGTTCCTGATACCGTACGATCAGTTCTTCAAAGCGTACGTAGGCTTCTTCTGGGGCGGTTTGCTCGATGATGACGGCTTCAAAAAGACTGTAGATATCCTGCAAGAAGATAAGATTCAATTAAAGTAAGGATTTTGAAAACTGAAATGAGACAAACATAACACAGATAGACAAACACGACAAGATCGTTTTGCCAGCGTGGCGCACGCTTTCATCCACCAGCACCGAAAACGTGCGCTACTTGGACAATCAGGGACGAGCAAATCGTTTTGTCCAAGTAGCGCTCGTTCTCGCTGTTGTTGGCTATCAGTGTGCGCCGCTTGAGAAAGCAATCTTGTCGAGTTTGTCTGCCGAGCTCCCGTGCGACTAACTGAGGAGCTTACTTCGGGCAGTTGGGTGAAGCAGACTTCGGTGTTCTCAGCCATGAAGTCCGCCGCGATGTCGAACTGCTGTTCGCGGAAGTACAGCGTGACCAAGTTAGCCAAAGTCTCTTTGGGGTAGAAGGGCTGAGAAACAATGTGCGTGAGTGCCGCAATGCTCTCGGCAGGCTCCCCTTCCGCCTCCAGAATGGCCTTGTTATGCAGAGTAACCATATCGATGTCTTCTTCGTTCCGTGGTGGAATACTGTTCAACGACGTCTGGGCGGCATTCGCTGAAGAAGAAGTCTCAAAAAAACTCGGGAATAAATGGACGCGGAGTTTCGTTTGTTTCATTCTGGACTTACCGTTGCCCATGTGATGTTCCATGGCGGCTTTTAGGTTGTATGCCTCAATGAGGTACGACTGCTGCAGTACCGGGCTATTTTGAAAGACTTGCTTGTTCTCGGTGCCAGAATCGAAGGGAGGTGAAAACTGCGGATGGGTCGACAAGGCTCTCGAGATGATGTCGTTCAAATACTTCGCGCACTGTCGGAAGTCCTTCATCTCATAAGCGGTGGCTGCCTGCCCGTACACACAACCTACACAACCGGAGAATTCATGTTCAGTACAAACCGATTTTTACGAAGGATACCTCAAGAAGAATACTTTTTGAAGTATTTTTACGGACATCACTGATTTATTTCAGAAGGTTCACCTGGGTCGAAACCAGTCATGGCCGCGGTTTGGCTGAATTTCGCCGCGGCTTCCGTGTATTCTTTCTGTTGGAAGAGGACAGAAGCCTGATTGCGGACGATAGCTGGATTCGTCTGCGCACATTTTTCCAGCAGGGCCTGGAACACCGATAACACCCTTTCACGGAAATAATATTCAATTTCGTACAAATTTCGATATTGCCTTGCATTCGCGTGTCTCGCCTTCCTGAAAGCGAATGGAGGCTTTCAGCAGCGCGATAGTTTCTGGGTTGCCCTTCTCCGCAACGTAGTTGACTATTTTAAGAGCTTCACCGGGAAAGCCAGCTTTGCTGAGACACTGAGCATAGCTCTGCCAGTAGGTGAAGTTGTCGGGATCAATCATGGTCAAGCGCTCGTAGCAGTCCGCTGCAGCCACAAAGTTCTGCTGGGCTACGTAACACCATCCTAAGACTGACTGAACGGCCCGAGACTATAGCAAAAAGCTCGGATAATTTTCGTGGCCAGATTGATACGACTGAGAAGCTGGCCAAGGAAAACTTACATTCGGGGAAGTTAACGCTTTTCCACGAAGAAATTCGATGACTGTCCCGTAATTTCCAGCGGCGATCTGAAGCAAGAAGAACACCAGCATTGGTCAGCATTGGTTCAGAATAGCAGAATAAAAGTTACATCTTACCGAATCGTACACGAAGGCCGTGAAGTCGCCATCCCGTACCCGAAACATCCCAAAGAAATGACAGTGACCCTTTCTTCGCTGTCCTTACTAAAACCGTCGACCTAACAACGCTTCTGCCGCTGTTCGGAAAAATCTCAGGAAAAGATTCAAGTTGTATTTCATGTGTTGTCCGTTTGAAAACGGAAAATCAGAAGCGATCAGGTCGCACCATATCGAACAGGTGCTAATTCCGATCGATAGGAAGAAGGAGATGCCCACGTTAGCTACACAGGTACTCTGCTTGTGCCGAAATGTCGATCGATACCGCCACACCGAAAATTCACGAAGCAGCCAGACCTGCTGAAATCTACATCGAAAAGACTGAATTAAAAATCAAAGAAGGGTCTTTTGGTCCGATGAATGCCGAGGACCACCATCATCATTAGGACCATGTACCTCTTTGGTACTCAGAAGTCATCGACGTCCAAGTACGTACTCTCCCAGCTGGGCGCATTCGGGTCCCACGTACTCGGCTCCTCACTGGACGACGAGAAGCCCCCCGACTCCTTCGTCTTGGGCTCTTCCGCAACTTCGGGCCACCGATACACTTCGACACTCTCCACCCCACTATCCGGCTTGTCAGCAGGCTTCCCATTCTCAACCGAAGAGACTTCACTTACGCCGTCCTCCGCGGACTTTGCCCGTTTCTGTTCTGCTGCGGCCTTAGCTTCAGCAATCATGACACTTCGCGGCTTCATCTGATTAGCTATCGGAGTAGCTTTAGCTCTTGTGTTTCGAGTGTTAGTACTCATTTGGTTACTACGACCGAATCTGACTCGATTTACATTCGCGTTTGTTTCAGTGTTGGAAATGTCACCTTCTGTGTTTTCTTTCTGTTCGGTGTTGAAGTTATCGGGGGTGTTTTGATTGCTTTGCTGGACAGTGTTGTGGTTCGTTGGAGGGTTGGAAGAGGAAGCTATGGTATCGGAGACCTTGATTGCGCACTGCGCTTCCAGCTCATCGTCGTACTCGTCGTAGTCGTCTTCGCTGTCTTCGTCACTTCCGCCATACATGATTCTTCGACGGACATCGCGAATCGCGTCCCTTATCCTGTCTTTCTCTCGCATCCGTTCGCTGTGGCTCACGCAGTCCTGAATGCGTTCTTTGGCGATAGTCCGGGCTGGACGACGTCCACTGACGACAACCTGGATAAAATGAACAATGTGAAATTGCGGTCCGTACGGTGAAGAACGTACAGTTAACCGAGCGGTATTAATTTTGATAAACTCACCCTATGGCCCACCATAACCAGTCACTTCCGGTTCGTACTGAAAATTTCGCTCACCTTGACGAAAGTCTGGGCATCGTTTCGACTGTTATTGTTTCGCTTGTTATCACGAGGTTCGACATCGATCATGGCTCTGGACTGCATACGAATTTGGTTGACACGCGAGCCGCCTTTGCCAATGACATTCCCAACGGCGTGGTTAGGAATGTGGATCTGCTCTTCCTGGTAGTCGCCTTGCTGGAAAATCCAAGAGTACAGCTCGTTCTTGGCGTCGAAAACTTTGGCATATGGACCATGGATGATGATACGAACTACACCACGCGGGGCGCTGGGTCGTGCTAGTGGATCTCTTCCTCTTTCGAAGTCACGACCATAGAGGAACCTCACGTTGTGGCGCTGCTCGATCTGCAAAATCAAGAATCAAGTAAGGCCTACCGTAAAGCTTGCCAAAATACCATGCCCAATGGTTGTCGCGAAACCACACACATTACGTCATGAATCACGCAGTGAAACCATGCACGTAAGCCACGTGATTTAATCGCACGTACTAGGCTTTATGACTTCCAGACTATGGTTCAACGTCAACCCAACGGCCTGCCATAAAGGCGAAAAGCGTTAGTCGCAAACACTGACAAAATACGTCATCACGTGACCTGAAACCATGACAGAACCGCCGTTTTAGTCGCGTGCAGCTTACGTCATACGTTCAATCTGACAATTTCCGGCAGATACTGCGAAAATTCAGCCAGGAAGAAGAAAACCACAACAAAGACTTACTCTGAACAGAGCTCTAGCGTCTTTCTCCGTGTAGATCTGCAGAACATCGCGAGGAATACGCACATAGGAGACGGTAGGTTCAGTTGGGTTGACGGCGATGCTCTGAACCAATATATTTTTGAAGCGGTGAAGAAGAGGATCGGCGACAGGTCGAACATCGACCAGCCGGTTGGCTTCGTTGAACATATCCAGGCAAATCTTCCCGTGAAACAGCTTCAGATCATCTTTCCGATAATATACATTGACGAAAAGACCTACTTTATATCGCAGGATAGAAAAAAGTCGGCGGAAGACGAAGAAGACGCAGGAGGGCATGAACGTGAACGGACGCCATAAATTCCACAGTAAAGACTGAAGTGAGCGCGGTGACTGGACGGTGAAGTTGTTGCTTTGTGCCACCAGAATTCGAACATTCCTGCTGAGTATTTTGGAGTCCTCCATCTGAGAGTAGTTTCTGGCTGGCTGTCAATAACTTCTAAAAGGTGGGAAAGTGGGAGAACAACGAAATTAAACCGTGAATTATAATATGAGTCGTATCGGACAAACGGAAACAGAAACCGAATTGTTGATTGACTTTGTGCCTTGATTAGGCACGAATGGTTTACCTGTCTAACGACACCCCTCCGCCTGCGCGAACCGGATGTCTTGTTGGCTAAAGGGCGTGAGACGATGAGAACTCATCAGTAACTGGCATCCTCAGTTCTCATAAACCTCGATGCAAAACAAGGTTGGACCTCACCAGGAGCTACCGCCTCACACCTGGATCTCTCCCAAAAAGAAGAAGTGCTGTCTCGAAAGTCTACAGCTTGTTGTTCAACAGAGCACATCAGTCTTTAGCAAATTCCAGAAAGCCACGAGCATGGAGATCGAACTGTACGAACCGTGATTCATAGAAAGAAATTGCAATATGTGAGCACAACCAGATAACTTTGACAGCCTGCAGGCAAGTTTGCATCGATCTTGATGAATCAAAATCATAAATTTTGAGGACTCGCCTGGCAGCTTCTGGCTGGATACCATGGCTTGTCGTCAATGGCGTACTCGCAGGACATCGTTGAGATAGATTTTATTGGCATCCTTGACTTTATCCGCATTCATCTTGACAATCTCGTCCACTGTGGTTCCATATTTCAGCGAAAGGTTGTACAGTGTGTCATCTTTGACAACTTGATGCAGTTTGGCTGTCTCCGGCAGCTCGAACGTCAGAACTATGGACTTTGTGCCCGCGGTGTCTTCTGCGCTGACAACGCAATTTCCAGCGTACGCCAAGTTTTTCGGGGCACCCTTACCGTTCTTCCCAATGTACCTGAAGACAGCTCGCTCAAATGCCCAAATCCCATACGTGGTACCTTTGTAGTTGAAGCTGCGGTACAGTACTTGTCCTTTGGTGGGTACATCCCAGTTCTTCCTTTTCTGTCGATTAAACACCAACACGTTGTATTTTTGCTCCAGTTCGTAGAATACCTTGTCTCGAGAATCCTCGAAAAAGGCGACGCGGTCTTTTGATGTGTTTATCAGTTCCTCTACCTTGTTCCCAAGGTCAACAACGTTCAGACTCACAGGCATCGTGTTAATTTATTGATACAATAATCCGCAATCGGTGATGCCGCTTGAATGATTGTTGATGTCCAGAACCATACGCGAATGCGCATTCAAGAATATCCCGAATAGGCATCCAAAAAGTAAGTACAATTACCAAGTTCGTAAAACCTGAGAAATATCGAGATGTGTTTGTTTCCCAAACAGCATGTTGCTGCAGACGATGTAAGCTAGTGATGTTCACTGTGTTAATGAACAGAGCGCACCGCCGTGTCTACCGTTTTCCCGATATCTTGGCTGGACGATAACAAAGTCAACACTACAGTGACCACACCCTTGTTTAGCTGTTCAAGGGTTCAATGTTGGTGTCATCCCAACTGCGCATCGATGTTAAAATTCGGTTTATGAGCTACACTTGACTTTGCAAACCAAGTGATAGCATTACAGGACAGAAGAAAACGAAGTATTCAAAACCCTGCATGACTGACATGACGATAATCTTCAACAACGTGAAGCTCAACTTTATCGAAGCCTAGATTATCCATATTACAGTTTCTGCATCAATGAGACCTCGACAAATCTTCGACCATCCTCGCAATCGTCTCCACGTTGACTACCGTACCGTTCAAGTCTTTGATGCCGTCAACAGCTTCCGCCATTTCCTGGCTGTGCATCGAAGCGAACATCTCGATGAGGTCGCCGTTGATGACGCCGTGGGCAGGCTTCGAACCTCCCGTCGACGACAGGACAGAGTTGTACTTATCCGGCATCACACGACCAAAAGGCATGATGGACCGTACCATTCTATCGCTCAGCTGCTTCAGAATGGTAAACCTGGACAACGTAAGAAAAAAATTAGAAATGACCACTATGATGAAACATCGAACAAGACCCACTCGAAAGTCGAAGTTTTTCCAAGTGGCGCACGCATCCAGCTGATAACACCGAAAGAGCGCGCCACTTGGCAAAACAAATGCCGGATCGTTTTTCAAGTGACGCACTCTTCCGGCTAATATCCCTGGAGGCGCGCGCCACATGAGAAAACATTCAGACTTACGTGTTTTCGTCTATGGCGAGTACATGCATGACACTTCCAGACTGTGTTCCCAGGATAAGAGCATTCTGGGCGAAATGCCTCTCGTTCACGGTGCTTTCGCCCAGGAGAGTGCCTTTCCTGACGACATTGGTGATATCGGCAAAGTTGGCTCCGGCAATCTCCACCATGTCCTTGCCTTCCTGGTCTTTCGTCTCCAGGTCCCTCCTCAGAAAGATCAGGTTACTGTAGGTGTCGGTCACGATACAGCTATCGTCGTCAAGGAACTCGCAGTCGGTGGGCCATCGCGGGATGGGATCAGCTGCTATCACATCGAACTTGTTCTCGTTACCGCGGTACAGCATCAGCGTCACAGAGCGCATTAAGTCGAGGACGAGAACGAAGTCGCCCTTCACTTTCAAGCCCGTCGGCATCATGAACCTGTGAACAAAAGGAGACTAGAAGACTAAAAATAAAGGTTCGAAGGTTTGATGACCATTTCCATGTTCGCTAATAGCAACCATTTCCCAACTGTACAGGTTCGTTACCTCAAGTGGCGCACGTTTCCAGTTTTATCTGCTGGACGCGTACGCCACTTGGACAAACAATCTTGTCTGGTTGGTTTCGGTACGTGCCGCACGCTTTGGGCTATTGAAACTGGAACCGTGCGTCGCTTGGGATCGTTTTGCCATGCAGCGCACGTTTTCAGTGAGACCAGCTGAGGGTATGCACTCTGCAACACTTTGAAAAACAGTCTTGTCAAATTTCGTTTCCAATCTTCCCAGTCTCATTCCAAGTGTCAAATTCAGTCCGGAGTTGATCTTACCTGCTGACAGACTGTTCAAGGAGAAGGTCCGACCCGTCTTCCGTCCATCTCATCAGCTTCACAGACGACCCACACGTCACGAGAAGCTTATCTTTGAAGATGACAAGACTTGTCACGAACCCTTTCACCGATTTTTCGTGCACGATCTGAAGACTTTTGTCAGCGTGCTGAAAGACGATGATCCTGCCGTTGCTGATGTCCTTCTCGGTCGGACTTCCAATTCCTAAATCCGCCCACACAATCAATCACATTTCTCGTTTCGAACGTCGGTCAACGAAGTGAAAATGGTCGCTATTTCTGGTGGCGCATGCTCCATTGTCATCAGCCGAACTAGCGCACCACTTGAGAAAGAGACTTTACCTGTTCCAACGACGTAAAAGGTCCGCGGGTCTGTGCCGAGATTTCCACTCGCCAGTGCTTGTACAGCTTCGTATCTTTGAAAGTTGTATTGGGTGAGTATCTGGTAATTGGTGTGATCGGTGATGATGAACTTGTGTGAGGGTAGTTCAGCTGCCAGACCCATCGGGTCGTCGTCTTCTTCCATCAGGTCTTCCTGCATCGTCGCGTCTCCCCCGGCCGCCATATCGACGTTCATTGGCTTATCTATCACTATGAAGCCGTACGTTCCTGTTTCAGCTTGGTAGACTACCCTTCTTGGAGTTCCTGGCAGCGCGACGGACCTAAAACATGAAACGCCGTTTTACCATGCGTCGTAAAGTTATCCCGCACGAAATCTAAACAAACACCTATGCTTTATCATGTCCCGGCCACATGAAAAAGCCTGAAGGAACGCAACATTTCGGACTGGGACAATAATTTCGGAAGCTCGGCACACGAGGTCGACATGACGATTTTCCAAGTGGCGCGCGTTTCCAGTGTTGTTAACCGAACGCCTGCGCCACTTGAAAACAGATCCCAATCATCTCCCCAAGTGGCGCACGTTCCCGGTGTCGTTAGCCAGCAGTTGCGCCAAATGAAAAATGATCTTCTTGAATTTGTTTGCCGAGCTCTCACTACTCGTAGGGCTATTTTTTGAGAAGAACATGATTATTTCGCGAATCGAAGATTATTTCTTTTTGAGTGTGTTATGTGGCTCTGGGAGTTGTACCTGATGTGAAGCTTCTGAATTTCGTCAATCTTGCCTAAGACCACGCCAGTTTCGGTGACAATGGCCAGGTTGTTGGGGTACACCGGCGAGTCGACCTGGCAGACCGAGTAAACATGCTTCATGTTGACGCTTGAGAAGATGAGCTTCCCTCCGGAACCGTGAATAACGCTAGGTCGGTCATTACAGACAAAGACACTCTTTTGTCCACGCGCGATGAAGGGCTTCAGGTACGTTGGCTGGGTTCCGACGTTGACTCTCTTTCCGGGCGACACCGTTACCGCGGCTTGTCCTAAACCGAAATAGAAATAAAACTCTATAAGTTGGGAGCTCGGCAAACAAACTCGAGGAGACTGCTCTCCAAGTGGCGCACTATTTTACCTAACAGCAACGAGAGTGTTCGCCACATGGAGAGACGAGTGCTGTCGAGTTCGATTGTTTTCTCAGGTGGCGCACATTCTCAGTGTTATCAGCTGATCGTTTGCGCCACTTGGAAGAACAGCCTTGTCAAGACTACCTCCCAAGAGGCGCACGCCATCGGCTTTACTAGCTGAAAGTGCACGCCACTTTAAGAGACAGCCTGGTCGAGTCTGTTAGCCCAAATCCCGATTTTTCCCATTCCACCTGTCGCATTTTTGATATCAAAAGTTTGGATCTCGTTTCGCTGATAGCAGAATACTTTTTTCATTCTTTGTGACGAATAATTTATATTGCCTTTTTCGACGATGAAGTACTGTAAAGTTCCATCGCCCAGGCCAGCAATGACAAAGTCATTGACTTCCAACTGGTAAAACATGACGCTACGGGCGAAGACGTCCGTGTTCAGGTCGATCGTCAGAGCTGGAGTCCAGTCGGGTGCGGTCAGAAGAACCACGTCCATGTTCCAAGTGGCTACAGCAATGAGGTCGGCCAGGTGCGCGCCGGAAAACGACACGATGTCCACGGCGGAAATCTGTCCCCCCATCTTGACTTGCTGGATGACGGGAGCGGTATCGGTGGTGGTGAAAGTGAAGACCATCAGTGTGTCAAAAGCCCCAATCACAATCTACGAAAAGGTAGCTTAAACCAGCGCAAGATAAAGGAGCTGCGCACCCGTTCCAGAATCCTGTTACTGACACACGTTTTCATTATGCAGTTCATCACGCAGAAGCATGGTCTTCGACTGGTAATTTCAGATTGCGAGTCGTATCGAATTAAGCGTGAAGGTCGTACCTGGTTGTTGTACGAAGCGGCGCATCCAATCTGCTGCGAGCCTTCCGGT
Organism: Ramazzottius varieornatus; assembly: GCA_001949185.1. Taxonomy (NCBI): domain Eukaryota; kingdom Metazoa; phylum Tardigrada; class Eutardigrada; order Parachela; family Ramazzottiidae; genus Ramazzottius; species Ramazzottius varieornatus. Next base: position 7,785,797 of record BDGG01000001.1, read on the forward strand.
GGAAACCATTCGCCCTTCAGCTGCAGCGTTCCAGGTTCGATCACCCTGATACTCTTCCTGGTGATCTGGACAATGTGTCCAACGATCTTCTTGACCAGCAACGTGGCGTCGTTCAGGGCGAAAGCACCCATACTTTCCACGTCTTCGAAATCTCCTACAGTCTGCTCCATCCTCAGCACCCTCGTTTCGTTCAGGAAACTCATCACCTACAACGACCCAAGTGAGAAATCTAGAACGGTCAGACGCCAGAGACCCGCACACCAGTGTTCCTTAAAAATCTACGGTTTAATGTATGCAGGTAGGTGAAAAACTCACGTTACAGACACCCGCATACCAGCGAACCATTATAAATTCCAGGTTAAGCGTATTCCGGCAATAACGGTATGTGAAAAATGATCTGCACCGATTTTCTCTCGAGAAAACTTACAAGTACGTCGTGAGGGCCTTCTTCCACCGTCTGAGTGTTGACTCCGAAGATCTGTCTTCCGGTGGGCAGGTCCAGCGACGTGGTTTCTTGTACGCCGATGCCGCTGCGGATGATGCGCGCGCTGGTGCCCGGACCGTAGCCCGAACAGGCGATCATCTGCGGCTGGGTGCCTTGTGCTTCGGACCGGACGATGGTGAAGTCCGTGATGCAGCCAATGTTCGTGATGGTCTCCAGGACGTCAAAAAGGTTGCCTGTGTCCGGGTGGGGATCCTCACGGAAGCGGATGACGGAGGAATCAGCCATGCGTGAACCGATGAAGAGAACGCGGTTATCCAAATAGGCAGCCTAGAAAAGCGAAATACTGCAGGATAAAGGTTCACTGCAGTAATTTTTACGGGAGTTTCTAAGACCTTTTCACTTTATTAATATAATTATACTTTGTAATTGGATTTTGTTTTGTATTTTGGCGTTAAAATTTCTGCTGAATTTAGAGCTCGATGTGAATTGCAGTAAAACGTACGCAGGAAGCTATGGTGAGTTTTCCCAGCGAGATGACATTCAGCTCGGTCACTTTCTGTCTGTTTGGGTTGGAGCTCGGAGCTTTCTTTAGTCGAATGACGTGCAGCATACCAATGAAGTCAGCTACGAGGATCTTCATGGCCGCTTCCGAGTCGCTGATGACGCTGTAGACGACTCCCATTCCCCGATTCTCCCTGCGGATCTCTGACGTGGTCGAATTCCCCTCATCGGCGTCGACGTATAGCAGCATGTTGTACCCACAACCCACCAAACCTTTATTCGTGCCTGGCACGGCGAGAAGCGCTTGCATATCGGCTTCAATGTTCTTATACCTAATTAAGAGAACAACCTCGATCAGTTCGAGATGAAAACAGGAGAAGAAATTCGACAAGCGAGCTTGTCTACCCAAGTGGCGTACACTTCCAGTGTTGTTGATGGGAGGAGTGCGCAACTTAGGAAAACAGACTCGACAAGATCGTCTTTCAAAGTGGCACACGTTCTCAGTGCCATTAGCTGGTAGAGTGCGTCACTTGAGCACGATGTTGTTGATTTTATTTTTGACTAGATTCTTACTCCACTTTGCCATTCTGAGGCGGCTTGAACTCCTTCTCCTTGAAGTCCACTTCGTAGCTGACGATGTGTGTGCCAGATGCATCTTTGTGCAGCATGGCGATGGTTGGGATATCGGCATTGTGGAGGAATACGATGGAGTGGACTGAGTTCTCGTCGATTCGGATGCTAAATGTCTCCAGTTCTTTCGTGTCCGTCAACTCTTTGTTCAGTGGGATGATTCTCACCAGACTTTCATAGATGTGCAGAGCGATGCAGGCGTTGTTCGGATCGACAGCTACCAGAAAGCCCGAGTTGGAAAATCTTCCAACCTTGTCAGCTGCACTTCCGCCTAGAAAAAACCGAAATAAGGTTGAATGAGATATTTACTAGCATTTGGTGCTGTAGAAAACGGCACAAAGAGCCGCGCCCACTTCCTTCTGCCATACACAATCACGACGTCACGAAGTTCACTCTGCGGCCTGCCAAATAGCGTTGCAAATTACCTGCACGAGTTAGCATCACCGGTCGTTTCTCTGCATTCAGCCTAAACTCCAGGATCAAAACTTCCAGGTTCTGCAGAAGGACAAACACCAGGTCCGTCTTAGCCCAATGTGGTCGAACGGGAACGAGAGTATGGATGGCGTGGGAGAGGCGCGTGGTGGCCAGCACTTTCAAGCCTTCGCTGGTGAAGCCGAAGATGTCCAGCTGATCTTTGCGCCCCAAGACGAGGTTCTTGTCTTGCTTGTTCAAGAAGTACCCACAGGCACAAGCATTGGCTGCTCCTGGCGGTTCGGATGAGGCGACGTAGAAACGAGGTGGAGGAGCGCCCGTCTTGGCCATGCTTCAACCTGGGGAAACGAACAACAACATGGTACGAAATATATCCAATATATATCCAAGAGAGCTATGTCGGACCAGTTCACCTTGCTTTTATTCGTCGACTCAGCAGCTTAGTAATCCAAACACCTAGCAGTTTGAGTTAGCACCTGGGATCAAGCCTGGATGCGATACGAACGGCGGAATAGGATAATTCTCTCGATGGGAAAAAATCCGGTGAGAATAATCAGAGAGTAATCCTTCTGTCAAGGTGTACGACATAACACATGACATACTGATGACTTTGGAAACATCAATGTCATGTAAATCATCCCAGTTTTCTGAAACTTCGTCTTTGACTTTCTTCGAGTTTCTAAAGTCCCATGACTACCATCACTGATATCCCTGCGCTGTCTGGACGAACATTCGCTTCGAAGGATGTCGTGAGCATTTTCCGAAGCGGCAGGGATTTCGTTGCGCAGATCAATGCGCAGATCATCTCTTTGCGGGTTCTCGTGCGAGGAATCTGGTCTCGTCAACTGAAGATGTCACGTAACTACTCATGAACGGAATGATTCGTGTCTCTCGGTGGACGATCCAGCGCCGAAGCGCGTGAGGTACGAATAGTTCACGCTGGATTGCGCTGCCGACATGCAAGACTGTGATACTGCCAAGCCACTGGTTGGATGCCGAGAAATGGATCAAAAACTGGCGGTCATCGCGTTAGCTGGGTTCCTTGACTTCCTCGACGGACTTCTGGACGAATCTAAATTCCTCTGTAAATAAAACATTCCTCTGTAATATTCCTCTGAAAATAAAACATGTATGCCAGTATGAGGCCGCCGTTGTTGGCTCAGTTGCACTAAAACTTATTTAGAAAACGCTCAGCAGAAATTCAAGCGCATTCTGCACAAGTCGATGAAACGTGAATCAAGGTAGAAGCTTCCGCCACTGGATTTTGCGCACTCGCGCGGACCTTCGCCTCATGCTGTATTCAATGATCCCGTCTTTGTTGTACGGCATCTTCCAACACTATTTTCATGCGACGTATGAGAAACAACCCCGGTCTACTGGTGAACCGGTGAGGAAACTCAGGAAAGATTTTTGAACTTGTGAGTGGAAAATATTTATGACAGGACATCACGATGACATATTGAGACTGACATGTTATAGTCATTACAGTATTAAAATTCCACTTCCTTTCCGTTGCACATGATACTATTATTTCATTTGAACTCTGATCTGGCCAGTGTCCAGTCAGTCTTCACAGTCGATCAAATAGCTTTCGGGGGATTACAAAGGTTCACGGTAAGTAGAGGAACGCCAGCCGTAAGTGAGGAGTGAAGTTATTCTCACGGTTACGATTGTTTGTAGATTTCGCGAGCGACGTTTGATTTCTGCAACGTAAAATGTTGCACAGTATGCCTAAGCGAGAAGATCCATATCCATCCATGAAAGATCCAGCAGAACCAGCAGCAAAGCGTATGAAGTACGAAGAGCTTTCGGTAGGCTGCCCTGCGAAGGTGGAAGACTGACGCTTCCAAGCCACTGGTCGGATGTGGCGAAATGGACAAGCAAGTGGCAGGTGTCGCCTCAGCTAAGCTGGAAGGTCTTTATGAAGGACTGCTGAACGAGCTTCTCCAGTATGTCGACTTTCAAAAACTGCTTTACCTACGTCGGTGAGCCATTTTTTTATTATGTACTTGACAGTACTTCAGTCCGTAGAATTATTTTACAGTACGGCTCCTTCCCGCAAGGCGCTTACATTTGTGCGTTATTCTTCCTCTCCGTTTTTTTCTTCAGAATCTGTTGGCGCTGGCACACTGTAATCACGAGTGAATTGGTGTCCTATCTGCCATATGTCGTCTTTGCGATGGATCTAGACTCCCACAGAGATGATGACGATAATCAGTTATGGAAGCTTGTTGATGACATTGTGGTGCTAGTCGAACTACCACACACCTTACTGATGTTCGGATGCAACAAAACTATCCCACCACATCAGCGTTTGATAGGTAAGAGTAGTTTTGCGAGTATATTGAACAAAGGCAGATGCTAGATGGGAAAAACAAGACGTACGAAAGTGTTATCTTGAGTTGCGCACCCTTCCAGCCAGTAACGTTGAGAACGTGCGCCAGTTCAAATAACGATCTGCTGCGTTTTGTTTGCCCAGCTCCCATACAACGGTATGGTTATGGTAGCTAGCATCGAGTAAATTTTGTTCAATATTTACTGGAACGTACTGTATGCTTGCTTTACTTTTAGAGACGTTCTGGAACTATTATGATTCCAAGCTGGACATATACGGAAGAAACAGCTGTCCGATTCAGAAAGTGATTTATGCGAATACAACCGTCAATTCCGAGGCTTTTTGCTGTGATCTGGTTTGTCAAGCTGGCTTCCAAACGGTCCTCTATCACTGCACCTTAGCCTTTTCGAGCTGAACTTTGCTTTCCTGTGGGAAGAGGCTCCAGAGTGGTCGGCAAAGTTTAACGGCAGAGAGTTCAGCATGAAAGTGGCGGGGAAAGATTGTTATGTGCTGTCAGAGGAGGACTTGAGTCTAATGGAACATCCAGTCAACCATATGACGCCTGATAGTAACTTGAATCCGGCAGCTCAGTACTTTGCCACCAAGCATTATCAAATCGTAACCGGGAAAGCTTTACTGGACTTTTTTAGCGTCGATCGATGTATGTCTGGTAGGAGGTGAACATGGAGACCACCCGGAAGTGTCAGCTTTGGTCGAACAAATTATGAAGCGGTGGGTGGAACCTGCACTTTATTCTTTGATCATTTTCACGTTCGTCTCATCAAGTTGCTTTCAGATTCGATCCGAACAACACTGTGGCGATACAATGCTTGCGTGACAAAAATTTTTCTGGCTTCGCGTCCAAAGCTCATCCGCTGGCTGTATTCGTTTTCTACCGATTTATCAAAGAGATGGGATACTGCTAAAATTTGCGTTTTCTGTGAGTTTGATGCTGCATAGTTTAGCAACGCTTTCTGATGGCAACGTCGTATGTGTACTCTGTTATGCGTTGCTTTGTTATAGTGTATGATTTTAGATCATTATAGTGTATGATTTTAGATTCGGCAATCCACATGAGAATAATTTTTCATTGCCCGTGTGCAGACAACAGAAAACTGACTTCCGTTCTTTACAAGCGTCGTCAGTCTAATCGAAGGAAATCATTCCAAGTTGGTCATCCGTAAGATTCAGAGTGAGTTCTATGCACAGAGAAGTCGAACTGACGAATCGAGTATCAGTCGACAAAAATGAGTTTATTCTCCGGTGCGATGTTGAACCTGGACTTGCTGGTTTCGTACAGGTCGATGAGAGCTTCCATGTACCTCCTGTGGATTTCGTCGACCTTCTCCTCACTTGGACTGGAGTCCTTCTCCACGTTGATGGGCTTCCCCACTACAATCAAAACAATGTCATGGCCAGTCACCAGACCTAGTTAGGCAGTTCACAGGTTCTTACTAACCTATCGTGTGGACGGGGAGCCGGAAGGGCGTGTTGAACATCCCTTGGCCCAAGAGCAGGACAGGAGGATAGGCGTAGACCCAATTGTACACCTTCTGATACAAGTTCAGCTTCGTCCATGGGAAAACATGACTTCGGAGTTTCCATAGCTGGTTTTCACCAAAGGAAAATGACGGGACTAAATCCGCCCTGGAAACCATGCATTATATTATTAGGAGGTTGGCAAACGACAGTTACGAAACGCACAAGATCGTTTTCGCAAGCGGCGCATCTTTTCATTGTTTTCGGCAGACAGAGTGCGCCACTTGGGAGAACGATCTTGTCCAGTTTGTCTCTTTTCTCAAGTGGCGCACAATACCGATGTCAGTGGCTGGTGGAGTGCGCCGCATGGACAACAAACTGGACAAAGTTGTTTGCCGGCCTCGAGTTCGCAGTCATTTTCACGTCCGGGCATACATAGGTTATAAAGAATGCCGTATGAAACTTACCCATTCTGCAGCGCCACCCTGACGAAGCCTTTTCGGTTCTTCAGCACAATGTAAGTTTTATCCGGCAGCGACATCAGGGCTTCTTTGGCGCCTCCGACTATAATCACCACAGCTTTTCCTTTGCCTTTCAAGCAGTAACTTATGCTCTGACGACTGACATCGGCCATGCCAAAGAGGGCGACCAAGTCTCGAAAGATGGGAAAGTGATGGAGTGACGAGTGCGTCAAGAGGTGAAAGTCGATGCCGGGGAAGACCTTGGAAAGCCCGGTGGCCTCAGTGGCGAAGTTGAAGAAGGCGCCACCACCGGAAACGCCATGCGGGTGGTACCCAATGATGTACTTTCTTTCCGGGTCCAGCTCGTGAGTCTTCTCCAGTGTTATGGGGAAAGTCGCTGCTGTCCTGCTGAGTTTGTCCGAGCGACGAATGGCCTGGATGGGCCGACCTCCGTGTTTGCAAGCGTCGCGATCGTATAGGTACCACAAGGCGTATGCGAGGACCATCCAACAGCCCCATCCGAGATGCCCTAAAGAAAATTCAAAAGTCCCGATGAATATCTTTCGTGTACGTGAACGGACCTAGTTACTGTACTGTACCTTCATTAGATTGGAGGTCGCCGTCTAACCATGGAATGGCTTGCGAAGAAAAATTGCCTGCTTGGACAATGCCATTGGCGGGTACGTTCCTGACACCAACAAGCGAAAAGGCACTGTACTGATGGGTCAATTGGTCGTAATTCAGCCAGCTGGACAAGTCATGCGCCGTAACAACGTAGAGAACTAGTGCGGTGACGGCACAAGCCTTCTCGATAGCATTCGACGTAATTTTGAGTGGCGGCATAATTCTCGGCGGGAAACAATAATAATCCTATGAATTGTTACAAAGTGCTAATCAATTTCAGCTAACGTAAAGAGGTAAGAATCTCTTGTGCTTAAACAAGAAAGAAGCTGGCGAGAATAGAGGGTAAAACAGATGTTATGACACAGGCGGACCGATAAATAATGTCATGTGAACTGCGGACGCACTTTTCCTGCAAAATCAAAACATCAACGCTCATCCCACTGGACTTTGTTCTTGGTTGCTTAATCATCTTACCCCACTTTCCTGCCGGAATTCAGAAGTAAAGCATCAGATAAAATTACCCCAACCGACAGTACCGGCCAGTGGTCATCCGCTGGAGTCGGCCACACCCATTTTACGGCACTTGCCAGATGTCGTACGGAACGTCGGAAACTGTTAAGTGGATGGTTTCTGGAAATTTATTTGCAAGAAAGCAAATCATTTAAAGTAATACCGGTGCAACCAGAATCAGCTAACTCACGCGTAACTGTATACTATATATAATTCACTGACGGCTCAGAAAAACTCATCTCCAGGTTCTTTTACCGTTTTGGGAAGCCATTTGACACCGAATGCATGCAGCTCTTACAAGATCAGCGACGATCCAGCAAAGCGAGCCGTGTTCGGCACGACGAATTTACGTTCATCGAAAGCCAAGTCACTCCGCAAGTCTCCTGCAAAAAAGGCCATCCGATTCCAACTGACGACGTTTCAAAAACAACCTCGATCGAGAAGATACAGAGTACCTCAGGACTGCGGCTTGACCGCGATGATGCCCACTCCCTCCTTGCCACTCGATCCAGCGTACGGTCTGGCTATATACGAGCACTTCTCGACGGTGAAACCCACGCGTTTCACTTCGCGCTGGAGAACATCCATGTCCAGCACGTGCCCGCCTTCCAATGCATCCGACGCTTCTCTCCAGTCCTCCGGCACTTCCTCTTTCGTCATGTAGCCTGGCCATTCTTCTCCAGCCTCCTTGCGCTTCTGATACTTTGGGAGAAACTCGGCAACTGATCCAAAATACGGCGTTGCAGCGGTAATGCACAGCTTGCCTGCAAACCAATAAAAACCTCACTATTTTGACGTTTGATTGATCCATAAATTTGCCAGGTCTACCCGCACAGTAACATCCAGCGGGCCGGGATAAGCAAACGAGTACGTTGTACGCACTACCCAATAACCGTACGACCCTAGGCCCTAGGCCCTAGGCGTATGGACAAAAAGTCAACATTTGACCGACAAATTTGGTAGATCAGCAGGTACAGCATCAAACAGGAGAGGTACCTCACTGCGTGCCTAACAAATGCACGTTGTGGCCGACCAACGTGTCACCGGAATATATATTCTATGGAACTTCTTACCTCCAGGCGCCAACCAATTGTAAAAGTGTTTCATGGACGTTCTAATATCTTCTGGCTTGAGGAAATGAAGGAAGCGGTTCGCCCAAATGCCGTCCAGGGATTCTTTGTCAAACTTGAGCTTCAATGCATCGCCGGGCATTAGCGTCAACCGAGCTTTCTGCTCCTTGCTCACCGACTTTTCCAGTTCCTGCAGCATGTCCTTGGACAAATCGTTAGCTATCACCTTGGCGCCGGCATCCAGGAGGCACTTGGAAGTGAATCCGTAAGCTACGCCGAGATCCGCAATGGGACGACTGCATGTTTTGGCGTATTCCACGAAGAGTTCACCATACTCGTCCAGAGCGTTAATCTGCCATCCTGCTCCGTTAGCGGTCTTGGTCAAGTATCCACTCTCCTCGTGCTTCCTGGTTCCCTTGAAGAATGCAGAGCCTTCATCACCAGTCTCTGCTGCCATTTTTCGCCGCTGCAAAACAGAAGATATAAGTGCGTGAACAACTCTGTAAAGGCAATCACTGACTTTTACTGTCTTGATCACAATGAAAATGACGCGCTGTTCAGGCTCGGAATCTTACCACTACGGTAACTTATCTTTCGAACAACGTCGCTTCGAACCCGAAATGCCAGTCTGCCACTAGCAAACAGTCTGAACCTAAGTTAACTGATCTTGGTTGCAGCGGTTTGCTGGTTCCAGAATCCAAAACCTAGAGGAATTCGAAGTTTCGCGAGAGATTGAGAAGTCATGAATCCTGATATGAGAGTTGACATAGCATGACATTTCACATAGCATGACATGACATAATATACAAGTACATCAGGAACGATGTTCTTGATTGGTTCGATTTGGTGTCTCGAACCAGACCAATGAGACCATCATCACTCATCAGCTGACTTCCCGACGTTCCCAACGTTCCCGTCGTCTCGCAAAAAATTGTTCTCTTCCGAGTTTTGTTTGTTTCTGGGGTTTCCCGTTTCTGTTTCAAACTGTCAGGTCTTAGCTAGGTAACCTTCCTATCACCAAGTGGGGATTCCCTTACTCAGGTGGGTTTTCTGTGACGGCCTGCCATATGACTACGCACTCTGGGTTTTGGATATTATCGGGGTATTATGTTCAGGGAATGCTCATGAAGTCTCGTTCTCGCAACATCTCGCTGATTGTTGGTCATATCCAAGCGAGTACCATAACCTTCCTGGAACACAGTTCCACTTAGAAGTATGTCTCTTCGTTTTACAGTGCTTTACAAAGAAAGTTTGTCGTAACTGGATAAGAAAGATGAGCAACGTTGCTGCGGTTTCTCGACGGGCGACATACTGTCACCAGTTCCAGACCATCCTCAAAAGAGTTCGCTGCGCCGTCAATCTACAGAAGGAACAGAAGGAAAAGTTTCTCAGTCTAAGTAAGCATCTGCGTCCATCCAGAAGTAGGAAACTAGACTTGGAAGCTTCAAGTCAGTATTGTAGCCATCATAGCAGTAAGTAACGCATGACGTCATAAGCAGCAGTTAACCACTGCAGCTTCGCTGTGGCATCATGCGCGAACGTTATACGGTTGAACTCACAGCACGACCTTGGGCAATGAATGTTTCAAATCATCAAGGCCGTGCCGCTTTCGGTAATGCGAATAAAATCTCTCAGCCAGGCGGACTTCGGAACGGTGGGGTAGTCCGTGTGAACATATACCTCGATGGTGATCTTTCGGGTTTTCTGCAGGCCTTTCTCGGCAAAACCAAGCGTTGTGTTTTCCTGGAAAGACTGCTCCGAAACAAATTGCGACCGCAGTGGCGTCCTCCTCCTCCTCGCCAGCTGCCGAGCTTCCCACAAAGTACTACCGGTTCAGCGCCACTGATGTCAAGGTGGCGCAGTTCTTCAGTCAGCTGGATGACCAGAATAACCGCATGTTCAGCCTGATGCTGCGCGTCCCACAGGAAGAATTGCAAGAAGCCGACATGGACGTTAAAAAATTGAAGGTATTCTAAGCTACATGAAAAAATGAATTCGGACGTGGTTAGATGATTTGAACCAGATCGTTCTCTCGAGCGACGAAGGACTTCGGCCAATAACACTGAAAGTGTGCGCGACTTGGTGAAACAACAGGATCGTTTTTCCCAAGAGGCGCAAGCTTTCAGCCAATTCCAACAACAAGTTGCGCCACTCGTGTCAAGCATCATTTGGCTCAATCCATCTGTCCATGTCTCAGTTTAGAAAAGCCAAAGACGTCGGAATTCATCTGTGCGGCGAACATGACCAACTTATCCTTTTTTTCAGAAGCGCAGTCCAGGAGTTCGTTTTTCGACGGACCAAGTCGAGTGCGTCGTTCAGGAGTGCTCGTCAAAGTTGAGCAAGAGCTTGATGGAGCTCTTTCCTGCTGGTTTGCCTGAAGACGAAATTCCCAACCTTTCTGCCATCGTAATCAGCCACAAAACGAATAGTGACATGAGCAGTTGGTCTCACGAGATGGAGGCGGAAAGAGACTCCATTACGGACCAGTTTGTCCAGACGGCCATCGAGATCGTGGCGGCCCTCAAGGCTAACGGGGTATGGGCTGACTTTGTCGACCCATCCTCCGGCCGGCCCTACTATAGTCCTTACACCAATGCCACGCTCTTCGAAACGGATGACAGGTTAAGCTACCCGAAACACCAATGGAAATATGAGACTCGGCGAGTTGTTTTCCGAAGTGGCAAACTTCTTACTGTTCTCCTCTGAAAGAGTGCGCCACTTGGAGAAACGATTCGGTCGAGTTTGTTTCTTTCCATTGGAGTGTGCTTCCCGTGTGATTGGCTGATAACGTGCGCCACTTACAGTTTCTTTCTCCCAAGTGGCGCACGTTTCCAGTACTACTAAGTGGAAGTGTGAGAAAACGATGAGAAATATGAGAAAACGATTCTGGTTCGTTTGCCGAGCTTCCATAGTGGATTCGATGAAGTCGACAGGCTGTTCTTTATAGGTACAAACATTTCGGCTTCAATATCCAGGACCTCGGTTGCTGTAAGGCTTTGGAGCATCCGGTGTGGAAGACTAACGCCTTCGTGGGTTGCATCCTGACGACCGCTGGGCCCAACCACCCTATCTTGAAGGAAATCGTCCAGAGCAAGATTGAGTGAAAGAAGCAGTCTTATGTACAGGAATATAACACATTCACAGGCAGACTGCCCGGTTTAACACTTTCAGCACGATCGTTTTCATGTTTGCAGAATACTACCGTCCTCTTTGTGTATACAGGAATTTTATTGGCTGGTACAGTGTTGCGGAGGCTGGTCCAACCAATAGGCAATTTTCGAAATTTCAAAATTCGGATAGTTGGCAGACCATGAACGCCAAATTTCAAAAGGGAGAACTGGTCGTCTTGATTCTCTTCTGACCGCACTGATGACTACAAAATTTATCCCAGGCTCGGCTTCGATAGATAAGACTGTCCCGAGTGCTCCAGCTTTTTTCTAAGCGAATACCGTGCACGTGTCTCGCCCAAATTTCACCAAAACCACCCGAAACCGTAGAAAAAATTCCCAGCGTGCTGGGGTTTTGCTGACCGCTGGTCATTAGTGTTGCTTTGGTGAGAAGACCGAGGTACATGCAAACAAAAAGACCCAGACCCGAAAGACCAAAAGCTAAAACTGGGAGGTGAATAAAACTGAGTGATTGTATACACAAAGAGGACGGTCGTACGCAGAGTGTTAACATTGAACTGCTCCTGCATACAGAGATTTATTTGATACCTGTTATTTTAAACTTCCTTTATTGATTCAGTACGACCCGCAGTCTGACCGAGTATAATTGTTATGCCATTAGAGTTCCCGAGAATTTCTGAAGATGGTAACTTCCGGGTCGGAAAATGTTGTCGAATGAAGCTATTACGGTGTCACTTCCGCCTCGGTTTCGCACACAACCTGTGAGCCACCGCGACATCGCCCATTGCTGCGTCCAGATGATCCCGCATGCCCAACTCAACTGTAACCGTGTTGGCCCAAGGTAACACTGTACACGCAAGACGAGAAATTATGGTACAGTAAAAAATATGGGACAGGCGGAAAGGACGGCGAAATGGAAATTCGACCGTAGAAAAGTGTCGAAAAATGTATTACTGTGAATCGGTCGCGTACGTACGTGCTCCCGTACCGCCGTAGCGAAAAGGCCTGTACCATAATTTCTCGTTCTGCGTGTACATTAATCATCAAGATTCACGTTCGGCTTTTCACTGACGTACCATCACGGGACGACCATCATCTGAGACCATTGTTACTAGGCGGAAACGATCGAAACGAGTTATATGCCGATATTATAGTGACTACAACCGCCCACTCGACTTCGTATTCCAGGTTGTCTGTGCGCGAATCTTGAGGTAAGAGCAGAAAGGTCTTGAGGAAGTGTTTAAGCGAATGTAACATTTCCTGGAGGTTCTTTTCGTTACGAGTAGCTACAGCCTTCCCTGTGAGAAACCAGTCTTCGCGCAATAAGAGGTCGCTGGCTGCATGCCGAAAAATGCAGTATGTTGGGGAGGTCTATAGTTTGTTCAGTGGTGTCCATGGCATATTACTGGTTTTCGTAGAGCCTTCGGCCTTTTTGTGATCCTCTTTTGTCAAAGGTTTCAAATGAGCTAGATCGACAATCCTTCTGTGAATAGAACGTATCGGTAATATACCAGCTAGCATTACTCGTTGTATGAATAATTCTACGAAACGCTTACTTCGAAGAGCGACATAGATACTAGATTCGGTAGGGCAGTTTGAGTTGAACGTACTTGAACTCTTCATACGTAGCCGGATTTTGGGCACTAGCTCGAAACTTTGCCTCATTACGGATCTTGTAATCTGTTTCACGCTGTATGGCATCCTCCATGTTCTGACGAAGTTTTGAAACGTCCAGCCAATAGTTTCCTCGGGCTGCGGCAGCCATCTTGCCTCGGGAAAAAAATGATATTTGCCAAGAAACTGCCACTCATGCCAAGAAACTGATGCCAAGAAACTGCCACTCATGGAGTTACTCAAAGACTTTTCGTTACCGTTACTACCACGGTACCGTCGACGCGTATCGTTACTAGGAGGATAATCGAAACGCGCTGAATAAACGCTGAAGAATGTAATCAGTTAGACTGTATAGTCTATTCCCACTTTCTGTTTGAGATCGGTTGCATATTATGATGAAGTTCTTCCTTCTGTTTCTGTTTCTCGTAATAGAGGGATCCGCTCGTTCGCATCTACTGCATCTACCGCATCGTAGAGACTACGTTTTGCAAAACGACTTCAGAAATGATTTGGATGAGGGAGCTGCCTTGTTCGATCGCAAAAACATTGGCAACGATGGCCCGAAGAAGTCTGAGAGGGAAGAATCCGAGGAGCAGAATCGACGTCGAGGACCCACTGCCAAGTACAATCAGTCGGGATCGTACGAAGTCCGGCTCCATTACAACGAGTCGCTCGAGTTCTATCGTCGATCCAGACAGATGCAGCCACTGGTGGACGATTATCTAAAGTGCGTGAACGACTCGGCGCGACTGTACGAGAGAAGTGGGCGAATAACCAGCCGAGCCATGATGAAGTTGGTCGGACAGGATGTCGTACTGAAATGCCGTGACTGGTAAGAGTTTTCCATATATGCTCGAGTGCTGCAAATCTGGAACATCGGCGAACGAACGCGGCAAGATCGTTTTACCAAGTGGCGCACGTTTTCACTGTTCTTGGCTGGAAGCGTGCGCCGCTTGGGAAACGATCTGAGGAAGTTCAGACGCTGGCGCACGTTTTTCTTCCATCGTCACATGCTGAGAGAGTGCGCCACTTGGGAAGATCTAGACGATGTAGATGAGTTTCGTTTAATGGCTTCGTGTGGAATAGTGTGAATAAATATTTAGCCATTATCCAGGAAAGCAGTCTACCGTCGCCGGTGCGAAGATCACTGAAGTCCAGTGGCGGATGATCCCGTACAACGAGCCACACGACATTAACATCGTTTTCGACACAGAAAAGTTTGTCTTCGATAACAAGACGTACGATCTGTCAGTCAGCGACCTGATGGTGTACGATGCCGCCCGGTACCGTTGTGTGGTCAACAAGGAAGTGGTCCGGGTGTACGATCTTCAGGTCGTCGAGAGTGACAAGACTGTCAAGGTTTGCTTTTTTTTGTCTGCCTCAAGACCAGTGTTGTTCCGATTATTGTAATACATAATTGAAAATGGCTGATTTTGTAGTGCTGGCAACGATACGGTATACCGATATCGTATCGAAATATATCGAATCTTTGCGATAAAAATACGGCAGATATCGTATCGAAGATATCGATATGAGACTCATATCAAGTAACACATTAAAATATTCGGCGATATCGTATTGCGGCATATCGATAAATTTTCGATATATCGTTATTTTGCTGAATGGCAAACTCGGCAATTATATCGCATTTACTAAAGACTACAGTTGATCTCAGGGCCTTGATTCCGGCCACGGTATGCCGAGCAGGCGAGCACGCTCCGGCCATTCGGTTCTGGTACTAATTCTACCCAGGTTTCCATGTATCTGAAGTCTTGGACTCTTGGTACTGCCACGTCTTTGCTGTATCCGACGCTTTCGATCTCACTAATACTTTAAACGGAAATCGGCTTCTTGTGTTCTTGGCCTTGAACCAAGTGGAATTGTGAAAAAACTCTAATTGCAAAAATACCGATATATCGCTGCGATATGATACGATATATCGAAAATACGGTATGGGAAGAATATCATATCGAAATATCGATACCGAATGAATATCGAAGACCGCGATAAAATACCTGCGGTTATTTTATCGAAAAATATCGTATCGAATTTTATCGTATTTTTGCCAGCACTATAATTTTGGGCTCTTTGCAATTCAGATACAACAATTCAAATTGAGGACCTTTTGCCGACGTATTTCGATATTAATCGTGATTTAAATTCAAACGACAAATTATCAGAGTATTCTTATTTGTAATTCAAATCATACAAGGGCTTAATTGAAATAAGTATAAGCGGAATAAGACACTACGGTTGATTTAAATTGCGCATTAGTACCGCGAAATTCCGAGCTCAAGTGCGCCGGTTGAACAGCTGTTAGCGTCAAGCGCGCATCGCCAATTTGCCCCCGGACTATGACGCATTCATGAGCTGGCACATCGAGGCTTATTTTCGCAGTCTAGCTCTTACGATTCCGCATCATTGATCGTTGATTTAATGAGCCGATGAATTCGTGAAGCATCGCCGGAAGTGAGGCCGAAGAGTTGTGAGTGACTTTGTGACACATTCAGAATCCACCGCTAATGAGTGTTGTTCCACGTTTCCATACTGATATCTCAATCATGGTCAAGTATCAGAACAAGTGAAAGCGTAAGGCCGACACGCAGAAGATGGGTAAGAAGCCTTTCACGAGCACGTCTCCCATAGAATCCATCGTGGACTTGACCACATCCTCTGCGAATTGCGTTCCTCCATCGTCACCATCCGCTACCAGTGAGCTGAGCATTTCTGCTAAAAGTCCAAACGTTTTAGCTGTAAATTTTGAGAAGTTCGCAGGGGCAAGGAAGAAGGACTCGCCAGTTTGGTATTTCTTCAAATAAAACGAAGAAGGCGATCATTCGACGGGCAGGGTTGTAGGCTGCTCGGAACAACTTACCGGCTGCTCTGCAGGAAACAGCAGAGCTCATCTGCAGGAGCATCCAGCAGCCTAAAAGGGACACCTCGAACTGCTGGCAAAACAGAAAGTTGAAAAGGAAAAAGATTTCGTTTCGGGCGTTTCCTTCAAACAAGTAACGCTCGTAGAGATGGCGCAATCAAGAAAGTCGTACGATAAAAATCATCCAAGGTAAATCGATTGATCGACTGATTCGGCCACTCCGATTTGCAAAATCTGGTTTCTGATTTTCATTTGAAGGCACGACAGTACACTCCAGAAAGCTGCTCTTTATGTTCGGCGGTCACCATACATGACGCTGAATGGGGTCGAAAACGAAAGCTTCCGCGACTGATTCATCATCTGGACTACCGAGCGCCTTTATCGACACGTAGGACTGTACGCGGCTTCACAGACTCAACCGAGGAGCGACTTCAGGAAACCATTAAAGATCTGTTGAGGAATACCGGCCACATCTGTTTCACTACTGGTAAGCTCCATATTTTCTTTCGTTGTTTTTGGAATTCCAAATGTTGGATTTCCAATCTGTTTAGTCCTCGTAGATACTAGACCAAGAAAAGTATGACAGAAATATTCCTCGGGATCACCGCACGCTTCACCAACAGGAAGATTCTTGTCAGACATCACATAAAACTCAGCTGTGTGTCATTTCCGTCTCGCCACACGGTAGAAAACATCTACGTGTTGTTCAAACAAGAACTGACCAACTGGGGCATCAAGCCGCAGAACGTGTCGATCGTCCAGACCGACAATGCTTCGAATATGGTGGCCGCGTTCAAGATGCATGACGCGAACCTTGACCAGTATGTCACCGAGGCGGATGAGCTCAAAGCAATCGACGAGGCTATGCTGCAGTGCATGATGGACGAAGACGGCCCACCGGAGGATGACGAGGAAGCGGCGAAAACAGTAGAGGCGTTTGAGAAGTTCGAGGTGGAAGCTGGGAGCTTGTTTGAAGACTACAAGCGATATCCATGTTTCATACATACGTTGCAACTTATCGTAAAGCTGTTTAAGGATGGCGCGCCAATCAAAGCAGTAATGACGAAAGCACACAGTCGTATCACGGATTCTCTTGTCGAGTACTGCAACACCCGAGCTGACACGTCGTACGGGCTTTAAGCTAATTGCGGAGAATGAGACTCAGTGGTCGAGCACTTTGATGATGAATGAGGGATTGGCCAGAGTGCAGGCTGCAGTCGAGTCGATGATTGTGGTGGAGAAGATCGTGAAAGCCGATAATCTGACTGAAGGAGAATGGCGCGTATTGAAAGGAGTGGTCAAGTTCCTCGGGAAGTTCAAGCTGGTAAGAATCGCCTCTGATGCGAAAGGGCTGATCATACCACTATGTGATAGAGCCGGACGAACGCGCGCCAGAATTGATCTGTGCACCCGGATAAGATGCCTCGGGCACTGCATGATCGATGTAACTCGACAGACGGACACTCCGTACGCTCATTATATTGCGACTGGAATACCAGCTTTACGGGCATACTATATTGAAATTACAAAATGTCGTCCTAATAGATCAAATAATTTGAATTGCTGTCGAAAGCTGGATTCTGATTAATGGTAATCGTCAGTTCAGTAACGACGAACTACCGGCAATTCGAATTACGGCTACGCGAAGGATTTCGATTAATCGTAATAGTAATTCGAACTGCAAAAGTCGTATCGGAACAACACTGCTCAAGACTTTCTCTTTTCGACACGAAACCGATGCGCGGTTGGTCAGTCGAGAAGGCGAGGACAATTATTTTCTCGTAGGTTTTTGAGAACGAGGTTGATGGTTTGCTTCCTACTCCGCCCGATGAGCTGACGGAACACAATCTGCGATTTTTCACGCATTGGGAAGACTGGGGAAGCTGTAACGAATGTGGGGTGAAATCGAGCAGGAGACGCATTGGCATTTGTATGGTTGAAGTAAGTATCACAAGTTCATAACAAGATCCGAACTTTTAGCCCAGATCGAACATAGAATATCGTAGGAAACAGCCAAATCGTGACGAAAAATAAAGCCTTTTCGGAATCTGTTGTAAAGCCATGATTGTCGTACACAGCACTCAATGCGATGTTGGAACCAAAGTGTTAAAGACGTTTCCTGCCTTTTTATTTTCACAGAAGATAAACTTTAGTTCTCCGATAAAGCCTGTCGATTATCCCACCTTCAACATGTACGGATGGGGACTTCCATGTCGCTCTCCGCTGATTCCAGCCAATTTTTCGGCAGAGTACGCGGACTATCTGAGCCGGCCTAGCGAGATCCAGCTCGGACACTGCCAACAGCCCTGTCCGGTACCACCACCCATGGTAAATATGTTCGGCTTTCACGTTTCACGTCTGGCAGTGTCGGCACTTGAACTTGAGCCGTGTTGTCTTCTCTTGGCCAGGTCTTCATTACGGATTCCAAAGGGAAGATTATCGATCAGTTCGAGGGAACAGAAGGCGGTGTGTATTCGTTGGACTCTGGGCCGCCGCAATTACCAGCCATGGTTCATCGCGTCACCGCGTATGAGGAAGAAGGCGACCGCATTCGGATGATGTGTCCAAAGTAGGTTTGAATGCTTCATTTCCTGAGAAATTCCTGCATTATATGCCGGAAGAGTACACCGGTCTTCTGGCAGAGGTGCAAAGAAGTCCGTTAGGTGGCAGAATTGTTCCACGACTGTCAAGGGCGTACTGTGTCGACCAATCGATCCTTTCCACGTCGAGAAAAAGTCGCAAGGACGGATCGTGATCAACGTGGTCAACTCATTACTCATAAAGAAGATTACATTTTTTGACGTCGGAATTTACAGGTGAATTTGACCAGAAGAGATGTGGGCTGAAAAGCAGATTCTGAGTTGGCATATGCTAAAACCAGGGCCTGGACTGGATCGGTGGATCCCTGTATCTGGATTCTGTATCTGGATTTCCCCTGGATCTGTACTCTGTATCTGGACTGACGTACATTTTAAAAATTAAAAATACAATATGCAGCCGAAAATTTTCCGAATAATATTCTACAAAAATGGAATGTTGTCTCTGTACGTAAATTCACATAACTACGCAGTAACGGCCACCGATGCAACTCGACCGGCTTATCACGCTCTTAGTGTTGAGACCGTGAAGGGCGCCAGTCTGCAACAGAACAACAAAGCTGCAGGGAGATTTTTTACAGACAATGAAGTGAAGAAAAGAACTACGCGGAGCTGAGCCTGTCTGATCAGAAATCGATCCAGAACTCGGTCAAGTATGCTATGGTGAAAGCGTACCCAGAGGTAGGAAAAAGAAAGACGGAAAGGAGAGGGGGAAGACGCGACAGACGCCCTGTCTACAACGGTTTGAGATTCATCTGAGACAGTTTTAAATATCTGGTAAAGTTTTTCTCTTCAATTTATCAATTATTATTTTCCTATTACCATTAATGTTTTATGGATCATACCCGTACCCCTCGTTTGAAAATTTATTCTGAATTTTCAGTTTTCTGAATTTCTGTCTGTCTTATTTAGGGATTTTTTTCGGTGGTTCCTTGTAAAAAAATTTTTGTCATTCACCTGTCACCTCCGTTTTGAAATATGATAGTCCAGATACAGAGTACAGATCCAGGCGTAATCCAGATACAGGGATCCACCGATCCAGTCCAGGCCCTGGTTTTAGCATATGCCTTCTGAGTTTGAGCTGAGCGAAAGTGTATTCTTCACGATATTTTCTGTTTGATCTTTACTGTCGGTTTGTCCTGCAGCTGCTATTACGATGGACGTTTGGTGGCCACCACCAAGCTCTTCGTGAACCCGCGACGAAACCGGAACCTGAAGAAAAACATTATGATCTTCGGCATTGTCATAGTCGCCATGTTCTTCCTGGTAGCTATCATCTATCTCATACGGAACACGTGAAGACTCTGACGATGAGCCTGTGGACTTTGAATATTGGCTATTTTCTCCGTTGACTTTGTCTTTATTTCAAGATCAAGGTTCTCTGTCTTGCTGTGCCAGCTAATATCAAATACGGAATGTCGCACGACGACTCGCTTTTCGAGAGGATTTCGGTATTTTATATTTCCTTTCCTGCATTCTCAGCAGAAATTGAACTTTTAAATTTCGTTCTACACTGGTTCGCATGTGACGACTGTATAAAATCTGGCAGAATCGACATGATCTTTATTCGCTTTTTGAAGACCTTTGAGACATAGCGGATCAGGGAAACGTTCACCGACGATCCTTTCCTTTTCCATCATCAAAAATGGACAAATTATTGCTCCTGTTGGCAACCATCGTGGCCAGTATTGGTACGTTTCCTCCCCGAAATTTTACGTCTTACAGTTTACAAAAGTTGCTTTCTCGGAGACTGATGACCCGTTGCTTGCAGTGTACACTACCGCGGACCTGGTCTGCGATTGTAGCGGGAAGTTGGGCACCCTTCCTGTGTGCGGGACGGATAACTTTACCTACCATAACGCCTGTATCCTCAAGGAAGCCCAGCAAACCGACATCAGTAAGCGAATTTTGCCAGCTTCTAACAGCAGATCATTTTCCAAAATTGAAGTAAAAAGTTTAGAGCAAATTTCTTATCATATCCAAATTCAGACAAAAGATGCTCCATTTTTCTGCGTGGTTTTCAGAGCTGGGGAGGAGGTGTAGTGGAGAATGTCCCTGTCCAACGGATAAAGTACCCAGTAAGTGCTTGAAATGCGCACCTTATTCACTTCTGGCTTTCTACTACGGTTTCCACAGGTTTCTGTAACTCTGACTCTCTGAACGAAGACGAATTTCACGGATTCAGTGCTACCGACTTCGATGGGGACTTCGATCCAGCCCGCATGGTAGACATTATCGGTGTGGAGCATGCGCCATACGGCGAGGACCATCTGCGCCACATGTTCTTCAGCGGAATGGGTCGCGTCACCGCACGGCCCACTGCCAGTTCCAAACCCAACCCAAGCGCACCTTTACCCACCAGCAAGGTCTGCATGACCGATGGAAACACCCTGCCGAACATGAAAGTGGCGTACTGTCTGCTACGAACTACCCCGGACGCAGGTACGTGCACTTGCGAGCTTGGCAGATAAACCTGACATGTTTGGTTTTCCAAGTGGTGCACGTTGTTGATATTATTGGCCGCAGGTGTGCGCCACCTAGAAAAACGATCTCGTCGTTTCTGTTTGCCTACGTCCCATCCATATCCTCAATTCCCGTTCAGCGAAAATCTTTTAGTACTTGTTATCGTGGGAAACAAGTCGATTGTTTTATTGTAGAACTCGGCGTACGATGCCTTGGGGACTGCATGGACTGCGCGAAACAACCTCCATGTCCTGTCGAGAAGAAACCTGCACCAAAATTGAGGGCAGCGATAACCTCAACGCACTGATCCACCCGGAAGTCTGTCAATCCGACAACTCATTTTCATATTTTTCTAAACAGCTCCCGCACGATGTAGAGACATACGCAAATCTCAACAGTTTTCCTTCAGTTTACTGTTATTCCATGCAGACTATGAAGATTAGAAAACAATCTCCCCTTTCTAAAATTCATTTGAGAGGTATTTATAATGTGGCACAAGAGATCTGGAGAATCAGGGAAATTAACAAGAACGACTACGAGAAAGTAACGCAAATACATAACGAGCGAAGCAACAGCGAGGGAGTTAATCAGAAACCTTTCAAACTTCA
The DNA here is from genome assembly GCA_001949185.1 of Ramazzottius varieornatus. Taxonomy (NCBI): domain Eukaryota; kingdom Metazoa; phylum Tardigrada; class Eutardigrada; order Parachela; family Ramazzottiidae; genus Ramazzottius; species Ramazzottius varieornatus. The sequence goes on from BDGG01000001.1 coordinate 7,807,569, forward strand.
GAACTGGATTCTAAACAACGGCAGTTTGATTTATATCGGGCCACTGCACATGCTTCTTCAAAAAAAATTCCAGCACCAACCTCTTCGCTTTCGCCATCAAATCTTCCCTTGTTTCCACCACCTTCGGTTCCTTCACGACCACCGGAAGCACTCTCGGCGCAGTGGCTTGTGTCGTCACTGCGGCGGTTGACGTCAAAGTCTGACGTGCAGGTACATCCTCCTGTTCCAACAACTGCGACCTGCGTTTGTACCGTTCGGCCCGCAATGCCGCTGTCGACTGCCGCTTTTCCGCTCTGCCTGACCTGTCGCCCTCCTCGCTCCGCAACCGCTTGGCGGTAATCCTTGCGGCTGCCGCCTCCTGTCGTTCCTGCTTGGCCTTCTCCTTCATCAACGCCACGGCCGCTGCTCGTCGTCGCCGCTGCTCCATCCTCCGCTGCATGTCATGGTGGTTCTTTTCTTCGAAGGCGGCCTCCAAGGCAGGCAGTACGGTGTTCTCGAGGGCAGCGATCAGCTGCTTCATGTTCTTCCCCGTTGAGCCCACCTTCTTCAACGCAGCTAGAGTCGAATGAAATCCTTCAGCCTCCGATGTGACCAACTCCCAGGTAAACGATCCCGTACCAGTCTCGGGGTCGTACTTGATGTTGGACTCTTTGTACAGCCGCGTTCCGAAGAGGTAGTAATAGTTGCAGGCTTTCTGGTCCGTCCCGATGGGAATGACACGAAGACGGTCCGTTTCCGCGAACGTGTCGATAAAGTTCACCTTGACTAAATGCCCCATCATCCAACAGTTCATCAGAACCAACATCACCTCAGCTTTCATGGCTGGAGGTATATCGTGGAAGCCAATGTAGGTATCGTCGATGAGCGGAAGTGGAGCATTAGTCTTCTCGGTCACAACGCCCAACTTTGAATTCGATTCATCGACTATAATGTTTTCTTGGGTGCTTTCTTCCGCCAGGATTTTGTCTTCCAGGGCTTCATGGCTGATCGTGGCTTCAGGTTCGGAGCTAGCTGAGGCTTGTTCGGTGGATGGTTTATCCTCGATGTCGATGAGGGGAGGAAGTGGGCGGAGAAAGGGACAGGGTAGCTCTGCTTGGGCGTATACGTGCCATTTGCGAATGGCTAAACTGCGCAAGATATCGTAGCAGGTTTCTTCGCGTACGTAGGCTTGTCCGCAACCCTTGAGAAGCTTGATGATAATGTTGGTGAGGATGGCTGGATCGTAGGCGTAATATTCGTCAGTCTTGGGGTCGGTGGGGGGAAGCAGGCTGATTTCGTACTCGTCAATGTCGAGCTTGGGCAGGGACAGGTGGTCGGCATGGAGAACGTTGAATATTTGGACGAAATTAGGGACAGCCGAGCTAGCGCGAAGTGCGTCCATTCATTCAAGGGAGAGCATCTAGAGAGGTGAGACGGGCCAGGTGAATATTCCTTGGATACAAAAACACAGTCAGTCACATCGTTTCAAGCAGTGGAGCGAGCACAGCGTATCACTAACCGGGGCGTTCAGTATCCAGGCATTCTCGTCCGGACTCCACAGTGTTACAGTACGGGGCACTGTTAATGAGATGGCTAAAGGCAGAGGTGGGGTTCCGTGCAGAGGGATTCTCGGATTTGAAGGAAGAATACAGAAGATTTGACAAGTTTGATGGGATAAAACATGCGCTTGGAAACTGGCAGAATTTAGCAGGGGAGAGAGAGGCGTTCGAATTCGCTCCCTCTTTATCATTTCGAATTTGAAATGAACGCAGCGAACACTTCTTTTGTTCATACAGTGCGTCACTCCGTGCCACTCACAAACCGCTATTTCTAACCTCACATACGTACGCACTTGGTACTTCATCAAGTTCGCTTACAAAATTTGCTTGCCGAAATCGTACTTTGCTGTCGCGAAATTTATTATTACGGTACGAATACTTTGATGTCAAATATCATAATTTTCACTGAAATTAGGATCAAACAGACTGAAGCAGCCAGGAAAAACTTATAATTGAATAGGTGCAAATTGCAAAATGGTTTTAGCTTAGTCGCTTGAAACGTAGTCGAAAACCGCAGCGAAACCTTCTGCAATAAGGTCCACGTTTCCACTGGCAAAAACATCCTCAAAAGAGCTTTTACAGTCCCAGGATTCATTGGTTCTGTGAGCGAACTTGCTGCTAGATATTTCAGGGCTGCTGCCTTCAACGCAGGAGCCGACATTTGATCCGCATGGAGCAGCAGATCTGCCACATTGTCCTCGGTGATGGAACCGATTAGGTCCTCCTCGCACTTGTGCTTTACGTGGTGTAGTTCGTACTTTTCCGCTGCATCAAATAGCTTTCTGGCGTTATTGCTGACGTTGTCCACGCAGCCGTAGTACATGAAGCGTAAAAGTCCATCCAATGATTTCACAGCGATGATTTCTTGCATTCATCCAGATTGGCCTCAAACATGGCATGGAATACTCACGATGCGCAGCTTAAGACCACTTTATGGACGCGACGCTCTGCGCCGTCGGAGGAAACCAAGACGAAATCTCGACCAATGTCCGAGGAATACATGTCCATGTTTCGTTGCAGCAGTACGTGGACCAACGGCGGCTGATATTTCTTTCATCCTGGCTCAAGCACGGTGCACAGAATATCCACTCTAATAGTTAGGATGCCATCTGTGAAACGCAACGTTGAGTTGTCACCCCAAATTTCCGTGTGAGGAATCCACTGAGGCACTCCAAGCATCATTTGGTCGTCGTCCAGCTTGCCATGAACCACGTGCACAATCTGCGCTTTTCTGGTGAAGTTCGGAAGTAACTCTTTTTCTGTTGAATCGTTGTTTACAACTCTGGTGAACAAGTTCAACCCATAACTATATTGACACTATCCGACAACAGCCAGAAAAGCAGGAACTATGTGCTTACCCGAACACACAATCCACAATAACATTCCATTTATCCTGGGTGGCCTTCGCGTGGGGTTCTGTATATTGTAGGAATGGATCTGGTGAGACCGACTGTCGATGCAGATAAGCTGAAACAAATTTGGTGCAATGTCGACGATAGCTTCCGGGTATGGATTCAACGCGACTGCAATGCCCCAGCTGGATAAACTCGGCCCAAATGTGAACCCATCTGAACAAATACTTTCAGTATGCCCTTTCAAGGAATGAAAGTTCTTAATACAGTAGAAAACTCAATGGTGATCGGCACTGGCTTCGGAAAAGTTGGAGATGTTATTGTCAGCACCGAGTTAGCCATCTCAAGGACCCTCTAATCTTCTAAAAGGATACGGAAAGTTTCGTGAAAACGCCGAAACAAACTGCGCTTCCAATCGAACGCAAATTCGTATCGGAAGAAAAGAAATGTTCGGCCGCGAAGTACCAGTACCACATGCACGATCTGCGGTTATCAGTCCCTTCGATTTGCAGGTACATAGACCTCTGCAATGACTTCAATACGTCACAGCACGATCGTCGCATTTGAAAGCTCGCGTAGAGTTCACTCGAGAAACTCTGACGTCAAAAAGTTATCAGTGTTACTGCCTAGTAAGAAGTATTGCAATGAATTACCATAAGTACAACACTCAGAGCAAAACAAGTTCGCCTTCTGTGTCGTCGTTGAACATGAAATAGTGCTGGGCACCTTCTGTAATCGAAATGGTAGGAACAACATCCAGAATAACACTGGCAGCTACTTCCGAGGGTATCTCCTCTTTATGCACGATTCCGCACTTTCGAAAGCAATTCTGTATATAATTGTGGTCTTCACACTTCTGAGCGCTTCCAGCGACCAGTTACACGCATCAAACACCGTTACCTCTTGCACGAAATAACCATGGTCATCCATGCTGTTTGATATTCACTCGGAAAATCGCATTTTCTTTCCGCTTTGGATTTGCAGGAGTACAACGCCTCACTGTAGTACATATTGTCTGAACTATTCCAGTACTTTTCGAGCGTTCACTCCCTTTCGCCATGTCATATTTCAGAAAACTTCCTAAGACAACAGAGAATCCGGAACAGTACGAAAAGATGGGACCTCTGTATAGCACATAGCCGAAGTCCGGTCTGGTCTGTACTGGTTGTGACGTATTACTTCGCGTGAATTTAGGGTGATTCGCAACTTGCCCTGGATGCTCATGTTAAAATCCGGTTTCTGACGTATTGAAGTCATTGCAGAGGTCTATGTATCAGTTATTCGATCAAGCTCGGTCGCTGTCAGTCTGTGCAGCAGTACCAAACTACGCGAAGGCACGGTCAAGACAGGGAGTCTGCTTGGGCAACGGCAAGAAGCAGCAAGTCCTCCGTACATGATCAAACGTTCTGGGAATATCTTATCAGGACCAAATAAAAGTCGTTGCTCACATTGACCTGCCGTTTCATAAACGAACAGCAAGCAACCTAGTCAAACATATGAGTACATTTGCTGTAAGCGCCCCACCTTGTTTCATCAACCCAGACAGCGCCCCCTTGGCACAACTCACAACAGTAACCAGCACGATAAAGGGTTCGGTAAGAGATTAGACAGAAATTATGACATGTCAATATCTTGTTGCTCTTCGTCAGTTTCCCAGTCCGACCCAGCGTCGTCGCCGTTTTCTGGTACAGCGGACTGCGAAACTTCTACCGCGTTTCCTTCCTTCTTTACCGCACTCGTCGTCATATCTTGTTCGTCTTCTGAATCACTTTCGTCCACAGGTAGGGTCGCTGCTATCGTTGATAAGTGTTCGTCACACTGAGCGATGATTTCGTAGCACACTCCATGCGGCGTGACAGAAAACTGCAAAATGCGTTCGCTAGTCTACAGCTACAAATGAAACTCGGCAGAGAATCTCGACAACAGTATTTGCTCAAGTGGGGCACGATTTTAGTGGTATTGACTTCCAGCGTGCGCCACTTAAGAACAACGATTTTGTCGAGTTATTTGTTGTTTCGCCCAAGCGGCGTAGGCTTCCAGCCAAAAACACTGCAAACGTGCGCCACTTGGGGAAATAATCCAACCCGACAAGACAGTTTTTCCCAAGTGCCGGACGTGTACAGTGTTTTCGGTTAGGAGCATGCGCCATGTGGGAGATGTTCTTGTCAAGTTTGTCCCAGATTAGTCTCGGATGATGAATTCTTACTTTTTTGGCCCTTTTAAAATCCGAACGCGCTTGCGGATACCACTCTTGGCCGTGCAGGAAGTGAGCGAGTCCACTCAGATACCATAACTAGACACGGCAAAATCAGGTGCATAAACATTTTCAGAAAACGAAAGACAACAGGAATTTCGACCCTTAACAGACAATACCAAGCTTACCTCAGGGTCGGTTGGATTTTGTCCAGTAAAATCAGCAAACATTCGCTTGGCGAGTTCGAACTCGTCGCATTCTATCAGGGCTTTCGCTGTGTCAATTTGGAAAGACAGCGGAGGAATATTACTCCCCTTTCCAGACAAAAGAGGAAACTAGTAAGCTTGGCTTCAATATTACAGAAGATTGAGCATCACGTACCTCTTCTCCGTCAACTTGTTGACTTGTGGAGCTACTTCCTTCAACGTGATGTGGTTCTGTAGCGGCGAGTGGCCGGTCGTATCCGTCTTTGTACCAGAGTGAAAGACCTCCTCGCAAACACTGTCTGGCTGCCTATCAGGAAACAATATGGTTTGTGAAACAGCCTAAGGAACATCAATATAAAGCGAGGATTTACTCACGTTTTTGTCGCCTTTTATTAAGTGAAGGTTCGCCATCTGTTGGAAAGCCTCGGGGTTCTTGGGGTCGGACAGCATGGCTTTCTCGATGACGTATTTGCAGGCTTCTTCCGCTTCGGCTTCATCACTGCAAAATATCGCAGAAAAGTCAGCAGGCTACGTCCAAAGCAGAAAGAACAACGAAGAATTACAACAGCAACTTCGTCAAAAAAGAACCGAGCCTGAGTCGACAGACCCAAGCGCTGCTCAAACCCTAACAAGGCCGTGCCACACTGCTAAGCCAAGGCCGTGCTCATACTGTGCGTTTTAAGCAACACAATGACGTGACGACACTCGACTGTTAACATGATCGCAAACGGCCATGTAACGCTACTGTTATGACGTCATAAGTTGCTTTGACAGACCATTGCAAATATTCAGATTTCAGTTTCGACTTACCATAAATCGGTCGTATAAAGCTCCGATATCGCCAGGTAAGCATTCGACAGATCTCTGGAGGAAGGAGGATCATTTTTGACCGTTGTGGAGAACGTTGAAGAAGCCGACGTTTCCCCACCACCCAAATTCGTCAGCGTACTGTTGACTTGTTCAGTCGTCATCTCGGTATCCGCAGCCTTCTCTAACTTTTCCGCGTTCTGCTTCTCAGCGATCTCCCTCTCCATGACTTCGATTCCCTTCGTGTATTGCACTAGCGCATCCTTCCCTTCACACAGCTGCGCTAATCCCAGGTACTTCCTCCATCCTTTCAGAGGGCTAGCGGCGATGGCCTTGTGATAGTGCGCTCGAGCTTTCTGGATGTGGCCGGTCTCCGTGTAACACTGCGCGGCGGCTTCGAGTATGGAAACATCAGTGGGGAAACGCTCGACCGCGCGGTTGGCAAATTTCTCGGCGAGGACAAACTCACATGATTCGACGTAGTTTTGAATCTACAACAGGAGAAAACAGTGAAGACAGGAAATTCCCACGTGGAGTTCTATTCTGACCAAGTGACGATTACCTTCTCCAAGAAGCCTTCGACGGTGGCGATGTTCGCAAGGCTGGGTGATGAGGCTTTCATCTCGCGGAATCCGCCCGACTGGCCCTTCCTTCCTTTAGGTTTTCCCATCGCTACTGGAAGATAAACGTGGAACTGTAGAGGATGTTTGTTTAACGCCGAGAACCATGAAAAATCAGAATAGGTTCTGCTGGGAGAAAGAGATTGCGAAAGTGCTTTCGAACAGCTGTTTCCGGTGACATCATCCACCGGTTCCACGGTTGAAGGGCACAACGAAAACATAAACCAGGAAATTCCTCACACGAGGACATGCGATGGCGTTCCTGTTTCTACTTCAAGTGTACCACACTGGTCGTGCTTCAGGAAATCTTCACTTTTCAGGGAGCGAAGTAAAGCGAACTCATTAATCATTATTAATTTTGGGAATTGACATTTCAGACGATTCTGCTTGCAAGATGGACGACTCCCTGAAAGGACATCCTCCGAAAGACCCAAAGGTGGATAATCGGGATACTTTACCGTACGAGGTTAGCGTGAACGAAGAAGTCAGGAGGAAGATCGAGAGCTTGCAAGGTAAGCAGCTTCATCACTCTGATACCACCGGAAGCGCAGTTGAATGGTTGCTAGTAACCCGTTCTCCATCTCGGATGGTCGGTTCGCCTTGTGCACTTCCATGTCCGTGTCGTCAGCTAGTAAACCCAACTTTGTAAGTCAATGTCAACATCCAGGCGATTTTTCTCGGAATTGTTGAGTGGTCGTCTTGCGTCTTTTGTTGTATCAGGTGGGGTTGCAGAAGATCTTTTTGCGGAATCATAGGAATTTGCTAAATTGTTCTGTTTCTTTCAGATGTCAAGATCAAAAGGTGCGAGAAGTCCATCTACATCCAGCCGATGACCATGACATACAAGCAAGTTCGTACTTTACTTACACCAAGCCGTTATCCATCAACTTCTGGTGGTGCAACTTCCAGCGTGAAGGCTTTCTAACTTGTGGTAGAATGGCCGCGAGAAATTCTGGGACTTTATCAAGACGCACGATAGTGTCAGCATCATCGTGTATAACAGAACGAAAGACTCGCTCGTCTTCGTCAAGCAATTCCGTCCAGGTATTCACGATATTGTCTGGGAGTTCGGGAAAATTAACATACTCGATCGGATCGTTTTCCCAAGTGGCGCACCTTTTCGCTGTTATTGGCCGGACGCCTGCGCTAACTGAGAAAACGATCTGGTCGATTGTTTTCTCAAATGGCGCACGGATTTGGTGATATTGATGGTAGAGTGCGCCACTTGGAAAAACGACCCGATCGAGCCCGTACACCGAGCTGGGAGCTCGCATTTCTTTTTGTTCGCCCAACCTGCTGCATGTCACTTTTTTCGTCTTGTCAACAGGTGTCTGGATCCATACTACGGACTGGTCTGTAGATAAGTCCACGGTTGACGTTCAGAACTTTCCAGCTCGCCTCGGGATTACGTACGAACTCTGCGCTGGGATCGTCGATAAGGACTTACCGCTCGACGTCATCGCTCAGCAAGAAGTCCTGGAGGAAACAGGCTACCAAGTCTCGTCGAACGATCTAGAACTCGTGACCAGCATGAGGTGCTTTCGGACTTTGGCACTGCTCCATTTCCTTTTGTGGTGAACCAGATCGATAAGCTCATTCTCCCAAGTGGCGCCCGCTTCCAAGCGATAACGCTGTGGAAGTACGTGACTTGGGAGGATAATTGTCGATTTTTATGCCGAGCTCTCAAGTGAACGTTCATTTGATATTGTACTTCATTGTCAGATGTTCACAGACCGAAGTGACGGTAGTTCATTGCAGGAGTAATGTGGGGGTCGCGGGTTCACTGCAGACTATGTATTACCTGGAAGTGACGGACGACCAACGCGTATCAAAGGGAGGCGGAAGTGACAAGGAAGGAGAGCTGATAGAGGTCGTGGAGATACCGGTGGAGAATGTGAAAGAAATGATGTTCGACCAGAAGCTGGCTCGTCCTGCTGGTCTAATGTTTGCTTTGATGTGGTTTTTCCAGAATAAATATCAACAGAATCGATCACCTATAACGTAACGTGTGTTGTCCGACAGCTAACTTTCCTCTTGCTTTTATTCGTGGGAATTTCTAGAGTGGTTGTTTTACTGAAACCAGAGAGAATTTAGGCCAGCAAAACATTATTCTTGGTGAAAAGATATTCGTGAGACAGGTGCGGTTGCCGCTTCTCCATAAACTTCAGCCGTCACATTTGAAACTCAAAGCTGTTGGAAGAAAAACTAACGCTGAATCGCTGATAGAATGTAGGACAGTGGCATAAGACAAAAGGGGGTTACAGAACTGAAGACCGCTAATTCTTGTGGTAGTTCAGAGGAAGAAGGAAGTGCTCCGGTCCGTCTTCCTTCAACCCAGCTAGTAGCGCGGGAACTTCTTCAGCTCGTTCGTGACTTGCTCCTCACGTCGCTGCGCTCTATCGCTCTCCGCATCCGGATCGTCTGGCAGTGGACCAAAGCGGGTCAGATGGATGTGTCCCATGTGGAAAGGAGTGACGGCTGGGGCTCAGCAAACCTAGTTCCTCCGTCAGCGAGGAAGAAGCAGTCGCGCAAAGTCATTTACGTACGTCAAAGAAGACTCTAGTCGATTTCTACTGACCCACAGTTCGGCGAGTCTTGTCCTTGTCTTCCTCCAAGTAGCGTCGTAATGCGTGAAACAGCTTAATGAGCGTATGTCGTCCTTGCTTGGCCATGGCGGTCTTCCGCTTCTTATTCCCATCATCCTTAGGATTCTTCGAAACTACCTCCAACCATTCCAGCTGTTCAGAAGGAAACGGCCACAAGCGCCCACCTTTATTCATTGCGCGATACAGCTGGACGAAACGCTTGTTTCGGTTGGAGATCTGGTGGAGCTCGATGGACAAACCGAAGACTCGGATCTTGTGAACCCAGAAATCGCCTCTGCCCGCCACGAAGGAGTAGTCAAAGTCTAGCTTCTCGAGCTCGTCCTGGTTGTACTTCTGAGCTCCTTCTCGCCCATCTTCCTCTTCCCCTCGTTCGATCACGGACATCCAGCTGAATGATCTGGTGTACAGCAACCCGAAAGTGGGAAAGGTACGAGGAAACTGAATACAGCAGTCGTGTAGAGCACCGTCAGTTCTTTTGGCCACATCCTTCCCCCGCCGAAAAGGAACAACTCGTCCAACAGCGCTTCTTGGTGGATCTTGAACCCGACCAGCATCGTGGCCTTGATGTGCGAGTGTCTCAGGAAATAATCTTCCAGAAAAGTGCCTTGCGGATACTTTGGCCATATCTTTTTCCCCTCGGTTGTTTCCACCTTCAGCAACAGAGACCGTACCCTACTGCACGAGTTCTTGTTTTTTCTTCTTCCACGTGTTGCAAGGTCGTCGCCACTACTTGTCCAAGCACGTCTAGCTCGTCTTTGTTACTCCATTTGAGTTCAACATAGAGATTGCCCCTCCCATCTCGAACGTCTCCGCTCCCGAAGGTTTTCAGTACATCCGGCCACTTCTTGGACACCCTGAAAAACAACATACATATGTGCGATTTTCACGCCAGTCACCCTTCCAGCTGTGCAACGGCAACAGCACTATCTCACCGGCGGTAACGAGCCCGGCGGTTGACGTCCAGATGGGAAACAGTCTCCATCAAAAGTTTTGAGTGAATATCGGAAATTGACACCTGCTTTGCTCCCACAAAGAGCGACCAAGAGCGACGTACAGTATTGGCAGAGTTCAGAAACGAGGCAAAGGACCGTAGAATTTTACCTGCCTCTGTTCTCCTGCAGTGCCATTTTCATATCCTGTTTCGAGGAAAATTGCACGGTGCACGCAACATGAGCGCCTGTCCCGGTCCCATGCTCGAAGCGTTTGGACGCGATGGACAAGAAGAAGCTTCGGATTTGCTCGAGAGTAACCTTTGGAATGTGGTTCATCAGAAGGGAATATTCACCGCGGTGGCGCTTTCTGGCCGGCATCACCGCGCTCACAATATTCCCGGATCGCTTCGTGGTATTGCCGGAAGGCATTTTTCTACGTGAAATCAAGATCCCGAAAGCTGAAATAACACTAGAAAACCGACTCACCTCTGGAATCCGGAAAGAAGGCCCCAAGCGATATACCGAGATAAAATGTCAAGCAGTCTGGGTATATCGTACACGTACGTCACGTCAACCCATATCTGGCAATGTAAACTGCGCGCTTTTACGACATTACTGTACGTGAAATCCACAATGCGATGCATCTCTCAGTGGAACAATGTCTCCATACGATTGCCCTACGAAAAGGAACGACTGAGAACATCAGAAGAGTAGGGCCTTTAGCGAAGAGTACAGTACTGTATCCCCCCGAAAGTTCTGCGAATCACGTGACTGTCGTGGTAAATATCATCCAGCGGGGAACAGAAAGTATCTATACCTTCAACCAAATTAAAGACTGCTCCCCAGTCAAGTGTAATGATGGGCGCAATACAATCAGCGATACCAATGCGGGTGTAATTTACTGGCATGATGACGCAACTCGCAGAACCATCGAGAGAATACAGTACAATACGTCGGTTGTTTTTGCAAAATTTACGACTCCACTCTAGGTGGACCAGTGAAAAAGCCATGCAGTAGGGTACTCCAACCGAATCAATCATACCTCTAGATGTAGGCATACGTGAGCGCCGTAGCTATGAAAACATGGGGGTGAGTATACAACATCGAAAAAAACGTTCAATTTGGGGACAACCAGAATAATGCAATCTCGATGTGCTTTTCGATTCAGAGCGAAACAGTATTACTGTTCTGGATGCGCCAAAGACGCATCCCATCCTGCCAGCGAGCTGACATAGTCCGCCGTGGGCGCGGCATTGCAGGGCGGAATATCGTTACGGAAGATGGTCACTTGTAAGTCGGCTTTGGTCATGCAGTAGGGCTTCAGGGTCTGGTCGATGACATTCTCCATGGCGGTCTTGTCAGCTGCCGACATTTTGTCAGGACGTACGCGTGTGTTGACGTAGACGAAGGGATCGTCACAGATGCCTGACTTGACGTTCAGCTTGTTGCAGATGTACACGATGTCGTAGCCTTTGGCGCTGTCGTCGTTGTACAAGGAGTACTGAACGAGGCTCACTATAGAGGACAAGATGCCCAAGCTTCAGCCGGCTGATATTTCATTGCTCACAAGGTACTTCTTACATGGGTTCGTGGCACCAAACATGACGTCGAACAACTGCAGAGGGCACACTCCATCAAGTCGGCACAGGAGTTGGAGGTTCTGTCGGTCACAAACAGGATGACCACTGGCATCCATTGTGACGTGTTGGTAGTTTTGACCAACGTGGACAGACACAGTTGTAGTTGCGGGTAACCAGATCAGAGGGTTCTTGCCCACCAGGGAGTTAGTGAACATGGCGTCGTACACTTGCTGGTTCACCGACTTACTTCGAGCCACGTAGAAAACGCCCACTTTCTGCAAGCAGGCTTAGATCATCGTATCAGGTTACTGTAGATAGGGCTTGAATCGATGACGGATGACATACCTTTCGGAAGTCCGAAGGTACGGGGTTCTTGATAATGTTCGAGAAACATCCTTTGTTCGAGGTGGGGAACCCAGCTGATCCGGAAGTGGATGAGTTCGTACCGCTGGACTGCGACTGACCTGATCCGTAGTGTTTTCCAGAGAGGTTCTTGTTTCCGGGAACGTTCGTGGTGAAGCAGCAGACCAGCAGCGATAAGAAAAAAAATGCTAGCACAGTCATGTTCTCGTGGGATATCAGACCATGACTCGCGAAGTACCACACAAAGACTACTCAGGCTCTAAGGTCCGTATTTGATACGAGCTCAACATTTTGACTCGTGCATGGTGTTTGAATCAGCAGAAATCGGTTAATCAATCTTGGAGCGCAAGTCGGAGAAGTCGCTTATTTTGCCGACGGGCTGTATACAAATGTATACAGCCCGTCGGTCCAGTCACACAGTATATTACATCGTGCAAGCGCTAGATTGAATTTGGTGAGGCTGGATTAATTTTTCGGTCAGTGCTATAGCTGCTGGGTGCAGCTGCACGCTGAACGACATTCTTGTACTCGCATAGAGAGATTATGGGCCAGCCCAGACTACGGCCCAGGCGGGAAAAACGACAAAATGAAAATTTAACCGTAGAAAGTGTCGAAAAGTGTATTACTGTGAAGCAGTCGCATACGCACGTTCTTCCGTACCGCCGCAACGAAAAGGCCTGGTTCACAATTTTCACTGGCCGGTAATTTGTCGTTGTGTAAGTACCGCCTTATCGAAAAGACCTGACTCATAATCTTAACAGCTTATAATTTCTCTGTAATTTCCCCATCGGCAGGCCTTTACGCGGAGATGAACAGCCGAGCAAAGCGGAACGTATTAGAATCAAGACGTACGTATATATAAAAATTAAGACTTGTGATAACCAATGAGCCCCTGCATATTGCACTGCCTGAGTGCCTGTGCGGGCAACGGTACAAATTAAAATGCTATCTGTCCGAACTGCTATAGTTCATTTTGCCGTGAGCATGATAACAAGATTATCATGTCGTTCTGCAGTATGATGAAGACAGAAAAGCTACTCAACAACCCCTGAAAAATTCTCCAACCACACTGCTGAGCATAAGAGCACAAGACACAATCTGTCACGTACGTTTTCTAAGAACCGAGCTGGAGTACTGTTGCTGTTTGGCAACTTGAGAAAAGATTTTGTTTTTTGGAATGTTTTTCCACAGATGGGGTGGTTGAACACAAAATACGTTACGGCAGTTGGACCGACTTCGAAAGCGGCTCTTAGAACCCAAAGCACCCGGACACAGTTGAAAGAAGACAAACAAACCCCAAAGCCGTTGCGTGTACGGATACTAAGACCTGGTAAAGACAAAGGTAAAGACAACGGCTAAACCATGTAGAACGTCAGTTAATTCTTAATCTCATTTGACTTTCCCGGCTGACGTCTAAGGTGTTCTAGTTGTATTTGATGCAGTAGGTTGTTGGACTCTGCTTCTGCCCGTCTAGCTTCGGCCTCTGAACGTTGCACGCTAAGGGCTTCCATGCGTTCTATGTGCTGGTACATAAACTCAGCTGCCTTTTCCAAAGACAGAAATTCTCTTCCAGAAATTCTGATCTTATCAGCCTTCGATTCCAACATCTCCGCTTTGTATCCCTCCAAGAGTTTTTCAAATTTAGCCAAGTTGGCTGCAGACTTCGAGCTTAATGTAGGTTTCTTTCTGCTGGCTGGCATGTTGTCGGACTCAGAATTGTCGTGACGGGTCTCAGGCGAAACCAATCTCGCAGCTTCCTTCTTTAACGTGGATCCATGTAGAGCAGTCTCGTGTTCGATAGCCAGCTTCGGTGAGGCTGTAGGGCGCCCATCGACCGTTAAGGACTGTTCGGCCTCGTTATCTGGATGGAAATTCACCTGCTCAGCGCCGCTGGATGCATCGAGTTCTCGACTGTCTGGTGGATAAGGTGTTAACATCTTCAGACTGTCGCGGAAAACAGAATAAAGCCGGTCAAAGAAGGGAAATTGTTGTTCGATCCTTTCTACGAAAATGAACCATGAATGACTGAAAGCCAAGGCAGCTACTGTATAAACTATAAGTTTCGACGGAGCGTACCTTTGAGTGAAGCGATCTTCCTGATGTCCTCTAGCGTCAATCCTTCTCCGGTAGTACCGAACAGAATCGATGCATCCTTGTACAGATCTTCTAGCTTTTCAAGCTGGTGCTTGACGGAGTCAGGATTCATGTCCGTGACGCCGAACTCTTTGATGTAGTCCAGACCCAGCTGCAGCACGGCGGTTACAATGCCCCTGGATGCCTTCCTTTCGTCCTGCTTCGTCTCGTCACCGCGGCGCCATTTCTTCCAGTTATTACGGATATCCAGCCACAGTAAAAGATACTCTTGTGCTCGTGTACTTTCGCGTCGAGCCCGAGGACGAGATAGCGACACAGACTTGGCCAGTCCAGTTTCCTCTTTCTGTTCTGTCTTGTCATATGTTCCTGGATCTCTTTTGCCAACAAGACTTTTGTGTGCAAGTGAAGCTTGATGGTGAAAGATTGGTAAAGAACCTAGAAATCATATTTATTAGAAGTATCTAATCTTTGTTGGTAGTAAGAAAGAAACTATGCTGCCATGCTTCGAAAGTCTCACGCTTGTGCGACATCGCGAAACATCCGTCAAAGTAAGGATACGCATTCCGCCAGACCATAGTCCTGGAACGAGTTCGGAGCGGAATTCCGAATTCCGCTCCATTACTATTTTCCGTTTTGCCAAATGGCCAGATCACAGTTCGGATTTCCGAAACTGCAGTATAGAAGGCGAGAAACCAGTCAGAAGCTTGGCTTGGCCCCGGCTGACAAGCTCAGCACGATGGTTTTCCAAGTGGCGCACGCCCTCTGCCAGTCACATTGAGAATCTGCAAAAGACTGTTTTCCCAAGTGGTGTACACTCTCTGTCAATAATGACGAAAGCATGCACTGCTTGAAATGACAATCTGAATGGAAACGTTTTCCGACGTCCCACATTGTTTTCTGATCTCTGACTTACGCACATCAAGGTGTTCCACCTTCCCCGTATATCTTATTCGCTTATTATGCCGTTTAAGCCATCTGACAATCTTTCTAACCACGATTTTCTCCTCAGTCTTCGCCAAAGCCATCACGCGGAACGTGACATCATCACGCACCTCGTCCGGAAGAAATCCTAGCAGAAACGTTGTACGGATACTCTCCAGCGTCTTGACTTGTACAGCGTGGATGAAGCTCGGCGTACATCTGGGTCGTCGCGGTACGTTAATGAGCACGAGGAATGAACTTTTGGCGGTGACGGTTTGTAGGCAGTATTCTCGTAAAACAGCTTGAACGCGAGGCGCCAGATCATGAAGGTTGCGGATAATCAGTAAAGTCGATGTTGCAGTTTCCATTGGCGGTTTTGTCCGAGGAAGCGTAGGTGGACAACAGAGGTTGGTTAGCCGAATGTGATTGAAGTTCCAGGTAGGCTCATATGCTTTCAATAGAGCAATTAGCATGCACTCGGAGAACGGATGAACACCCTGGCCGGATACGTACAGAACGTGAAGATTAGAATGATGAAAGCTTGACCTGGCAGGGACGAAGGTCGCTTGGGCAGGCGTGTACACAGCGGGATTCCCGATTAAATTGACCTACGGGAATCTATATGGTCAAGCCTGACGGAACATGTATGCTTGTTTATCGTTACGACTTACGATAGGTCGGTGGGATACCAAAGAAATCAGGTGATGACCATCAGAAGAGTATGACGGGCGCACACGGCTACCGCGCCATCTTGAAAACGACATTAGATCTAATCATCTAACGATGAGCAGAATAAGCCTATGGATGTTGGTGTTGACTGCGTACACTGTTGAAGAGGCATACCTGAACAGACTTTGTCTGCTGTTTCATAACAATATTTACGTTACTCACACCGTAGATGGCTTACTTGCTACGGCACTTGTACTGAAATCTCAATCAAACGTCGTAGCCATAGATACAGTTACGACAATATGGTCACCCAAAAGTGGGTTAGGTAAGGATCACGCGAGTAATTTTCCGGTACAGTATGACGTAAAGTAGTTCGTCGTTGTTTGCTGTTTATTAACCTCTGTTTCATCTACCGATGGGTGGGAATTTTAGCCTCCTGACCAACCCATCCAACATTCTTTATGGATTCTTTTACGGCCATAGTTCTTAGTTCGCGAGGCGGGTCAACTTGGCCGTTTTAGAAGGTTGAGATCAGCTCTTGATCATCCCGCTACGGGAAAGATCAACTGATAGGATCTCTGGTCCTCAGTGCGTACGATCATCCACACAGTCGTACGC
>BDGG01000001.1:7824118-7850653 GCA_001949185.1 Ramazzottius varieornatus
CAGAGATCCTATCAGTTGATCTTCCCCGTAGCGGGATGATCAACAGCTGATCTTAACTCTCTAAAACGGTCAAGTTGACCCACCTTGCGAACTAAGAACTATGGCCGTGAAAGAATCCATAAAAAATGTTGGATGGGATGGCCAGGAGGCTAAAAGTACCACCCATCGGTAGATGAAACAGAGCTTACCACATTAACGTTGAATGAATATCCGCACCCACGACGACGCCACTTTGTTGTTCAAGCGTGTTAGGATTCTAATTTGGGATTGCTGGTTAAGTCTATAGCAAATCTGCTGTACGGTTTTGTGGCTGGGTAACAATTAAACGTATAGCCAAGCTATACATTGTATAAAAATTACAAAATCCATCTCAGTAAGTGATCACCCGACTGAAGACAACAATTGAATTGTGGATGTACTGGGGATAACAGCAGAGAGGCATTTCGTACGCTGTAGATCAACATGGCTTCAAATCGAAACGTCACAAGGGAGCTTGCTATCACCGAAGTTTACTACCTGTATCAGTACACGCACGACGGGAAATTACGGGGCCAGTAAAAATTATGGTACAGGCCTTTTCGCTACGGCGGTACGGAAGCACGTACGTACGCGACTGATTCACAGGAATACACCTTTGGACACTTTTCTACGTTTGAATTTGAGTTTTGCCGTCTTTTCCGCCTGGTCCCATAATTTGTACTGGCCCCATAGTTTCCCGTCGTGCGTGTACCGTAACTACGTGTAAACACTAGGAGTGAGTTGATTAGCAAGGCAGAAGGTCTAAGTTCAGCGTCGACCTGCTCCATGTTCAACTGGGCGCTGCGTCTATGTGTAATAATCTTCTCCAGCGTCGACTAGAGCAAGGCAAATAACGAGACATTCCACAGTACTGTAAATTCACTCCGTACTGTCGTTCTGAGCTAAACGGGCCATTGAAAAACATGATGATGATAAACGGGCTACTAATCACAGCCCTTTGAAAAAGATGATCGTTGCTGCTTACGTTCTTCCCCACGGAGGTCTAGCACTGGATCCATCCCACACGGAATTTACCAGTTCCACCGACCAACAGCTGGCGCAGTCGCTGCATGACAGCCTCATTCTGTCAAGTCAAGATGTTGCTGAGCAAAACCCCGACATTATCTTTCTCAGCACACCTCACGGCTTCCTCGACGTGGACCGCTTCCTCGTCTACCTCAATCACAAAGCAGCCGGCCTCGCCTCTCCTGATAACTGCAAAGACGCTAAGAATGGTTCAGTTGATTTATCCATCACTCTGGCTGCAAAGGAAAGTTTGGACTTGGTCCAACACTTGAAAAAGAGCCATAAAGTTTCTGGGATTAGCGTTTTTGGTCCTCCGGCTGGTTCCAGCTCACCACAAATTCGCCTTTCGGCTGATCAATCATTCGATCAAACTGCCATGCCTCTTCGGTGGGGAGAGGTTATACCGTTGTATTTCATCCCCAAGATGCAAGACAGAAGAACTATTATCCTATCACATCCTAGTCGACGGTATGACCATCCGGAAACTATGATACCCGAGCTTCTTCATTTGGGTCGCTCGCTGTTTCTTCAACTGGACCGTTTGAAAGAGCGAGTTGTCGTGATCATCTCGGCTGACCTAGCTCATACACACCAAAAGGATGGACCTTATGGATATTCGCCGTCAGCCCAGGCTTTTGATGATGCCATTGGAGAGTGGTTACAGACTTTGGAACCAGCACCTTTGTTAGAGACTGCGGCAACGTATGTGAACGAAGCCCTGTCGTGCGGATATACGGGTTTAGTGCTGCTGCATGGAATGCTGTCCGAAGATGGGCTAAGGACCTGGAAGCCAAATTTACTCATCAATGCTCATCCTACTTACTATGGCATGGCGATCGCTAGTATGAAACGATCTTTCAATTGATCACCTCCCGGCCGAACATCGCATTGCACTGATGAACTCTCCTTCTCAACGCGTACTCTAGACGTAGTGTCAATCTTTTCCATCCTTTCCGATCTTGATTTGTTGATTGGAGAGCACGAAAGTCACCTGGTCGTAAAGACCAAACATCAGTTTCCACAAAGATATTTGAAGTATCAAGCACGAAATAAGTACGATCTTTCCAATAAAGGTGGGGTGGATAGATAAACATAAGGCGCAGTGAAGCTTGCATGGGCATGATGTATTCACAGTAGCTCACGTCAGGTTGCGTCCAAGCGGTGAGGTGGACGTAGTAGGTGCAGTACATCCCAGCAAAAAAAGTGAATTCGCTGATGCGATAAGTTGACAAAGAAATTCCGGAAAGTTCTTACAGTCAGACTAGTACTCGAGTACGATGCCACGAATGCTAGCAACTGATGCAGCAAAAACGACGGCAGTCACGGTCTCAGAATAGCGTGGATTGTCGTACCGAAATTTCAAAGGAAACAATCGACTGTAGGCCAATGTGTATTCCTGGTGACACAGCCAGTGGTGCTGGAAGGAAACTTTGTCTTACCGGCGGAGCGGTTGAACTGGTCATCACTATGAAAAATCCGCTCGATGGATTTCTCACTTCCTCGTTATACAACAGTCGTTAACAGGTTGCCACTTTGGATCGCCGCTAAGCATACGTGACTGAGAAAGATCAAAAGAAGAAGACCCCTTACCGCTATAGGCCACAAGAACAAACAGATTCAAAGAAAAATATCGACGATCTCAAAAAGAGTAAACCATGATCATAACATCGCACAGATCGGCTTAAAAAAGGATACCGGCGACAGAGAAAAATAATTTACTCCATAAACAAACAGCTTCTTTTCGAGGAAAATTAAAGGAGGAACCAAATTACAAAATTGCAATAGGACGAATCAGGAACGGTCTTCGGCTAAAACCCTTGCCGGGTCTTCCAGGTTTTTTGTTTAGCTCTTTTGCCCAATGCTCCAAGTCTGCCAAATTCCAGGAGGCCGGATGCATGGGTATCTTCTTGTGAGGATCCTTTGGCACCATCGCTTTTTCTTGCAAAATGGCGTTCTGTTCTTCATACGCTACAAACAAAATACCTCTCAGCTAAAACGTTCATGAAAGATACAATACTTCGGGTAGTTCAGTGCTTACCGTCACTACAAAAGCTTGCTGTACATCCGTAGTGAGCCGATAACCCCTGACAATCGCCCTTACTTAAACGCGGAAGATTTCCGATGAAGGACCCAGGGTTGATCAGATGATAGGCCACAGTCCCAGGAATAGCAAATCGGTCCATAGAGTACATTGTGATGGACTGGTAATCGAACTGGAAGTTTTGGTATTCTACTTCTGATGGCTGGTATTTCCGGTACAGATCAGCATTTCGAAATTCTGGAAGGTGGTAGATGTTGATACTCATTGAACTGGTGTTGTACGGATGATCGTACGGATGATCGGCAAACTCGACAGTAGTAACCTTTCAAGTGGCGCACGTTTCCGGGATGGTAAACCGAAAGCGTGCGCCACTTGGAAAAAACGGTCCTGTGGAGCTTGTTTTTCTTAGGTTTGTTCAGCTTACCTGCTCGGAAGTTTTGTGGTTGTACCAAGATGAAGTTATCCCGATCTGGTCTAGAGAACTCGTTCCGAAGACCCAATACGTTGGCAAGGATCTTCATGATGTCGCGCTTGTTATCCATACATCCGCCGGGTCCCGAGAACATGACCAGCGACTGTCCACGACCGTTCTTGGTAAGGTCTCTTCCGGGTGCGGTGAAGCACGTCACTTGATCGGCCCTGCATTTTATCAAACGTTCCTTCCAAACGATTTAAGATGCAACACCAAGAAGAATTTTAAGGTGCTTACTTTGGTAACGTCACATCACTTGGAGCGATGTTGATAAAATCCTCGCCCTTGTCGGCTTGAGTATCGAATTCCGTGAAGCGGATGCAGTTGCTGACATCCGTTTGGATCTGAGTCATGGCTTCTCGAATGGACGTTCTTTGGAACGGGGCTACAACAAAAAAACTTTAAGGTACTTCCAAGTGCAAGCGAGAGTGAGGCAAATAAACCTACTGTAGCCATTTCCGATCTTGTAAAGTATCCTACTAGATGGCCACCGTCCATATGACTTATCCCGGTTCAGAGCGGACCGCGGTTCTATCAATGTTGTGTTGGTAGAATTTCCATGTTCGTCGGCAAACTTCGTGAAAAGCGTACCGTTGCAGCTTAGAACAGATATTGTAAGAAGAATTAGAACCAAACATGGAACGAGCATCTTTGCTCGTAAAATCATCTTTGACACGGAAACAGATCACGGTGCGAAGACACGACGGTAGTCTTTTATGGGCCTAGCTAGGATTTCGGCAAGAAGCCACTGTCTTTCCGAGACCGTCGGACTGTCGAACAGGAAAGATGCGTTATCGGATCACAATTGTGATCATTTTATTTTTGCTCTCATAATTCATTTTCGAGACTATAAAAAAGATGCTTCGCGTAATCTATAAACAAAGCGGACCGTAAAGTCGGATTAGCAATAATGTACATGCAACAAAAAGAGAAAGAGTACATGGTGTACGTGCACCGTCTGTGTTAGAAAAAAGGTGGCCGAAGAGTGAACATCAAGTTACCGCTTTGGGACCTCAAGTCATTGGCAGTCTTAGGTATCGAGCCTCTTCGGACGACCGCGATTACGTCGATGGGCATTAGGTGCGTCCGAGTTAGCGCTATCGATGGTTGCCACTGATGGCGACGGACTACTGGGCGTTTCTGACTGTAAATCTTGACTAAACAGCCTCAGCTTGGGTATCTTCAGCTTGATTGGTTGCTGAGGCTCTCTTGACGTACCAGCGACGGATCCATCACTCGAACCTACAAAAAGCATCCGTCACTATAATCTTACGATTGCTGGAAAACAAGCATCGACAAGCTTGTTTCCCTAAGTGGTGCACATTCTCGGTGTTATTGGCTAGAAGTGTCCGCCACTTGAAAAGGCGACCTTATCGAGTTGCATTGTTTTCTTCAAGTTGCGCATGGCTATAGCCTATAACGCTGGAAGAGTACGCCACTTGAAGAAGATAATCAAACTCGGTAAGGTCGCTTTTCCAGATAGCGCACGCTTCTAGCCAATGAAACTAAGAATGAACGCCGCTTGGGAGACAATCTTGTCGAGCTCGTTTGCCTAGGTGCGAGTTATTTGACGGCGATTATTTTCTTTACTTTGACTGTGGCCAGGAAATGTGCTCAAATTCGAAGGTGGTCCTTTGTTGCTCAACAGTGTTCTCAACCTGTTTCCCTCCATAGGTTTTTCCAACGGCTTCGAACTGGACGATCCCGGCGCCTTCGGCATCTTGACTGTGTGCGAGAGCTTGCCGGAACTTGTGCCCATCTTGCCGAGTTCTTTGGGTCTTCTTATCATGACGCTCTTCTTGACGCCCATAATTCCAGAAGCGTATTTCGGACTGTCGGTGTAGGTAGTTCCTTTGTTCGTTGGTGTGCGGTAGGCGAAGGACTCTGACGGACTGTCCATCCTCCCCTCGTCGTATGAGTAACCCATTTGGCGACGTTGCTGGATCTTCTGTAGTCGCTTCTGCTTCTCCATGAGCTCTCGCTGACGCTTCTTTTTCTTCAACTCGAGTCTTCTATTCTTTGAAAGTCGGTCTGCAGGAAAGAACGATAAGATAAGACGGAACAACACCTGTTTTGGTCAGGAAAGGTGGTTATCGCTGATATGCCAATGACTAGCGCATGACGACACAGTAACGCCACGCCAATAGGCATCAACGGCAAGATAAGTCGAGCTGAAGCGATGACGTCATGCGCATTCACTAACGGAAAATCAGAAATTCTGATTATTTGGTTTGCTTACTTGCGCCGGCGGACGAAGACATAACAGAGGACGATGAGAATATCCGGTCGCTATCTTTGACTTTTCTTCTCGTCGCCAATCTTCCCTGAAGAGCAGCAGCTGCTTGGGTTCTTTCCGTTCCCGTTGTGACGGCTGAAGGATTGGTGACGTCCCAGCCGTACACGACGTTACCCAGCCCGAAATCTGCCATCAAGTATTTCTGTTCTTGCTCCCTTATTACCTTCTCTTTGTTCCGAAGCTCCAGCCTCAAAGCTTGTTTCATTTCAGCGAGGTCGACCAGCTTACAAAATGCGTCTTGTTGTTCGCGCGTGAAGGTATGATAGTTGGAAGGAAGAACGGTGAGCTTCCTGCCATAACAATCAACAATTAAAATGAACAAAATAAATTGTCAAGCAAATCGATCCATGACGTACAGGAGCCATATCGGTAAATGTAAACTGGTCAGAAAAAATCTAGGTCATGTCTGACGTCATTTACGTGCCGATACCAAAATTGTGAAATCAGTTTGCTTGCCTGTGAATGTTGTCGATAGTGGTGGGATTGTTTCGCGAGGCGAGCGCCGTGGCGAAGGTGCCTTCTCCTGCCAGAAGTGGAAGGGAGATGTCGACGTCTTTTAGAAAGTGGATTTGTTGGGCAGCGAGCTTCGGATGGTCCATCGCGGAGGGCGTTAGAAGTTGCACTAAGTCAGTCGCTCCACTGGTCGAAGTCGTCGAAAGTGACAGAGGATGGTCATGACTAAGTCCTGATGTGTGAGAAGGTGAGTTGTCGAAACCAGTCGTAGCGATGTTCCGCAGGTTAGCCTGAGGATTCCGATTGTCTGCCATCCTATGATTTTCGAGGGCAGAACGGTCAAGACTCACGAAAGATTTAGGAAAGATTTTACCAAAAATGGATGGAAAATAAAATCAAGCTGAAACGGGTCTCCCTAGAGTTTGCGTAGAATCGATCGACAAAAACAGGCTACTGAACCCGCCTCTAAACCTGGTGACTAAATTTCTGAATGGTTAGACCCGCCTGGGCGTGAGCAACCTGACAAATCAGTTATCACATTTTAGCAACGAAAGTCTAATCGCAAAGTCTCGAACAAACCATGTTTACGTTCGTCGGTTACTTCCATGCGTTGGCTTGTTTTTCTCCCGAAGATATCGATTGATAGTTGCCTCTGAATCACTCGATTCCCCTTGTTTTCTGGGTTCGGACAATTTCAGGCTTTAGTCACTTGCTGAAAGGTTGTTCCCGATTCACTTCGAAGCCTGCAGAATGGATCATCAGATGCTGAATGATAGCTTGAAGGATGTGGGACACTCGCACGGACAGTTCCGTGGAATACTGGAGTCAGTCATTCCCATACGCTGCGTGGAAGAGTACATGGACAAACTCAACTTCTTTGATCGTAAGATACACTAGCTCCATCAGAGTCATTCGTTTAAAATCGCAGGTTGAATACGTGTTTGTTATTCGCAGCGGAATGCTTCAAGATCGTCCTCAGCAAAGGACTCGGATATGGCATCGTCTTCGGGTCTTCCATAGGTAAGCTTAGTTTATTCAGCTTTGTTTGTTCGCGGATGCAGTCCCCATATGGCTTACTAGATGTTTTTGTCTTACAGTCAAAGTTCCGCAGATCCTGAAGCTGTATGGATCCAAGAGTGGCGCGGGTATTAGCCTTCCCAGCCTCTACTTGGAACTGTTCGCCATCATCACTACCCTGGCATACAGCCTCTTTTACGAATTCCCCTTCAGGTAAGTGCAAAAATTGGTTGTAATAAAAAAAGATACTGTCCCTTTGTGGTTCGGGGTGTTTGAAAGACGGATATGGGTATTATTTTTTGACTTCCGGTTGGGGATTATTCTGACTTTCGGTTGTTCTTTGTATAGTGCCTGGGGTGAAAGCTTCTTTCTCCTCATCGAGACCGCAATCATTGTCATGATGGTGCAGGTCTATCGCCGAAACACGATGCACGCCATGACGTTCCTGGTCGTCCAACTGTCAATCATCGGGCTGATTATGTCAGGACTCATTCCGGAAAAGGTGCTGAAGGTCCTACAGGCGTCTCAAATGGTCGTCGTTCTGATGAGCAAGGTACCTCGATGCTCTCTTCGAACAATGTTTGTGGATCGTTGTACAGTTTCTCGCGTTTCTTGTAGCTCATCCAAATTGTGGAGAACCAGAAGAACAGAAGCACAGGCCAGCTGTCGCTGATCATGATGGTACTGTTGACAGCCGGAAGTGTAGCCCGAATATTCACATCGATCCAAGAGACTGGGGACGCCTTGGTGGTCCTGACCTACGTGGCTTCCAGCTTGGCCAACGGAGTCATACTGGGACAGATCCTGTACTACGGAGACAGATCTGCTGCTGGACAGGCTCGAGTTAATGCGGCAAGCGAGCGGAAACGACAGTAAATTTGATCTTGAGGCTAGACTGATCTTCCTTTCTCTTCCGTGTTCGATTTCCTTTTACTCCGTATGTTTTGTTAGATGTTCTCCTAATGTGAGCGATTCAAAGTTTCTGGTGCTCTGTCAGTATGAGGAATTAAGGAGTACTAGAGGGTCCGTGGGAACACGAAAACAGGGGAAGCCAATATTGACCCATTACTGGGTTGCGTTGTTTTGCTGTCCGAGTACCGAGTGTCACCATGATCGGGACTAGAGTCCTAATATACGCTGGCAACGTAACATTAGACAAAAAGTTAAAATCGGGAAGAGAGTCATAAAATTGCTAACACAGGAAGGGGCCAAAACAGCTTTAGCACGAGTTCGTGAAACGGCAACACCAAAAACAGCAACGAAGGACTACACAATGCTACACCTTGTTCACCAATCAACTTGGTCATAACAATGCCCATCCACCTCAAATCAAAAATCTTTATTACAAAGGCGATATTCTGTACTCAAAAAGTGAGGAGCTAAGCGGTAACAAAAAACAAATAACTATACATGGACTGACTTCCCCTTCTTCACATCTAAAACGTAAAACAGTTCATCAAGACCCTACGGTGGAGAGTATGGATTAAGAATTTTCACGCTTGATATCTATCGACACTCTCTGCTTGAAGAAAGAAAAGAATCTAGATTCACCCGATACTTCTGTCATCTTTCTTCCAATCGCCTCAAACAGCTCCGTCACACCAGGTCCCCATGGTCCGAGGGTCCCCAGACCAACACGGCAGAACTGAAACTGTCTTCTGATGTCCTGGTATTTGTTGATCTTTCTTCTTTCGGCAGCATCAGTAGCTAATCCGGCTTTGACCATTGACATGGCAAAGTTGGTGAGCGCCAGGGTATTGACCACCGTGACGTCCCACACTGACTCCTTACCATTCTTCCAAGGAACTTGCGTCATACCGTCTGAGCGCCTCTTATCCTTCCTGAAGATCCTCGGAGGTTCAAGGATGGCTGGAATCTGGGCTGATGTTAGAGCACGCTTGAGTGACTCGTACAGCGCGCTGTGTCTGCTGAAACCGCCGCCGCTAAACTCGCAGCTCAACCCGGGCTGGCCATACTCGTCCACATTGGCACCACATCGACATGTATGAGAGCGACACAGCTTGGCACCTAGACGCAAACCAACGCTGATCCGGAGAGCATTGTTGTCGAGCAGATTACCCATAAAGGAGAAACGAAGCGCGTGGAGCCAGGAACCTGCATTCTTATCTGAAACGGCAAGTAGTCTCGCTTTATCGTTATCCAAAGCGGTACTTACAAGGTTTTTCGCGGATATCTTTGAGAAGAGGCGTATCCCAGGCTTTCTGTTGGCGGCGTAGATCTGGAAGAGGAGGTTCAGCTGTGGTGAGGAGACTCCACTTGGCAACGGCGAGCTTGGCTTCGCTGTCCAAATCGGCTTAGGGAAGGATGTCGAGCACCAGTTGGTGTACGGAATGGATCAATGCCCAGAAGGCAGGAAGCGTGATCTCTTCTGTACGACGGATGCCTAATCCACCCAGATTGACCGGGAATGTTGCTTGTCGCCACGGACCGGAAGTCATCTCAACGTTCGTAATCTCCGCCAGACTTTCACGAACCACCTCGCCGAACTCTTCCAGTACCCACGGGACCTTTCCGACGGGAGAGCACCGAAGGATATAGAGCTTGGGTAGACAAAGGCAGGTCTTTAGGAGGAAGAGGGCCTTGGGGGCAAACAACAAGTGTAGCTTTGCTTGTACCAACGTGATCTTACTTGTTTTCGCGCGGATGGCTTCGTCCAGTCCCTCTTCCATCAGTGGTGCACCAAGCAGACTCGGGTCATATCTGCAGGGGAGAAGGTTACCTGGGCAGGCGGTTGCCGCTGCTTCTTGGCTGGCTTGGCGTTCTTGGAGTGAACCACCGAACGCGAAGAGTTCACACTTGGATGGGTTCCACCACTACCTGCAAATCAGACAAGACACGACCAATCTCACCACCGATGGTACCATCGTCAAGATACCACACATTCAGTGGGGACTTTGAAGTCTTGGTGAGGCTCTCGATTACGAGGTAAAATAGAAGAGGCCCCAAATGATCGCCCTGTTGCACACCCCTTGCAGACTCCATAGAGTGCTGACCAAAGAGAAGCTTTGAGTGATGCCTGTAGGTCTGCCAGCCAAACCATAGTAGGCTGGCAAAACTTCCCTGACAAAACGGAGCAGAACGTCGCGGCGTGTCGTGCTGAAGGCGTTCCGAAAGTCAAGCTTGAGTAGGACTTGGCTATCGTTTTTGCCTTTTCCTAGGAAACTACGGACTGCGTGGACTGCTGCTTCAGCTCCCCCTCGCGTACAACAACAACCTGCTCAGGATGCACTCTTCCTTCCATCTCGCGACCCACTCTTCTGCCAACGATCTTGCCCGCCAGAGGTCGAAGGGTGTTTCCAACTGCAATGGGTCGTAAGCCGCCATCTTTCTTCTTCAGTCAGGTAAGTGATGCCCCATAAAGCACGTCGCAAACAGCGTCCGGAACTTTCCCGTAGAGCATCTGCGTGGTCAGTTCCGCCAGAGCTTCCGTCAGCGCCAGCGTTGCTCCGTCGGTGGGCCCGCTATCATGTCTTTAAGATGTGGCCTCAAACCATCAACGCCTCCAGCAGATCCGTTCGGGAAACTCTTCACAGCTGCGATGACTTCTTCCGTTGCCACCTCATCTGGTAGCGTTCCTTGGTTCGGCGGATCGGAAAACGAGCTGTTTGAACTTTCTGCCGCTTCATGCTTCTCGCTCAGGACTTCCGGGACTTGCGGCGTTGGAGCTGCCACAGAATCTTTCAAGGACAGGACTCGCAACGCTCCACTGATGTCGCCATCGCTGATCTTCCCTTCCACCAACATCTTGATCACTTCGTCTGGGGGCTGTTCTTGCTTGGTTGCTTGGCTGCTTGTTTCCAGGCTCGGCATTCAGTTGCTGTGCCAAGAGGTTATCCTTGACAGCTGTTGTAAGGTTGCGTTTCTTGTTGTTCTGTTTTCCGGGCTGCTTCAAACCTGCAAAGCTAAAAGTCATCAGGTTGCGCTACGACGATTCGGACTTCTTCTCAGCGACGTCCTCTATTCTGGCTGTCCAGCTTGTTGCTGCTAGCATTCGGGCACCCTTCGCGATTCTGCGGAGGACTTTAGTTGAAGCCTTCAACTGCTGGAGGACTTCATGGAGAGGTCTCGACGCGAACAGCTGATCGGAAGTTGACGCGGCGGATTGACTTGAAATATTCACATTCTGTCTCGTCTTTCTTTCTTGATTGGTCAGACACGTCGACTTCCCAGTGTGTCTGCCCATGCCTCTGGCCGTGTAGAGCTCCCCGCACTCCACACATGGCACCTTAGACTCAGGCTAGGACATCTTGAATCGAGCTCAGCTTAAAATCAGACATCCGGGGGCAAGCGTGCCGTTCCTTGGAAGCCCGAAGCGGAGATGCCGACGGAATAGAGAAGGAAAGGCTGGGAGAAGAAAGGTACGGGGATTTGATTTTCGTTTTCCGATGTTCGGCAGGTGTTCATACGGTTGATTCCTGATTGACTGGTTGACGTCACCAACAGCTGACGGGGAAAGTCCACCTAAAAAACTGCACTACGACAGCTTACTGGCCACAGCACCATAGGGTACAGAACGTACCGTATGGTAGACTTATGCGGCCTTCAACACACATAAGAAAGGGAAGGAAGCTGGATGAACGTCGCGGAAACTGGAAGAACGTCGAGGCGGAGGAGATCCGGGTACGGCTGATAAGCTGGCCTTTCTGTATCCTACAAAACTATCCCAGCGGCAGATTTCTGACCACAACAACCACAGGGTGCAAAACGCACCTGGTAGCCTTACGTGGCCTTCGAGACGTCCACAAAATGCTTCCGGAGATGAGGGGGGATGAAGAGGAAGCGTAGGAAGTCCAAAGATAGCAGAAGAGTACAATAGGTTGGCTACAAGTTGTTGCTGTTGTTGTATTGCATAGCACCACATCTCAAATGGGCCATTGTCTACAAGCTCGTCCTCTGACTCGTCGTCATCGTTCTTGTTTGTAATTCATCATCGTCGTTATTTTCTTCGACGTGTCCCGCGGCTCTGTTGAGTTCCGCGCTTTCCGCATCGACCAAAGTTGGTACTTCCTCATCAGAAATCGCAGCGTGACTCAGTCCGTGCGGCGAAAGAGCGCCAATTCTTCTGGTGAAGAATTCCATGCTAGTGCCAGATGGCCGTGGCCAATTAAATTTGGGTCTGGGCCAAACTGACGCTGTGGTCACACGATAACTAAACTCCAGTTTATTTATCATGCCCATTATCGACGGTTAGATTTTGCTTACACTGTAGTCATGAAAGGAGGCGGAATAATTCCCAGCAAGTTCATGCGTGCGGTCAGGATGCCGAACAGAAAGCTATCGCATAAAGTCAGCTCGGTATCCTCAAACAAAACTCCCGTTGGCTTCCACTGACCCACACGCTTCTTCGTTAAGCTGTATCGTCTTTCAAGCACCGTCGAATAGCCCGACGCAAGAAGTATTCCCTCTTCTTGTTTATTTCAGCTACGGTCGCGAGATCGGTGTGCTGCGGTACAGCGTTTAGCTAAACGGAGCTTCAACTAATCGAGCTGGGCGGATGCACACAGCCGTTATTTCCTCCTTGGTACCACACCAAAACTGTGCCACCTCGTGTCTCGTTGTATCGACGTCACCTAACGATGGAATCAAACGTCCTTCACATACCCAAAAAAATCAGCCGCGCTCGTTTATCAAGAGGACAGTTAATTCATTATAGGCTCCAGATCTTAATTATCGGTTCGATTTGTATGTACGCCAAAACGACTTCAGGAGCGTTGTCAGGCCTAGCGTTCTGACCTGCAAGAAGAAGGCTTCAGTAAGTAAGAAGGCTTCAGTGCTGCCACATGGTGCCTTCAGTGCTGCCACAATAGTAAGAAGGCGTCAGTGCTGCCACATGGTGTCACCTAAGATGTCCACTTTTACAAGAAAGCTTGCACCGAACGTTATAAACTGCCATTGCGTATGCATTACTCCTCCTCACGACAGGCCGTAGAACTCCGTTGATTGTGTTGATCTTGAAAGTGGATTACGAAGTTTCGCTTCCAAGATAAGCAGCTCTCGAGTAGCTTATCTTGAAAGCGAAAACGGATTATTCTCTGCACACTTGACTCAAAATTTCAAATTTTCACTTCTCAGCTGATCTCTATCTGCACAGTGCTTCACGTTGCGAGATACCGTTTCGCGTACGGGCTTCTTGATACCTATTAGTGTCGGGGATATCAGAAGACAGATACCGGCCAGAGAGAAAACCATGAATTCCAACTTAGTCAGGAGGCAAAGTTTGCCTACAAACCTACCCCGCAAAACTCGCGCATTTCCGGTCCCGTTTCTGAGACTTGCGAAAAATCCAATTTTGCCTCACTCACGACTAATTTCCGTTGATCAAGCAAACTCAAATTTTAAATCAACCGTTTGCGACATAAACAGCTCATCGTGAGGAGGACTGTTGTGCCGAAAATTCTGGTGAATTGATCAATGGTACGGTTCGGACCAACTTCCGTGATGGTTATCTCTCTTTGCATGACACTTTCGGCGAAAGCAGACAGTTGTGACGACAATTACTCACTGCTTCTGCGCACAAGATGGATAAACGCTGTCGAAAACAGATAAACAATGTGTTATGTGATGCTGGCTACGTCATAGGCTCCCTTTCCTTACCCAGGCCCAACAAAGGACTTTGCCGTGTTTTGACTTACAGTAATTTATTGCCGAGAGCGGATATAATACTCTGTATCCGCAACAGAGTCGCAAAAATAGCTAGTCATTCTTGCAGTATAAAAGCTGTGACACCTTTCGATTGTTTAGATACTGTCGCACTTTACTTGGTCGACACATGCAGTTTGCCTTTCCCCATCGGTTGCCTACTTACTGGCTTCTTCGTTTCCCGGTTACTGCAAACGCTCACCATGAAATACGCTGTTCTTTTCGTCCTCGTTGTGGTGTGCAGCTTCCTCGGTAAGTAGACATCACGGCTTCCCATTGTTCCGCAGAACATTTCCAAGAGAAACACGTCGCCCTAAAACTGCTCGTCGATATTGCAGTTATCGATCAAGCCTTGGCAGGCTACGACGGATGTCCCGGTTGTCCAATGAGTAACGGAGGAAACTGTAACCAGTGCTGCATAGATAAAGGATCCAAAGGTGGCGGTTCCTGCTCTGGCTTTATGTGGACGTCCTGCTGGTGTACTGATTAAATGAAAGCGTGAATATCATTTAGGCGTCAATCTCTTCATTAAGCGTGAACATCATTTCATTGTCCATTAATTGATTGTCTTATGTTACTTGGTTCCACTGTTGGTTGAGACCAAACGACCCGGTTTTCGGTAAACAATGCCATATTCGACCCGTTCTAAGTAGTCGGCATGCATGAAGTACCAGGCGCGTCCCATAGCCTAATTGAAAAATATTCGAACTTTGGACCTGACGTCACGACTCGAGTCATGTCAGATAGCGAAATGTTGACGCGCAAACTTTCGAATTAAAGGTGAGACTCCGCTGGCGGACATCCGCTGCTGCCATCGGCGGCACCGAAAAACTTAACGGTGGGTCTTCGATGGCCCAAGTTAAATTTGTCCGTTGAGTGAAGAAGTTTGATGAAGGTGCTTGTCACGCTCTTCTGTGAGATGCGGACTAAGTTAAGACTTAGTCACGCACTACCTTACAAGTGATGGGAGGAGGCGCGCACATTCACCCTAGGCTTATTAACCAATCAGAACTCGGGCGATTTCTGGTGAAGCACAGCCTTGTGGCCAAGTTTGCTAAATACTATTCAGCACTTGAATGACTGTACGTTGACCACTATCAAATGAATCCACTCTTTCTGGTATGGCAAAGCCAGGTTCACATTTCGAACCAGTGGACTGGAGAGTCCTGGTGCCAGCCCAGAAAAATACGTTTCGCATGACAGCGTCGCCCTGCCCGGTTAGGCGTATAGAGATTGTAAAAAAAGGATTGCCCCATGACAGCTATTTTTCCTGTACCGCGGACGTTTCAGGAAAAAATCCCCACTACGTGGCATTGCGCATGGCTAAGATAGTCGTATGTTCCGTCTCCGCAGCACATTATGTTTATGAGACTAGCTAGTGGTTCTGACCACTGGGAAGGTCGAGCAAAGGAGGCAAAAGATTATGGGCCACACATTTCTACTGCGTAACGTTTCAATTGCGAGTAAAAAGTTTCTGTGACCCGGATCAAGTTACGCATTTGTTTTCAGTACAGAGTTTGCGATATGTGAAAACTCGAAGAATGTGATCGTCCATTGAAATCTCGACAGACTTGAAAGATTATTGGACTGATTATTGGAATTATTTAGCCACTTTTCGGCATGTTAGATGTTAGACCTTTAACCACAATTCGAATGAAATATGCCAGCTAGCCAGGGGAGAGACTGATTAGACTAAGTGATATAATTTATTCAGAATAAGATGAGGAAAGGTCAGGGCACAGGGAGATACGGTATTGGATATGGGGCTAGGTTCGGACAAGGAAGTCTAAGGAGAGAGAAGAGTTCGAAGGGAGGCTAAACTCAGAATGACTTGAACGATGTTCGTAAAGTTAAGATGCGAACAAGGAAGTACATTCGACCGATGGTCAAACAGTCTAGCGGAGAGGAAAGGGTCGAGCATGGAAACTTCCACAGCTTACTCTGTACAGTATCGAATAACAAACGATTAATATTGTTAGGGAACTAATACAGAATAGATTTCCGTGGGCTGTTATAAAATTATGTCACTCTGGTTTCGTCCCGATAAGGTAGCAATGTACTCGTAGTACCGCGCCTCCGTTGCTCGTTGCTTGACGTGCTGAATCAAACTTCATTTCGAAGTTCGCACAGACCCAACTTCGGTTTGCCACATGGACACCGTGAGCCAGGATCACCCGAAAGGTATCATAAAAATATGCGTACAAAAGCAGGGAAAAGTTTATAGTCAGACCGCAGTAACGGGCTGCTGGCTCAAAAGATGGTTACGCAGAATACTACACGACCCTTCAGGCACAGATACCACAACTCGATTCAACAGATCTTTCAGTAAAGAGGAACTCCTACGAAAATCTATTAGTATAAAGTCTTGATATGGTCCCTCGTGTTTCGACGCAGAGACCGATTATTTACACTGTGTAGACTTGCATCCAGTACTTCTCTTTCAGGTCTCGAACACAAGGCTCGAAGATTCGTTTCTTTACATCGTCGACTTCCGCGGCTTGCTGTTCTCTGCCTTGGAGCTTTACTGTTGGTTCGACAATCCAGGCCAGTCACCCTTTCTCGGTCGGTAATGGTGATAAGAACAACGTGCGCCAATTTAGTGGGGTGATGATTTTTCCCATTTCTTCGGTCGTATTATTGATAAATTCAAACCACAACACTTAAAAAAACGAGGGTATCGAAATATTGATTGTGACCAGCGACAGAAGTTTTCGAACTAAGGGTTCGACTTTGCACCTGTAAGCGATGCGTTAAGCACGAGTACTTGAAGGTGACGAAATGTGACGGTTTTCTTTTTAAGCTTTCGAACATATTGTAGGAGGAACTCACTGCGCTAAGGGGGTGTTTAGCGACTCTCGTCATTTAGGTCGCCCATGGGAAGGCAGGTACCACACCAAACTCAACACAAGTAACGGTGCTTGCAGTGGGTGAGGCGAAGAAGACAAGACGACGAGGGAAGTGAAGAGAACGATGAACAGCTCAAGCAAAACTTGTTGTAGTTTCGTTGTTTGGCGGGTCTTCTGATCACCCGCTGCATACCATGTCAAGAATTTCAGAAATCAAAGAAGTATTCAGGAGCAACATTGTATTCTGCGACCCCATACTCAGTCATAATCGTCTGCCTCGAAAGCTTCTTCTACGACGCTAAGAAGAAATTCGTGCATTTCTTTTTGTAAAGAGTGCAAAACGGACTTTCGAAAAAACCGGTTTTTGCCAAAATTTCGTTCAGAAAAAGTATTTTGTATTTGCAACGTTCAACGTTCACCAATACTGCAGCAGCTATTAACTGTACCGACAGCGCTATGACATCATCGCCATGGTATTACGGTAACTTGAACATCATTGTGTCCGTCAGTTTGGACGAAAAGAACGTACCGGAAGTGGGACGCAGCAGAACTGGCTTCTAATGGAAGTTGTTTACAATCGACAAAATTTTTCGAATTCTAACCACGAAAATCATTTACATTTAACGATACTGCTCACCCTGCCCACACAGACGGAAATGTGCGACTTGATTACTTGATTACCCGTGTCAAAGCATCGTGTAACTCATGTGTGACGTAATTTCAGACTTTACCTTGGCTTGCTGTTCGGCGAATGTTTAGCAGGCTCTGAACTGAAATCGAAAATGTTTAATGCATTTCGAGCGACCGGTCTGTATTTAAAACCTGTTCGCCCTAAGAGCGACATTCCATTGACTGAATTTTTAAGCGAATCCGGCATGACCGATAATCTGAGTCAACAGAGAACCCAACATCGAAGGGATTATTTTCAGGGTACTTTCCGGGGTTTTTTCGTGAGTGTTTAATAATCCACCGAGCACTATACAAAAGATTTCAGTTATCTACCGGGATGATATTAATGGGGATAGTATTAATAGTTACATCGGTGAAGCATTTCCTTTTGCCGCATTATGGCTTGTTACGAGCTTTCATATTTTGAATTGGCGAAGGCACTTCGTTAAGAGAAACCGTACAGCCAGTAGCTTCCGTCAGCCGTTCCTCTGGACAATGTATCCATCCCTCTCCTTCAACTGGACTTTTTAGCGGGTACGTTGCTGCAACCTACAGAACGAAAGTAGCCACAGCGTACTTGCTGAGTTGAACACGATCTGAAGAACCTCGCGGCTGTCAGAAAATTCACCTGTAGCTTTCCTGGCTCCATTTCGTAGAGCATTTCTCTCTTATGCAGAATTCTAAGACAATCAAGCTCGTTGGCGAACCATCGACAGACTCGTCTTCGCTTCATCTGAACTTACGTTCGGTTGTTCATAAAGAACACGCTATCCACTGTTGGTGGAGCGCCGCTGATTTCGTTGAGGCTTCGAACCTCATCACTCGGCTTGACGGGTAATTTCTCATCCGGATAGAAGGCTTGAAAAGTTGAACCTACAACCTTAGTACTCCAGATCAACTGAGACAGGATGAACATGACATTACGGACCCATGTACAAAACATCTGGCTCACCAGAAACTGCGATGAAGGTGTGGTTGTTCAGCTGGAACACACCATCTATCGGCGACATCAACCCTGGGAAGCCGCTTTTTATCCGTCGGAACTCGATCGTCGATAACCCAGGCTTTAGACCATTGCGATATTTGTGATACCGGTCTCCCTGAGAACAAAGGACAAAAAATTATCTTTCGACCTAAACAAATTAGTGAAACAACGTACTTGGAAGAGGTAGTCAGAGCCTTTGATACTGACAGCAGCCAAGAGTCCTCGGAGAGCTGGGTCCAATTCAAATGGCTGGTCGTCTACTGGGTTTCCGTCGGTGTCGAAGCGGTAAACGTTCTGGCCCTTGATCGCCAGAATGGCATCGCCGATCGTCAGGATCTTATCAAACGGCATCTACAGTAAGGACGCATCGCTCAGTGTTTTGAATAATTTTTCAAACCTTTGTCATTTTGAGGGTTAACTGACGTCATCGCAGACTTTGGGCCGGGGAATAGGCGAACACTTCAGCAGAGCGATCTGGCTTCCGTGGTCTGAAACTGCTCGCTGAGCCAGCATTCTTTTCTGCGAATGACCTTTCCCGCTTCGTAGGAGAAATGAAGGGACGCTATAGGGGATTGCAGCAAAAGACCTCGCCAATCCCGGAGCATATTCTGAAACAAGTCCTCCACCAGCGCCACCGCCCCCGCCACCGAGGGACGATAACAGGAACGGAAGAAGCAAATTCGACCCGTGACCACCTTCTTCGCTTCCACCACCAAACGAAGACAAAGCTGCAACCACGATACAGTTGCATAATTAGACGTATAGAGATACAAACAAAACAAACTTGTAGAAGTACACGCATGCGTCTCAAGTCCTAGCCAGAACACGGTGGAGAAAAAAGTGTGCGTCAAGACTTTTATCTCGCTTAAGACAAAGGTAGGGCGCGTGCGCGTACGTGCTTTGGGTGTGGGTTTACCGAGAAGCGGGAGAAGGGCTTGGAGGACCGAGTTGATCGATGCCGGCGAGGGGATGGGTGGTTGGGTGGCGCCAAGTGGCGGAGGTGGAACGGGAACCTGTCGTTCGAAAGGAGCAGATGGCATTGGTGGGGCTTGACCCTCGAAGAAGAGCTGGTCGGCATACGACCCAGAGTACGGAGCGATCATAGTGGTGGTTGATGCAGGAGGGCTCCAATCCAGAGAGGGGAGCTCTAAAGCTTTGACAGCTCGTTTATGTCGACCAAGTACTACAGATAAGAGCTGGTCCAGTATCAATGTAAATGGTGTGAGAACGGCAACAATATGGCTACTATGGTCATAAGTTCACCTGCTCTTCGTTCCATTTTACTCTGATGCAACGGGTCAAAAACACGTACGTCCTAAAAATAACCGAGCAAATCGAACAAGATGATCCAAATACAAAATGACGAAATCCGGGGGAAAAAGATAGTCTTGATTACCTTGGTGTCAGAGCAGACAAGCATTCCCAGAATTTCGACCGCAAGCAGTATCCCGTCATTCTTTGGCCACATTGCTACTATAGGTACTGCGTCAGAAAACCATTTGGAAAACTCTGAGATCTTTTACAAAGTGCCCGCGTCGCATCAAGATCTTCAGATGATATCAGTTTGGATACGCTGCTGATCGTCGAGTTTTCGCGTCAGTCTTCCGGATGACCAGCTTGACAAGGGATCGATGTTAAACTTAGGAAACCACCCGGGCCTTAGGTATCGTTGATTAGCTGATGCATTACGATTAGCGCCAGGATTTTGCGTCAATGTCCGATTTGAGCTCGCACGTACCACGAGCCACTTCCGGGTTTCCCCGTCGCGGTGAGTCAACATCACGCTCAGAACCTTAGTTGATAAAGTTGTTTTACTGGAGGACTGAATCTCATCGTTGACGCATCAGCTAGCTTAGATTAGAATTAGTACGATCAAGCCAGTAGACCGGCTCCGCAATCTTCAATACAATTCTTTTATCCGAGTTCATACCGACAGCTTCGTCATCTTACCTTGTTCGTATGAAGAAAACCAGGATCCTAAATTCAGGTGTGCTTGATTGCATACATAGGATCTTCCCTGGTTTCCAGTCTGACATTCAAATCACGACTCTTCGCATACCATCTGGATCCGATCCTGTTCTACTTTATTCAGTATTTGGTTCTTGCCAAATTTAATTGTTAGTGTATTTCAGAAGTCGAATTTGATTCTTAGTGTATTCAAGAAGTCGATTCGCGGAGACATAGGGACCGAGATGAACACGGACGCCAGCTGCGATCAGTGCGGTGAACGAGGCAGCGATGAGGATAATCCTGGATCAAGAGTCAAACCGAGGTGTCAAACAGCTGATCTGGTCACTGCCACTACCGTCCAGCATTTAGGATCCTGGCACATGCTGCTAATCTCCTTACCTCGTGCGGTCAGCAGAGACGTAAATCCGCGACGCCTTCATGCCGTAATCGCAGGGAAGTGGTGTGCGACGTAGCCACGCATAAACGGGCAACACGCTACTATTTCTTGCTCCTCAGGTTTGACATTACTCTGAACTTCCGCATTGCCAAACGGACAACCAGTGTTTAATTTGCAGGTGCCTCCTCGATAGACAATACCGTCCACGCAAATGAGGTATCACGGAGCGCTTCTTCTGTTGGCGATATGTTCGGCCATTGGATTTTCGGAGTCCACCAACATCCGCCAAGACCTGGCTCGTAAGCAAATAATGAGGTGTTCATTGACTGCTGGCTTAACTGCAGATGTCTTTCGTTCATAGCGCGCTTGGAGCGGGAACAGCGTTCCATCATGTCTTCTGAGCTCTTGGCTATGAACATGATGCTGCCGTTGCTGACTTCCGCAGCGCTGAATGCAAATAATGCGGATAAACAGGCCAACCTCAACCAACGACAAATTCAGAATGAAGGAGCAGGTCAGCCAGCAGTTCCTGGCGAGCCTACCGCCGCTGCCTCGCCTTTAACCCAGTTGTTACCCTTCCTACGTAAGCGCCATCATCTCAACAAAATGCATGTTGTGTAATGGCAACTATACTTGTGTTGCAGTTGGTCCTTCTGGAGGTTTCGCCAGAAAAATTCTGGGTGGCGGTAGCGGTGGTAGTTTCGAGGTAGGCAAGACTGGTCGCCTCCTGACTAACGTCCTCCTGGCCAATGCTATTTCCAATGCGCTCGCACAAACACTTGCTACGACGACAGCGACGACGACCAGTCAACCTCCTTCGGCAAACTTAGTGGCTGGTCCGGGACGAAGGTCGCCAAAGAAGGCCGAACTTCGCATGACCAACGTGGCCATTAATAGAGTCACCAGTGAGACGGACCCGAAAGTGGTCAGAAGTCCCGCGACCGACACTGATGACAGATGTTCGTCATACGTGCCGCGAAGTCAAGTCTGCAATGACGTAAGTTTGGCTACCATTCTGTTGAGCGTCCCTCACACGTGGTCACTTTTTGGTCACTTTTCAGTTACCTGTGGATAAGATTCTGGCTTTGAAAAACGCCGTGGTGGTATTCAAAGGGCGGAACGTATACCGGGTTCGTCCCAGTGGGGAACCATTCGACCTGGAACCGACGCTGATTGACGAGAAGGTCGAACCGTTAACTGCCGCCGCGGCAATTGGAGATGCCCAATACGTCTTCCAGGTACGTTTCTCTTGCACCATGCACATTTTCTCGAACGTTCCGGAAGAATCGTAAACAGTTGTAAACTGACGTTTCAGGGTGACAAATATACAAAGTATGATTCGAATTTCCGTCAAGCGCTCGGTGTCTTCCCGAAACCTGTGTCTGAAGGGTTCCCTGGTGTTTTGACGCCAGTCGACGGGGTCTTCAAGCTAAACAACCACACTTACGTGTTCGTCTCTGGTAAAATGAGCTTTTATGGTTCTGTACATCTATTATGTACTGCGTAACATGATATCTCTTCCAGGTACCAAGTTTGTGTATTTCCAACCGGACGCGAACCCGCAAGTTGACCCGCGTTACAGCCCACAGTACTTGGATAATATTCCCGGTGCACCAGCTACTATTGATAGTGTCTTTACACTGAAGAATCGGAAGTAAGTTTGGCTTAGGTACTGGTAACTTCCTGCTTCAGCCTTAATCGTATTGATTCCGTAGGTTTCTGCACAAGGAGGGCTTGATCTACGAACTATCACCGGACGAAATGAAGGTAAGAAGTGGTGGGTAACGCCGGGGACAGTTCGCTCTTTTTCTATTAATAGCATTGCCTTTTCACCGAATGTATGCACGTCTGTGTTTATGAAGGTGACGAGTGAGATTCCGGTGTTAAGTACCACAAAGGAAGGCTGGCTGAAATGCCCGGACGTATTTCCAGCGCGCTGCAATCATCGTCAACTTGCCATCACAACAACGATGGCTTCTGAACCTTTCGCTCTGCCCTGAATATCCGCATTGGTCGAGATGATAATTATAGGGCCCACCTTATGCACAATTTCTCACATCACGTTCTCTTAACGCTGAAATACGTATCTGTAATCGCTTCGGACATCAGCTGCATAGACAGCTACGTTCATGGTTTGTTTTGCCAAAACTTTTTGTAGACAAAGCATGGGTAAATCACTTCTTCGAACTTGAAAGAGTCACGTACTGTGGCGAAAGCAGTTTAGTTAAAGGAACTGCCGCTGCAAGTACTCGACGGAGCATCAGCGCACAGACTGGCCCACTTGACACGGCTTCAGCAAGCAGCCGATTCTGTGTGACCGAATAAATATCATCCACATCTCATATCGATATTAGTAAACATCCTGAAAACTCGCCACACGTGAGAGGCGCGAGTAGAATGATGTTCACCTTCCCCATCTTGATTGCACTGAGCAGCTTTACCTTAGCATGGAGTGTAGCTCAAGCGTTCGAAGTGCCGTCACATTCTTCAATGCGACCTCCTACTCCTCCCGCTCCCCCTCCAAAGTCCCCACCCTCTTTCCAGGAAGCTAAGAGTAAGTAGGTAGGTATTTTTTGCGAATTGCGCACTTACTCCTTCTCGACCATTATCTCGCTCGATCCATGGCGACTGCGTCAACACGGTTAATTCGCAGAGATTTTGGCTGAGGCCATAACTACGCTCAAGCCGGCGCAGCTTCGTGACGGGCTTTTGCGTTCAGCGGAAGGCGGTTTTATGGGATCGGCTGAAGGTATCGGGGGACTCTTGGCTCAGTTACTAAAACTGGAAGCTCTAATGGCTGCCCTGTCACCGCCCGCCGCTTCACCGCCTGCATCAGGCAGTGGCGCCGCTCCCCCGGCACCACCACCAGCCGCTGGAACTCCACCAGCCGGTGGGACCCCACCAGCGGCCGGCTCTCCACCAGCGGGCGCTCCTCCGCCTGCGGGCGGCTCTCCTCCGGATTTGTCGAAGCTGTTATCCCGTAAGCTAGCCTTACTTTGTCGGTTCGATGCTATGCAAAGGCAGACATGTGTACTTTCCAGTGATGGCGTTGTCGGGCGGCTTTGGAAGTGGCGACGACGCGGATGAAATGGCACTTGGATATGACGACAGAAATACGGTCAACTGCACTTCCGACGGGATAACGCGCGGCATTTGCGATTCCCATGTATATTGAGAGTGATGGACGCTCTCTTGGCCATACAGCGCGCAGACTGAGCCGTACATATTTTTTGCTCTTTTTGCAGAACAGCATCAACAACTTGATAACCTTCCCGGATCACGTCTTGGCCGTGGGTGCAGAAGATGTCTTCAAGGTTGCGGCGGACGGTACGCCAATCGATGCCTTTGGAGACCCGAAGTTCTACGTCTTCCAGAAGCTCAACGGCACGCCCACGGCCAGTCTACAGATCGAACACCTCTTCTACGTGTTTTTCGTAAGTGACTTTAAAGGTCTCGTTGTGTACCTGTGTTTTATTGCGGTATCAGTGGCTTTCGTGTTTAGGGAACGGAGGTAGCCTTACTGAACAATCAGACCAGCGCCACTTTCCACCAACGATTGCCTGTCAGAGATCTGTTCTTCAAAGTCGATCGGCCTGTAATCGGAGCCTTCCGATTCAACGACCATACTCTGACGATATTTTACGGTAAGTGCGCATATTTAATTTTCATAAATCAAAGGTGGTGAAAATCGTGACCGTGTCTTGCAGAAACCCACTTCGTTTTCTATCAACCACTGATGAATCCGCCCATTGATCCTCGCTTCAGTCCACAGCCAAATTCCGTCATTCCAAACGGTCCCGACAAGATTGATGGAGCACTGCAGATAAATGGCACCAAGTATGGGCTCGAAATATTGGTTCCTACAGATATTGAACACGAGATGTGACGTTAACGTTATTTCATTGTAGTTTCCTGTATCGACAAGGATGGTTGTATGAAATTGCCAAGAACGAGATGGTGGTAAGTCCATGTTGAAGCATCCCTACTGTAACAGGTCCAGACAGGAGCCTCCAAAAAAGCTGTGTTTTCTTTGCTATGCAGGTGGTGGCTAAACGTCCTCTCCGCAAATCCAGAGGGGATTCTGGATGGATAAAATGCGGGCAACAGTCCTGTAACTAGGCTTTGGCTACTCTTTCCGTCCACTTCCCTCTTGGCGTTCGATGTCCTTGTGACCTTGTCGGTTAATCGAACGAAATAATCGCTGATGCTAATATGTGACAGTCGTTGTGACGTGTTCAGAACTTGCGTACGTGCGGTACACTGATAGCTTTATTTTTTTATCTCCACGAAAAGAAAAGAAAAGTTAACTTTAGCAGAACGGACTCATGGAAGAGTGCTACAGTAGTTCTGTTCGACAGCGTTCCCGAGGGTCGGAGCTAGAACATTCTACCAACATAATACTGTATTAGCAAAGGGAATCCTTAGACCTTCAAATGTACCTAGGGTTCACGACTTCGATGTTTCTGCGTTTCCGAAGTGCTTCTGTATTTCCGAGTCAGGTTCTCTTCCTGCGAGTTTTGTTTGTCTTTACCATAGTCCGGTCGTTCGAAATGCGTACCAAATTTTTGGATTTCTAAAACGCGAAAATCATTCAAAGTCATATGCAAGAACGAGCAAGTACTTGCGGACGAACCACGGGTTGGACATAAAGATACCGGAACCTGGGAAGGTGCATGTGAGAGCAAACTGAGACGGTGTTGCCGTATGGTTAGCTTCAAAGTCAACTGATGGAGGCGTTTTTGCTTCTGAAAGTTGTATCTTCCTTGGTAAAAACCTTTTGTTGCCTTCATCGGCGCTTTTATCCGTGCGCCTGAATGAGTAGGTCGGTGCTTTTCTGAATCTGTTCCGACTAGCGTCAGAACCGTTGCAGGACGTGTTCGTTCTTACTGTCGTATTATCATTGACCACAATTTGAAATTCATTGACCACAATTTGGACTGTACTTGAAGCACGAGGGTTACTTAAACCGGGTAAATTTTTCAATAGCATTTCAATAGCATTTTTCAGTAGCATTATTCAATGAAAAACCGGGCCGTTGGGTCTTGACGGACAGTAGAACCACGTCAGGTAAGACAATCAATTAATGGGCAATGAAATGATGTTCACGCTTAATGAAGAGATTGACGCCTAAATGATATTCACGCTTTCATTTAATCAGTACACCAGCAGGACGTCCACATAAAGCCAGAGCAGGAACCGCCACCTTTGGATCCTTTATCTATGCAGCACTGGTTACAGTTTCCTCCGTTACCCATTGGACAACCGGGACATCCGTCGTAGCCTGCCAAGGCTTGATCGATAACTGCAATACCGACGAGCAATTTTAGGGCGACGTGTTTCTCTTGGAAATGTTCTGCGGAACAATGAGAAGCCGTGATGTCTACTTACCGAGGAAGCTGCACACCACAACGAGGACGAAAAGAACAGCGTATTTCATGGTGAGCGTTTGCAGTAACCGGGAAACGAAGAAGCCAGTAAGTAGGCAACCGATGGGGAAAGGCAAACTGCATGTGCCAACCAAGTAAAGTGCGACAGTATCTAAACAATCGAAAGGTGTCACGGCTTTTATACTGCAAGAATAACTAGCTATCTATCCGTCTTTTGCGCAGAAACAGTGAGTAATTGTCGTCACAACTGTCTGCTTTCGCCGAAAGTGTCATGCAAAGAGAGATAACCATCACGGAAGTTGGTCCGAACCGTACCAT
>BDGG01000001.1:7852231-7900503 GCA_001949185.1 Ramazzottius varieornatus
CCGGCGCCAAAGCGACTAATAGCCCATATGGGTTGTAAGTTACTCATCATAACCGAAAACGATATTTGATAACGGTAGACACAAACAAA
This sequence comes from Ramazzottius varieornatus, assembly GCA_001949185.1. Lineage (NCBI taxonomy): Eukaryota > Metazoa > Tardigrada > Eutardigrada > Parachela > Ramazzottiidae > Ramazzottius > Ramazzottius varieornatus. The sequence continues at coordinate 7,852,321 of BDGG01000001.1, forward strand.
TATTCTGCTTGGAGTGTACAAACCTGTGCTGGCCTGCATAACCAGTGGAGTGGAATTATTTTCCTGGCCGACGTCCAGCAGTACCGGTCCAAAAGCTGTCACGTTCTGCGGCGTTGGGAAGGAGTGCGAAGGGACATCGACCACACCGAGACGCAAGTTCGGAGGTTGATGTCCGGTCAAGTTCGTAGGAGAAGGTTCAACAGGCTCTGGAGAACGACCGTAGGTAGGAGGACTGGCAGATTGAGCGTACGAGAAGGATGCTTCGGGGTGCGGAACAGGAGGAAGAACGGGAGCGATGTGGTTTGTGGTCGGAAGAGAAACCTCAGGTTCCTCAGTGCGTGTGGCCAGTTCCTCTGTAACAGTTTCAGGGTCGCCTACGACAAAATACTAATGTCAGCAACATCGGGTATAATCGAACTGTAGTTGAAATTGTTTCGGACAAAATGGAATGTCGACAAATGAATCCGCGTGGAATTTTTATGCCAAGTGGCGTAGGCTTTCGGCCAATAGCCTTGTACACGTGCGCCACTTGGCAGTCCGGCAGTATTGTTTTCCCCACGTCGCGCAACCCCACGTATGGTGACAATGCAAAGGTGCGCCACTCAAGATAACTACCTGGGTAGAATCATTCGCCGACACCTGAAATATTCTGCAAAAATAAGGTGATAGGGTGACGCACCATAAGGAAATAGTGGAAGGTCCGAGGGTGCAAAGCGTATTTTCTTTCGGCTAAACTGACGAACCAATTTCATACAGTGCCGAAGACCATAGGCTGGCTCCCACGAGTCTTCTCCGGGGCAGTTTTTCCACCTGACGGAATAATGACGTATTCCGCCGTGGAATTTAGAAAACGTAATTTCTTCGACCTCAAAAAGTTCATCCGGCACAGGAAGAGAGATATGACGGGAACGGGTACACTTCTTACTCCTTTTCACGTCCAGTTCTTCCAAACGCAACCTGACACGTTGATCTACAGCAAACTGGATAAATCTTTCAACCTCGTCCTTTGAAAAAGACATCACGTCTGAATTCCGCTCGGAATTGGGCATATCTCCATACAATAACCGAACGTCCGAACCTATAATAGAACCACGACAAGATGGACATTTCCAAGTACTTTTATCCTCGTTAGCCAGTAATTCCTCCAGACACGAATGATGCAGGAAATGGCCACACAGTGAAGCAGCAGGTCTGTGCGCCGGAATTGGGAGATACTCCCTCAAACATATGGAGCATTCAGGTTTTTCTCCCATTTCCAACAGTAATTAAAATCTTCCTGGTGTACATACAATACCCGAACAATATTTCGTAATGGTCAGAAGTGATACAATAATATCTAGCGCTGAAACCTTACCAAATTCAGCGACAGATGAAAACTCATATGAGTGCACTAGCAACAGATGTTTGTCTGTCCGTTCGAAATGCAAAGCGAGTTCGAAGAATGATTTATGGTCGTGTATCAACTCTTATCAAAACAACGCTTCTCCCTTCTCCCTTCTTGCGGCCAAGACGGCTATTGTCTTTCGTAAGGCCACCGTCTTGCGTCTATAGCTAGCTATGGCCTTTCTTCTAACGGGATATGCGCATCACGCATATATCTCTGATGCCGTCGCGGTTGAACTAGCCATGGTGTATGACTGTCTCCTACAACTAGAGGTCTGTCTGGTAGAAGTTCCAGTAGGCATAGTGCCGAGTGTTGCTGTGCGGTTCTCCAGTGTTTTGCTCGTGTAAGGCACAGGTAATGGCTACAAGATGGGGTCAAGTTGAGCGCTATTATTGCATGAACTTGGGTAGCTCTTACTGCTATAAGTACTGTAGTTGACGTTTGGTAGTGCGTGATGCTTGAGCGTATCTGTAAGTGGATACGGTTAAGATCAACTTAATTTCTCGATTTGACTCATACAGTGATCGTCATGTACATAAGACGGTCGGACACTCAAACAACGGACAAACGGCCAAAGTATTGTAATATTACGGTACCTTCGGCGAAGTCTAGACGCAAAATTTTAATCAGGTACCGAAGGAATTAATCTAATTACGTTGTTCGGAAAATGTTAGCCGGCGGACTCACAACGAACAATGAATCGCTACCACCGAGTATGACCATCTGCTTTGTGATGCTGGCAGTCTCCACCAAAACATAATCTCGCGATAATTGTACTTCGTAAACGTGCTTTTCACGCATCTATTTTCGCAGAAATCTTTTTCACTGCGAAGCATTAAATTACCAAGCACTAAGGTTTGCAGGACGGATCCGGTGTCGACTGATAGTATGGCCACTATGTTCTTGACGGCAATGGCTTTCCCTGTCCTTTCAAAGACGATGCTTTCATTTCGGCAGGAGGCCTCGTTGTGTTTCCTTGTTCTTACCGGAATTCCTGCCTCAACCACAGCTCGTTTGAATAGATGAATTTCATCATCCGCCTATATGAAGCCGTGGTGGTCCGCGTATGCCATAACGGCTTGGGATATCCGCTTGGATGGAATCTTTTCTGGATTACCAATCAGCCGACATATTCCCGAAGGTCCTCTTGCGTAGAAAATTGACTCCGTCATCCCCATAATAGATCTGGCGGTACGTGTGACCAGTTGAGGAACGGATTCATTGCTGACTAGTTCTTCGACCATCACAGCGCATTCTGTTAGAGTGCGGAAGTCGTTCATTATGCTCTTCGTGTTGTTATTTAGGGCACGAATGCGCCGACCAATTACCCCAATCTGGTTCTCAGGTCCATAGCAGGAAACGTTCTGGAAAGGCCCATGAATTTTGAGGGAAAGAGCCAGGTGTTGAACCAGGTGAAACGAAAACTTCATTTCCTCTTCTCCGAAATACCGTTCGAATTTCCGCAAAAACACGTTGCTCAGTCTGTCAACGATACTGATATCCATTTCGGAAATGGAGTCTTGCGTGGATAGCCATGCTATTCTACTGGCCAGACAGAGGAGTGTGGAAGTCTTACGGGACTATGTCTTTCGTGACGTAAGGTGCGCCATGCTGGATGAAAAATCTTAGCTCGTGGGCTTTCATTTTGTTATACTGGGCGATGCTTCTTGTTTTTTTGACTCGTGACCCGGAACCGCAATACTGAGCCATAAGGTGTCAATCTGTTTTATCTCACTTTTCGTTAGATTCAACACCTCCCCACCTTCCACTATCTGCCCCAGGAACCATCGAGACAAGCCTTCATCAAACATGTGCATGACGTCGATGAAAAAGGCGTTCACAGCATCCATCTTCGGCCAGTCGGTAACCAATGAAGGTCTTCGGAATCCTTTTGTTCGCCTTTCATCCAGCAGGTACTTTCGGCGTTCGGTCGAGAGGGTATCCCACTGCGCAGTCATGTCGACAAAATCTTGGTGGCTTTTTAACGTGGGGTTTTTCACGTATTTGTAGCAGATCTGGTGTGCAATGCTTTCGCCCACCTAAGAAAGATGCATTTAGCATATTGAATCAGAATAGATTTTTGGGTCCAGAATATGACGTGCTTTATTTCTTCGGGTCGTGTTACCAACCTGCAGACAGTAGATACATCCCTGGCATGCGGAGTGAGACAAATGTCCATTTATGGTGGTGCGTTCCGGTGAATCAGAAAGGAAACCGTGGACGTACCCCGGAGAGTAATGTTCTTCGCCGAAAGCATCGATCCAGAGTATTGGCAGGAACGTGTTACTGTTCTCGTCCAGTTCTTGCAGCTGGAGGGTCAGTTTCATCACGAAACACTCACGATCTTTGGGGAGATCTTCCCCCACCCACACAGCCGCGAGGTGCCACACACAGCGTCTGCCCCGGAGCGGCAAATCTAGAATCTGGACGAATATCAGGTACATCTTCTTTGTGCTCTTGCTGAATTCTGCACCATCCGCGTGGAACAGAAAAATTATGTGCGACCTTGGCATGTCCATTTGCTGAAATCGGCTTCCATCAGTGACGTCACGCAAAATTCCAGGGACACGTTCTTGACGAGGATCCACAAGCTTACCGTACTTGTGTAGCGCTTCTTCGTTTGTCTTCTTTCTCACCTGACGCTGGTAGGGGCAGATGTACACTATCTTCACATAATGGTTTCTTTTAATGTTAAGCAGGATCTTCAGTGATCTCGCGCTCTGGGGAAACTTCATTCGTTTCTTTGGGTCTGTCGGGCTCCATTTCCCATCAATCACCACAGCCATCACTTTGAGAAACTTGCCAAGCGTAGCGTTCGATGTTCCGGTGCTTTCCGCCACATACAGTAACATACTTCAGACTTGGTTCAGCGTCCAGCCGTCGTTCGGGTCATTTGATGCCATCGGGACAAGCTCTGGTATATCTACAGAGAAGGAAGAAAGTGTTAGCTAGTGGTCACGATAACATGAGACTTGTCAAATAAGTCAATTAATCACTTTTGATACCCTCGATTGTTCTGTCCATGTCTAGCTGTCCCACGCTGCTGTCTATAGTCGTTTTTCCAGCATCATTCCCCTCCTCTTCCTCTCCTTCTTCCGACAATTCTTGATCGACACGGGTTGGTGACAGCTGATGAGGATTGCACTCCCTCGATCGCGGTCGCTTACGACCTGGGCTGCCCCGGTCCGTCCCTAATCGATTCTTCTGGCTTTTCACAGCTGCAGCACACTTGGCCTTTAACCTGGAAATTCGGGTATTCTTCTGATACTCCATTTTTGGGGGTAATGGAAACTCAGTTTCTTAAGAATGACCATAAACCATGTCGATACGGTCAATGACGTAATGCGGGTGTGGTTCTGTTCATTCTGTCTTTTTGCGTTCGTTGAAGTTTCGAGAAGTCACGGGTATTTGGACCGTGTGTGTCTAGAGTGGCAATTCCAAGTGTAGAGGGATAGTTTACGCACAGCCATAAAGCAGCGTTCAGTCAGAACAACCTGCAAGTTGCACATGGTGATGGTCGGAACCAACGGCTAAGTTTTCTTCCCTGGATTTAAATTATTTCATTCCTGTAATCCCCTGCTCACTTTACGATGGATTCTTCCAATCAGACTCGAAAGCGAAAACGGAGGGACTACAGGACATCGGATCCGGAATCTTCAGCGGTTGTACCGAATTATTCCAAGACAGTGCTCAAAAACACGCAAGATGGTGGATGTATGATTTTTCCCATTATCACCTTCAAACGGTATGACATCTTGCGACAAACGTATTTACTGACTGTTCGTATTTTGCAGACTGGGTTCTTTTCCACTACGACGATGGGAGTAACTACCTTCTGCCACCCACCAGCATCAGTGCGGACATTATTCTGCCGCAGTATCGATTCATCGACGCTGTCAAAGGCGAGGAAATTGTGGCCGTTGGGATGAAAGTTCGTGTCTACTGGGACACTGCTCACCCTGTCGGAAAGGCAACTGTCATTTCTGTGGACACTGACCAAGCCAGGATGAACATGCTATTCACCACTCTCGAACAGACCGCAAAAGAACAGGCGGCAAAGAATAAGGTACTTTCCAAAGATGCCAAGTGCGTTCCCAGTTGCAAATACTTCCAAATTTTTCAGCCCGTAAACCCTCAAACCCCTAATAGGCTGTTGCCTGCGCAAGTGCGCAAGTTGATGCGACTTATGTTTTTCAGAAGAAGAACGTCACGCCGAAAGCGGGCCACAGAATGAAGCATTCGGCAGGGACGGAAAATGTTCGGGTGAAGCGGTCAGCACTCAACCGTAGCCGATTGAATAAAGCAGGCGCAGCTCGTCTATCGGACTCTGAGAAGGATACGGCTCCAGACAGCGATTCCGCCGACGAGCATGCTCCAGGACCAAAGAAAGCGCCGGTTCGGAAAGCGGTTTCCCTTGAAAGCGGGGACGAGTCAGGAATGGAATCTTTCGTCAACAAAGAGAGTGAGACAGAAGGATCGCAGATGTCAAATCGTCTCACCCGTGTCATGTTTCCTGCTGCCCAGTCGACCGAAAGAGAGGGTGTGAATGAATCCGGAAAAGAAGAGGAAGAGCAAATTGATGCGGCTGACTTTGACGACGACACTTACAATATCGATAAGGATCCGGACAATCGTAAAGGTACGGTGGTAGTCAGTTGTTATATTTCTCAGTTCATTTTAATCAAAATTAAGTTTAGGAATTCCAAAATCAAACTCCTGAAAAGAAATCGGATTGGGCGTCTGGGTAGATTTTATTTCTAAACTGCAGGTGGTGGCTTCGCGGATGTCGATGACGAAGGCGACAGCATAGATGGCTCACGCTCGTTGCAAGGTACTGTATCCCGATCGTTATTTTGGTTTGCGCATGGGAGGCGGTCGAACAAGAACAGCGAGGCTATGGACTAAGATTTCTTGACGATTTTGACAGGCGGTGGCACTGTATCAGCAGATGACACTCCAAGCTACTCCGAAGAAGAACTAGCGGAGTTCCGAGCGAAACGAGATGAACATCGGAAAGAACTCCAAAGTAACGAAAACCTACTACGCATTCCCTTATTTTTATATTTAGTTCATCTGGTTAAATTACCATTCACAGAGGCATTACTCAAGAAAGCTGGCGGAACGGCTGCAATACGGAAGCCGAAGTTAGCAGGTAAGGAAAACGTCGGTTTTCAAAGTGCGATGGTGTAGCATCAGACAGCGTTCACTAATTGTTTATGATCGTAGTGCCTTCTGTCAACTGGTCATTCCTGCCGAAAGATACCAGAGCCGTCGACCGCAGAGTCTTCCAGCGACTGGATATCCATGGGTCAAAGAAATGCGATATCTGGGTGAAACAGTCACTCCTCAAAGAGGCTGTGAAGAAGGCGAAGGACATGGACAGCTACGCACAGAAGTTGATGTGGAAGGCTCTGATTTCAGAGGAAGAGTTGATCGAAGTAGCAAAGCTGAAAGTCAAGGGCGTGGGTTTCGCAAAGCTGTTCGGTACGGGCAACTTCGACGCGTTCTACGGTATGAAATTACTCCTTTTTCACTCTCCTTTACTTCTCTGCCGATTTCATCTGTCTTCGCAGCTAACTAGTGATTTTTTCTTATAGATCATGTAGTAAAGTATCGGAATCAAAAGGCCAGCACCGATGGCGGCAAATGGATTAATGAGATGACCACTGCGGGAGGAATGCGAAGGAAGTTCATCAGTTCTTTCGATCGTAACGTGCATCGTATTCTGAATAACACCAGCAGCACTGTCCAGTAAATTCTGAGCCACGTCGTCGTGTTTAACTTGTTAATGTTGAATCGCCCACTACGTGCAATATTATCTTCCTGTTGATTTCACGTGTACCAGCGAACGCTACGTTCCAAACCGCCAGTAAAAGCGCACCAACAAGCTTCTGCAGTGCCATCTGTCGTTGATTACTCTCGTAGCACAATAATCATTGCGTACTATCGTTCCCGGCAATGATCATTCCTTGTCGGGAAACTGTCCGATGACTTTATTATGAGCCGATGTCAGTCAATATACAGATATCTGTTCAAGCTTTTGCATTGTAAAAGTCATCCGCCACTTTCGCTTTCGTCAACGTAGATAATTTTGTCTACGTTTAACGAACATTTTTGTTAAGACTAATTCATCCACAAAATAGTCCGCTGGAAAATCTAAAATGGCGTCATCCATGAGAGAAGTGATCGATAGGGGTAGCTCATCATTCTGTCTGATATGCTCAGCCTAAAGTCAAACAAAAACTAAAAAGCGTAAAACGACGAGCCCGAGGACGAGCTTATAGACAACGGCCTGTTTCATGAGATGCGTGATCATTATTTTGACTAGATGGATAGGGAAGAAGGTCTAGCACTATGCTGTCCTTCGTTGCTGTTTCTGGTGTTATCGCTTTACGGACTAGTTTTACTGCGCTGTACCGAAGCGTACAGTATCTCGAGCATTCGCGAGTATGCTGAATATTGTAATGCTTCATGAAACGCACGCGGTACGTCATGATAGGCTTGAAGTTGAACCCCTGTCCGGAAATTATGCTCGAAACGATGTTTCGTAAGTCCAATGTGGTTTATCTACTTTCGTCAAAGCTCGTAAAACGGTTCGGATCGTTAATCCAAGAAACCATTTCTGCTACCAAGCTGCCTTGGTTGCGTAAGCTGTTGTGTATCAGTGTTCAAACACTTCACAAAACCATGAAACTCAAGTCCCGACAGTATTCAATCAGCGCTTTCATTAGACTGCATGAAATGGCAAAAAGCCCTGTTTGATGACTTGGAAATGTTAGCCGTACTCCGGTGGCGGACTTGGTCCTGGGGCGGCAGCTGGAGCACTTGCCATCAGTGGCGCCAGAGCAGCGAGAAGCTGTTGCATTTGGGTAATGCTCATAGTACCAGCTTCACCACTGGCGGCTTCGGGCGGACTGACACCTCCTGCTCCGCTCACTCCACCCGACCGATGTTGTCCGTGAAGGAAGATAGCTGCAAATTCACGTAATTTAATGTCAGAACGATAACGATCCCACCTTACGCAAACGACAAGGCCTACGCGTTGTCGTTTACGCGGTTGAATAAAATCCGAAACTTACGTTGCAGCTCCAGGTTTTCCGCGTCTCCGACCTTCGGGTCCACAACGCGCTGACTATGGGGAGAAGCCTACGGAAAGATAATGCTGTAAAAATTCGCTGCGTCTGCCAGCCACGTCATAGTGTACGTAAATCATCCCCGTGGGTGGATGGCATTCATCCCACAACCAACCGGTACGTACACGTGCTTTAGCGGATACAGCGTGTTCTCACAATAGCGAAACTGTTTAGGGATTCGGGGTTCCCAACGCAAATGCCTTACCCGCTTCACCAAGTTCCTCAGGCCGTTTGGAATACCCGCATTGCAGTATTCACTGAGACATCCCAGTACGGCGAAAACAACAGCAAGGAGACATATAAGTCTAGCCATCTTACTACAACGCTTAGAGCCCAGTTACGAAACCCAGCTGGTTACAAGGAAGAAGCGGATTTGGTAATCTTCCTCGATGCAAAGAAGAGCTTTGTCTTGCTGCTTTGTGTTGCCACTGCTGAGCGGAAATTTACTTCCTTCAACAAGCGAATTTGCTTACTCCATTCAAATCTTCACGTCATCAAAAAAACTGCTTTAAAGCTGAAAAGGGCACGACCAGAAATTCACTAAACTTGGAAAAAGACTCGGCAACTCTGATGAGATGGACTCTAAGTCTGGCGATCTCTCTTCTGCCATTGTTTCGCGGGCAATTTTGTTCGGGCATTTCGTTCTGTATACGTTTTGAAGTGCCCAGAAAACAGGCGGAACTGATACCCTAATGATCACGCCCGAAAACTACCTGCTTCAACGATGAAGATGGACCCGCCTGCTACGAACGAGCTTAACATAGGGCATAATTTAGAAGTGCAAACTGCAAGGCGCAACAGCACGTTCCACAAAATCAGCAAAAGTTTTCGAGCAAACTCAATTGTTTTTTGCCGAGAACCCGCATCTCTAAGCGTGGCAGATCACCTGTCTTTGTGCCGAAGCCAAGACCTTTACAGCTTTTGGTCAGGTGCTGTCTTTACGTGATGTTTTGAAGGTGGGAAGACCGGTCCAGATGCTTCGACAGGTTTCCGCCCGAAGGTCTGTCATGGCCGTCCGATGGCCAATATGGACCTCTGTCCTGACCCTCCTTTCTGTCCAACTGGTATCAGGTCACCTTCATATTGAACCACCGAGCGATGTTGATGCCGCGGACTTAGCGGACAACTCTACGATGTACACCCAAGGTTTCCCGTCTCTTCTATCCCCAGTTTCTCAAACTTGAAATATCGATATCTAGGCTATACTCATGCTTTTCACCAAACTAGGTAGAGCGGGTGACTCATTACGTTTGGTACGTCCAGCAAAGCATCGTTCGTCAGAAGCCGACTACCCGCTCATCCCGGCCATGATGAACGACCCTCTAGGCATCGCTTTTTGTGTGCAACCAGATGACTGGATCGGCTTATCCATACTGGGCATTCTCAAAGTCCATCAAATGTTCAAGACGGTTGGTGCACCCCTCACCGAACCTTATCAAGGCCGATCCGAAGGAGGTAAGACGGAACCGTACTTTACAACCTTATTAACCTGATCATTTATCGGTGATGCGCTTTTGACTTCAGGTCCTCCGGCTCCGCCCGCTGCTCCAGGACCTGCTGCTCCCGCACCCAGTAATAATTTCAACCCATGGGTACCCTATATGATGAGTAAGTTGCTTACGGTTTGAGTTCCATCAAACGTTAAGGTTGTTCCTACATGATTTTGAAAGGGGTCTTGTTATAGTGATGTACAGCGGTGGTTACGGGCGTGGAGGAGAAAGCGGTCGGGGCCGTGGTGGGTTCCGAGGCGGAGGAGAAAGTGGTTAAATTTGCATTGCGTCCAGCCTGATAAAACAGAAAATGGTTTCCACAGATAATGCGCGATGTATTCCTTAAGAGTTTTGTTTTCGAGCGTTTTTCTTTTCGGGCGATTCTATTGCTGCGTGAGCCGCAACCCAAGCTTAGCTGAAGCATGCACCCGCGCGAAAGCCGGCTCGCAACATTCGCATACTTTCATCTCAATCTAACGGCATGCAGTATTTTGTCGCATTAAATTTCACCTTACTTAACACACGCATTCTTCTTTCGCGAAACAAAAAAGTCTCGTTCGCGATTCCAGCTTGTCGTCCGGCCACGGTCTGGAACGCCTTGCATAACAAAAAGAACGGAACGAGCGGCAGGGAGGTTCGGATTGGCCAGAAGGGTGTGGTATGGGCGTGCCATGGCGCCGGAGACTTACAGATGGGATTTGCGGAGCGAAAAGTCACGTGGTATACCGCACCGGCTAGTGGAACCTCGTGATGCATACTTCCTAAGCCCAGAGCCCAGTCGCGCATACTGGCAATCATGAGTCACGTGATGAGTCGAGTAGCCCTTCTTACAACTTGGTTCTCGACTGATTGAAGTTCCAACTGTTCTATTTGCTGTTCTGGCTTAGATTATTTCGGCAATGATATTCGGGCTGCTCAAGCTATATCAATGCGCGAGTCCACGAGGGGCAATGAGAAACGGTAAAGTGGCGCAAAAGTGATCTAATTAGCCTGCGGGGTGCGCGACTGGATGAGGAAATGCATTGGTTTCGGAGCCCGTATGACTCCCTGCTCACTTCAATGACTCAATACGTGCGCGAGCGATTCATTGGCTGCAATTATACTCAGCGCATGCGCAGCTCCACCCAGTCCCAGTGCGGCCACTTTCTATGGGGACTTTGGTTCCGCGCATCCCATCTCTGCGCCGGAGGTGCCAGGGTTGCGGTGACCATGGTTTGAGTCACCAAAGCCCAGGTTCCCAGCCAGTAATGGCAGGCCGTGAGGACCATCCTTACCGATCAAACAGTTGGACAAGTTGATTGACACTGCTGTACTTGTTTGCCTTCGTTATACAGAGAGCAAGAGGAAAAATCTTTGGAAGTCGTTTTCGTCTTCTCTCTATCCTCCTGCGAGCAGCGTACGAGAATCTTCACAGCATCTTAAGTCTAGTTACCTGGGCTTCGGCCGTGGGTGGACCACTGGGCAAAGGAACAGATGGAAAAGTCAAGCCAGCAGTTGCTCTGACAATCACTGTGTGGCCGTGTCTACCCAGCAAAGCACTGCAAAATTTTGACCTACGACGCGCTTGCTCGTCCTCATCCCCGCCGTACTATCGAAAAGTAAGTAAGACTCACATAGTATCGCTTGTGGAGAATCTGGTGGTCACGTGCTAATGGGACTTCCGGCGGATGACTCTGCACGATGTCGATGCTCCTTTGTTGACATCTCACCGATTTGGTACGGTTGATTCGCCTTGCCTTGATTGAACAGGAGTTCGGGCTGGGATTGCTCCAGGCTCCTGCGTAGTTCGTACCAGTGTCAAAGCTGGAAATTCTGGGTCCCGCGGATATATCTAGACGCGTTGTCTTGAGCCGTACGCTAGCCGAGCTCACTGGAAGAAGACTCAAATGACATTCGACAAATCAGTCTCAGTCTCTAGATGTTCACTTAGAAGCATCGAACTCAGCAGGATAGTTTTTCTAAATGGCGCACACGATCATCCAGTAGCACCGATTATGTGCGCCACTTTGGAAAACAACCTTGTCATTACTTTGTCGAGCTTATCCCAATTTATTTTTGTTTGTGCTTGCAGACCACACAAGCAACCGGGAGAGGTTCGGCTGGAAAAAACCTACTGCCAGCACTTCCCGGTATTTTAAAATAGATTAGACACAGGTACGAGTTGCATTGTTTTGAATACCTTGCAAGTTGGGAACGTCCTGGGAAAAATTTTTGATTTTAGACAATCGTTTTCAAGAAAGTGACGCTCTCTGACCTATGTGCTTGATCTTTCCAGACTTGAAGACGTTCCACCGGAGAGTAGTCCAGAGATCTCATCGATCATCTGGACCGTACGCGATGCCTCCTGCTCCTGGGTCAACGCAACCTGCTCCACCGTCCACTGCCCGCAGTACCAAGCTGCGCATCCGGGCATTCCCTGTAAGCTCATCTTGTGTCCTTGTCTGCTTTTCCCATCGTTTCAAAATAAGACTTTTAGCTTCCTGAATTTAGCAAATCGCAAGCGATAATTAGAAGAAACTAGGATTCACCGAAGAATGGAGCGCACAAAACAAAAATGTGAAATTTGTTAGCGAAACGAAAACCAAAACAAAAGCACATCCGCAAACAGCTGCCCGGTCGAAAGGAGACTGTGCGGAGCAACGCTTTTTTCATTTACACCGCAAGCACAAGCATGACATGCAGCAGGTGAAAGCATGTTAGCCTGCTCATTTTGTCATTGGGTGGTTTTTACACAGCTGATATCGTTTTTTCCGACAAAATTTTGAATTTTCGTACTTTCCTAGATTCTAGTTCCCCCTTTTCCGAGTCCCATCTGTCGTAGTACTTGTGCTGCTTGAAGTCCGAATTTGCATCCTAGGGTCTGGGAGAGGCAGTTTTTCGGATCCTAACTTGTCTGGTGGCGGAAGATGTTAAAGTCGACGACTAAATCAAAGTATTCTGTGTTGCAGACCAACAACATGGACGATCAGTACGTCGGGACAATCTGGGCCATGTTGAAAAATGCCATTCAAGAGATTCAACGAAAGAACAACAGTGGTCTCAGCTTTGAGGAGCTATACAGGAATGCCTACACCATGGTCCTACACAAGCATGGAGCAAGGCTGTACGAGGGATTGCGGGAAGTTGTCTCGCAGCACCTGGACAACCGGGTGAGTTTCCTTTTCTTTTCTCTCTGCACGAAACTTGGGCTGGAGAAACTAATGAGTGCTTTTATTGGTTTGCAGATCCGGGGCGATGTGATGAAGGCCATCCAACAGAACGATTTCCTACGTGTCCTGAACAGCTCCTTTAACGACCACAAGACGAGCTTGATAATGATCCGCGATATCCTGATGTACATGGTAAGGGAATTCAACGCAGAAATTGATTCTGTTTGGATACGCCAGGCGCCTATAATTTTCAAACTGCGTGCTTTAGAATGGAATCCAGAAAGCACTTTGTTTCGGCAATACTAAAAATGGGACCTAAGCAAACAGACTCATGAAAATCGGTCTTTTTAAGTGGCGCAGGCTTCCAGCCAATAACACCGAAGCATTCGCCACTTGGACAAGCAGTCTTGTCGAGTTTGTCTTTCACTGTTTTATTCCTGAGGCTAAGCTTGGAGCTGCGGAAAAAGATTCATTTGTCTTACTTCAGAATGAATTTCAGCAGAAAGCGGTTGTCCTGAGATTTTGGCAGGAAATCGAAGGTGCAGGAAACATTGGTCTGGTCTTTTGTTTTAGGATCGAGTTTACGTTCAGCAGGGAAACGTAGAGAACGTCTACAACCTTGGTCTGATCCTGTTCCGAGATCACGTTTTACACCACGGCGAGGTCCGCGACAAACTCCGCGACACTCTCCTCGACATGATTTCTCGAGAACGGAAAGGCGAGACCATCGACCGCGCCGCTGTCAAAGAATCCTGCGATATGCTGATGCTGCTGGGTATCGGCAGCCGGACAGTCTACGAAGCCGACTTCGAGCTGCCCTTCTTGGAACAGTCCCGGGACTTCTTTAAGATTGAGGCGCAAAATTACCTGACCGAGAACAGCGCGTCAGTCTTCATTCACAAGGTCGAGCAGCGGATCAAGGAGGAAACGGAGCGAGCCAAGCATTACTTGGACAACTCTAGCGAAGGACCCATTGTCAGAGTCGTTGAAGAAGAACTCATTATCAAACATATCACCACGGTGGTGACGATGGAGAATGGTGGCGTGGTTTCAGCCATCGAAAATCAACGTTACGAAGGTAAGAAAAGCGATGCAGGCCTAAACTGCGGTATTCATGGATCGCATCTCGCACCTGCATACAGTACGTCGTAAGCATAACGTCGACCGGAAGTACCTACTGCATGAAAGATTTGTGAGACGAACCATTTCAAGCTCAATCCTAAGTTGGGGTAGGTAAAATCACGCACCTGCATACAGTCTGTGGTACCTGGGACCTAACCGAAGGTATGCAGGTGCGAGTGCATGTCGGACGAGTAGTTCCGGCATGCACATGCATAAAGATGTCGTTTGTTATCAGAAGTATTTGTGTTAAGCACGTTGGGCGTGTTTGTTATCCTCGCATTTCTTACGGTCAAGGTTTTGGGGACCTAAGTGTTTCTTTTCCTCGGCAGATATGGAGTGCATGTACAATCTTTTCAACCGCGTTCCGAACGGCATGAAAATCATGGTGGAGCACATCAGTGAGTACCTGAAGAGCCAAGGGAAGTCGCTGGTCACCGAGGAAGAAAATACGCCCAAGAATCCGGTTCTATACGTGACGGTAAACCAGCTGCCCATACTGTGACTTTTGTTGATTTACCAGTGGACAACGGTGGTATCCGTCTTTTTGCAGTCGCTGTTGGAGCTCAAAGACCAGTACGACAAATTCCTGGTCCAGTCTTTCAGTAATGACAAGCGTTTCAAGCAGATGATCTCCAGTGTCTTTGAGAATTTCCTCAACCTGAACCAACGATCGCCCGAGTACCTGTCCCTCTTCATCGATGACAAGCTAAAAAAAGGCAATAAAGATGTAAGCAAATAGCCATTCTTTTGTCTTTGAGATAACCGGCATATCTAACATTCTTTTTTGAAAATATAACATATGGTATGCATTTTCATCCACCTGCGTACAGGGAACCACCCTTTTAACATGAAGCGGCGGTATGCAGCTTGGTGGAAGTTGCTTGAATAATTCTAGAACGACAGTATACTTTTCCTACAGGTTTCTGAGCAAGAGTTGGAGTCAGTTCTGGATCGAGCCATGGTTCTGTTTCGTTTCCTGCAAGAGAAGGATGTCTTTGAGCGGTACTACAAGCAGCACCTGGCCAAGCGTCTTCTCTTTAACCGCTCAACTTCCGATGATTCCGAGAAGACGATGATCGCCAAGCTGAAGCAGGAATGTGGCTACCAGTTCACATCGAAGCTCGAAGGCATGTTTAAGGACATTACCGTGTCCAAGACGGCCAACGACGACTTCAAGGAACACGTTACACAGTCCAATGTAAGGGCCCCTTCTTACCTGTTTGATTCTTTACATACGCAAATTTGACGGCCAAAACTTCTTTCTCCTAGACTCGTATGCCGATTGATCTGCAAGTTACCGTGTTGACTACGGGCTTCTGGCCGATGACTGTCACACCGGGCGACATCACGTTGCCTGCTGGAGCGCAGTCTGCCTTTGAGATTTTTAAAAAGTACGGTCTGCTTTCGCTGCCTTTTTTCCTCAAGTCTCCCCCCTGCTTTTGCCATTTTCTTTGCATTGCGAAATTTCGTTTTGTTCCCAGGTTTTATTTATCGAAGCATAACGGTCGACAGTTGACGCTGCAGCCCACACTGGGTAACGGCGACCTGAACGCTCTGTTTTACGGGCCACCGCAGAATGACGATGGGACCACGCCGACGACATCAACGGCGGTGGTTCCAGCCGGCAAAGGTCCGCGCAAGAATATCCTGCACGTTCCCACACAACAGATGTGTGTCCTCCTGATGTTCAACAACCAAGCCGAGTGGACCTTCAAAGAGCTGCTGGACTCAACCAAGATACCTGACAAAGACTTGAAGAGGTGTCTGCAGAGCCTGACGATGGCCAAGCAGAAAATTTTGCAGAAGCAGGGCCCTCTTGCCAGAGAAATCGGTGAGTTTCGTTTTCCCTTTTCAGATAGGAAGTGCTCGTAGGAAAACGAATAAATTTTTTGTTGTAGATGAAAGGACGAGCTTCATCGTCAACGACCACTTCTACTCACGTTTCCACCGTGTGAAAGTTGCCAACAGTAAGTTTTCAACCCAAAGTGTGATCGACAAACCTTTTCAGAAAAGTGTTCTTAAAGGTTGATCTGGTTTTGTGTGTAGTTGCTGGCAAGGTTGAGCAGGAAGGCGAACGGGTAGAGACCCGCGCGAAGGTGGACGAGGACCGGAAGCACGAAATCGAAGCCGCCGTGGTTCGTATCATGAAAGCCCGCAAGAAGATGCCGCACAGTCAGTTGGTGGCCGAAGTCATCGAACAACTTCGACATCGCTTCGCACCAGCTCCTCCCGTCATCAAGAAGAGAATCGAAGGCTTGATCGAGAGGGAATATCTGATACGCAGCGAAGAAAATCGGTACGTGAACAGCCCATTTGCAGACAAAACATACAAGGTCGTAATCTGAGGTGGCGCACAATAACGATTAAAACATGCGCCATTTTAGATGATAAACTTATGCGTTTTGCTTGGCTCCCTGATTCTTTTCCGTTCGATTCGGGTGTTCACCAGGTGTTGTTTCTTCTTTCAGGGCGGTGTACCAGTACGTTGCCTAAAGAGTGTCGCGTAACGATGTGATGGGCAGAAAAGATAGAATATTATAGTCTGTTCCGGTTGGGCGTCAGTTTTCTTCTATGTTCTATAACGGAGTAGTTCCATGTTGACACATTTGTCCGCTGCTTTCCACTGAAAACTGCTGTCGCTCTTTTTTATCAAGTTTGTCGCAAGAGTATTTTGTTTTCTCATCGAGTTGGGCCTACGTTTTCCGCTAGGCAAGGTCTACAGTGAAGGACATCGGTCATGTTGACGAGCAGGGCCGATAGGGAAAAACTTGTTCATTTTCTATCAGTTTTCCAGGATCCAGGATCATTATCCAGCGGCTCCGGCGGTTCACTTCGCAGCGTTACTCCGCTGCTTCACACCACTCCTTGTACATGAATATATATTGAACATAGTGGCATAACATACCTTTTAAGTTTTCTCGGTGTTGGAACGACGTTCCGAAGAAGGAAAACAAAACGTCAGTTCGGAAGAGGTCTGTGGAGATCAGTGGAATTTAGAATTAGTTGGAAATCAAATCAACAATCAAACAGAGCTTCAGATGTTCACGCGACTTAGCACCATAAAAAATCGCTCTTGTCCACAAATTGATTGAGCGACAGTCAATCATCAAATCGACGGCAAGGACACTTCAACATAGCGTGGCGGTGGTTAGCGGGTTTGTGGAATGGTCTGATGCCGTTGCGTGTCCGCATTGCACGTTCTGGTGTTTCGCAATTCAAAAAATTAAATGCAGTAAGGTGGTCCAACGATTGATTTCCAATGAAATGAAGACGTGAACGGCCGGAAGTACTGACGTCAGCGAGCTACCGGCCTTCTACTATGCTTGATTTCCCTCCTTGATTGACGAGGAGCAGCTTCAAAGGTTGGAAAGAGTGACGATCAGCTCAAAAGACATGGTTAAAAGTGGATGTTCGTGTATCGATAAAAACACATCTCGAAACAAGACGAACACCAGGTCGCGTCCAGAGAACTCAAATTGTAAGCAAAGGGTGGTCAAGACAAATATTTTGGGAATAGTGGTATACGGAGCCCTCCTGCGACAGCCACTCTAATGTTGGCCTAGCAAGGTTGATTGCAAACGGAACCATGGACCGGGGTAAACTCCTTAGTGAGTGGATCCGGTAGCCCACAGTCTCAGAAGCCCTGTTGGCTTGAACTCGGACCGAGTAACCGTCCTCTGACGAAGAAAAATGGCTAGGCAGCCAAAGTGGCAAAATCAACATCTGCCAGCCCTGAAATGCTAACTTTACAAATGATACTCGTTTCCGACTGTATTCTGCCGATATTGTGATGTCCTGTGGCCTTGATGGGACAAGTTCCCGTGCTGATGGACTTTAAACCAATAAACCAATAAACCAATAAAAAATGAAATGTCAGCCTGTACCCCCGAAGTAATGGCCAATAGACCATGGAGAACCCAACATGAGCCCACTAGAAAGCGTACTGTGTAAGCCACAACCTGGGACAAAACCCTTCAGCGGGACAGCAAAAACTGCGGATCAACCGCATACCAGAAAAATTCGAATAAGAAGGAACACATAGAGGGGCATGTTTTGTGTAACACAAAACCGTCCGACAGGACCACAGGATCACGAACTGAACATCAGAAACAAGACATTCTAACACGGATAAGCTATATGAGAAAGCCACGGTCCATTCTCCGCAGAAGCCAACTGTTACCGAGTGCGCTTTGATTTGAGGCTGGCGAAGAGGTCGCTTCATCCCCGTGAGAAATCAGAGACCGGGAAGAATCACTTGAACTTGAGGGAGAAGATCCAAAAGACGCGTACTGACGACTGAGAGGCAGGTGCGAAGAGCGAAGACCGTCAGACCCGTAACTGCTGTCCGAAGTGGAAAGCTGGTCCGAGAAGGGCGAAATCCTGTGCAACTAAATCAAGAAAGAAAACAATCTAGAAAAAACAAAATTCAAGAAAAAGTCGTGTAGCTCTCTCTCTGTCTCAAGTTTTCCAGAAAATGTCTGAGCAACCTCCTCCGTCGTCCGACTCGAAACTAGAACACCTTGTTCCTGCGTCGCTTATGAAGATGCTAACCGCAACCAAACGGAAGAAACGTACGTCATTCTTAGCTGAAATCTAATCGGTTTTTGTGGTGCTAGCGCTTTCTGGTGTTTGCCGTTTCCATTTTTCACGGTTTGGGAGTGGTTTGCAGATGGTGCGGTGGTACTGTACGAGGATGGCGCATTCCAGAAACGGCCAGATGACGTCTCAGTGGATACGACCTCGGTTTTCCATTGTTGAAACGTACCCCGAGCTGGAGGGTCTAGCTTCTGAGTTGAAGATCCGAGTCTTCTGGAACAACGAGTATCCCCCTTCGGGAGCATCCGTAGTTGGTGTTGGGAATGATGCTGATATGAACGCTCTGTACCTCCAAAAGCTAGAGGAGACTGGCCAGACCGATCAAAAACAGGTAAATCCCGCCTTTTCACGTTTCACTCTTATCAATAGTAGCAATCAGCTGTCTCTGACCGAGCTTTTAAACGACAAAGTCTGGTCAGGGCATTCAGTAACCAATCGAACATCCGTTCCGCTTGAGTAAGCTTACACGCATGTCATTCAATATGTTGTAGCCACCGTCGGCAGCTGTGAAGAAGAAGGCCAAGCAAGAACGGAAGTCCAAGTCGATAGCTCAACAACAGGCCGACAAGCAGAACAGCAGGGAAGTTCTGACGCGGCAGCATCTTAACGACGCCTCGGGTCATCCTGCTTTCGTTGAGTCACTTTCGAATGAGAGTTCCGAAGACAAGCTGCTGAAAAACACGGAGGAAACGTCAGAGAACGAGCCAAACGTGCAGACCATGCTTCTCGAGAACAGCGGGGTCTCATTCGAAAGTAAGCTGCAAGCCATGCCATAATCCCTATGACACGACCAATTTTTTACAGGAAGCTCATACGAAACGTCCACTAGTACGAACAACACCGGAAACGTCATCGGCGATCTGGACGAACAAAGTAAGTCTCTGTACGAAGCATCACGTGAATCGTTTCAGTGGTTCTAATTTCGGTGTGGTCATTTGCTCCGCAGGAACAAGTGTCGTCGGCTATGGAATACCTCAAGTACGTAAACAAACGGAAGCTTCATGAAAAGAAAGCGGAAAGTAAGCCAGCCCTTTTCAAGTTTTCTCTCTTTGCCTTCGGTTTGTTTCCACTGCTCCGGTGCGTTTCAGAGTATCGTCAGAAGGAGAAAGCTCATCCGTGCTACGTGTCACCTCCGAAGCGACAGAAACTAGGTAAGTAACCGTTTGACACAGGGTGATGAAAATTAGATTTGGCACATGCACGCAATACATTACACGGTTTAAATCCAACTTTCACGGGTTTACTGAGTCATGTTTCACAGATGTCAATCGAGTCCCTTTTTCATTCCTGAAGTCACAACAAGCGGATAAGACTAGTTTCAAGCAGCTGGTGGACAACTCGGACATCTGGGTGGGCAGCGCAGTTCTGAAAGCTTTGTACAAGACCTCTCCGTCGCTGACCAAGTACGCCAGGATGCTGATGTGGGACGTCATTTTGACCCGTCAAGATATTCTCACCATGAACCAGCTGAAATCTCAGAGCGTTGGCTTCGTCAAGCTGTTCGGTGAAAAGAACTTCAGAGATGTCTACGGTCGTGATAAAAAAAACATGATAACAGTGGGTGGCAAACTGACGGTGATGCAGCTTGGTTGTTTCACCTGACTTTACCGTCCGTTCTTTTCGGAGGTCGCATCTGCAGAGTTCGTGAACGAAAGGAGAAGGCGTCAGCTGGTGACAAGTGGAAGGAAGCCAATCTGAAGTCGCTGCAGGAATACAAGAACATGTGGCGCAAAGTGGACCTCGAAAAGAAGTATTCCTCTCAGACCTGACAGCTTGATTTCTCACGAGCGTAGATTTCTACCGTATCCTGATGAACCCTTTCAAATCTCTATTCTGTTGGTCTCTTAATGGACACTGGACGAGGTGAGCTGAGTGTGATGGCGGGTAGTAAGGTCAAGCGATGGCGTGTCGCGAGGTATTAATAAAGCTTTCTGCGTATGCAAAAGACTGGTTGGACGCTTGGAATGAAGCGGGTTTTGCGAAGATGCAGGCCTTGCCTGATGATGCCAGTGTTCGAGAAAGAATTGACAAATGTCAGAAGCTAGCTCCAGTCAGACTGACTCATACAGTGACTTTGGGTCCTCGGCAGGCGAAGTGTGTGAAAGCAGAAACAGAGGATGGAGTGTACGCCAATACTCCATGTATCGAGGTAGGTCCCCGGCACAAATTGTTCTCGACGTCCAATGTCATTTGTAACTACGCGATCCAGAATCTCGTAGAAGGGAAGTTAGACATTTGTCTTTCAAACTTCAGTAATAGGTGGGTTACTTTGAACGGAAATTCACATGTGGCTAACGCTTTCTCTCAGATTGAGAAGGAAGAGCTGGTTGAGTTTGACGGTGATGACAATGCGATATCTACATACACTGAGAGGGGATCACTACCCGAAAACTTGACCGAGGTTCCCGAATGGGAAAGGTTATTTAATATCGATAACCCAGCTATGACTGATGTCATGAAGGACCAGTTGAGGGAAGTACTGCGTAGCGCCAGTGGAGTAATGCCAACCAAGGATACGCCATTGGGCCGTTGCAATTTAGTGAAGCATAAGATTAACACAGCGGACTCAGCTCCCATCTAGGTCCGACCCATCCCATACAACCTCGAGAAAAGGAAACTAATGATCACGTGAAAGAGATGTTAAAGAACAACCTTATCACAGCTGCTGAGAGCCCATGGGCTTTTCCGTGTCTTCTAGTTAAAAAGAAGGATGGCAGGATGCGGGTCGTGGCAGACTTCCGGAAGTTGAACGACGTGATGGAGAAATGTTATTATCCTCTTCCTAACATAGACGATTGTCTCCACAGCATGAAGGACTCTGAATGGTTCACCTCGCTAGATTGTGCTAATGCGTTTTGACAGATGGAACTTCAAGAGGAAGACATGAAGAAGGCGACCTTCTGTACGCAGGACGGTGTATGGAGTTACAATGTAATGCCAATGGGCTTACGTAACGCTGGCTCGTCATGGCAGGCAGCTATATATGCACGTCATATTGGCTGGACTACAATTCTAGGAATCTTTAACGTTTTTCGACGATTGTCTGGTGTTCGGAAGGACATTTCTTGACCACTTAGAAAGGTTGAGGGAAGTTCTGAAAGCTTTTGAAAGAGCAGGTTTAACGGTCAAACCCGTTAAGTGTAAATGGGCGGAAAACTCGGTGTTGTTTCTGGGACATAAGTTGTCCAAGGAAGGAATCGAACCGGACGTAGAGAAAATCCAAGCCGTGATGGCTATGTCCCCGCCTGCAGACATCAGAGGTGTACAACGGCTCCTGGGTTCTTGTGGGTTCCCGAAGAGTTCCGAATTACGAGACCGGGATAATCCCAGCCAAAAAACAGGACCGGGATCGTCCGCCCAGGAGGACCGGGAAAGCTAGCTTGAGTGGTAATTAGATTGGAAATGTATGGGAAATGTTCAGAATCGGGACTGGATGCTCGGACTCCCGAGCTAGCAGTCTACCTGTCCGCTGCGTAAACCACGTTCATCGTAAACCACGTTACTTTGTAATAGAAAGTGAGGCTAAGGCTTATCGCACACCGGAGGCAACTCTGTATCTACTCGGTCGCTCTGGTTTGCTGTTTCGTTTGATTCTCTCCTGCTGCTGCATTTTTCTCGTCAGTAGTTTTCACTCAGCACAACCAGCCTCACGAAACAGGATGGATCACTTCAAGTGCGGACTCAAGATTATCCTGGAGTCGCAAATATGCGATGGTGCAAAAGACTGCGCCAACGGGGAGGATGAACAGCCTACCAACGCTCTCATCTCCGTCGGAACTCTGTTTGGGATTGTTCTGTTGGTTTGGGTTGCCAACTGCGCAGCGGCTTACTGGCGATCTAAGAAGATCCACGCTCGTACGAAGGAGCGAGCTCGCGGCCAGAACATAGTGGAAGAGCGACTGGGATGTGGACATCCGGAACCCGCGCAACTTCGAACACAGCAAAGCAAGATACGACTGGCTTTGCCAGCTCCGTCCTCCACGATTAGCTTTCAGCAACGTAAGTTTGCAACACATATCCGTGGTTCTACTCAGCAGTATTCTCGTTCGGTAATCAAAACACAATCATTTTTCAGATGTTTGCACAGAAACGTCGCGATACCAATCCTTGCAAGTAGCGTGGAGTACTGGATGACTTTGCTTGCCTTGACTTGGTCTTCGGAGATTTTAGTTTTTGTTCCTTCTTGCCGCAGTATTACGTGCTTGTTATTGCTCACTCTTCCGATCTGCCATCCAGTTTAATCTTTCAGAACTCCGTCGTTCATAATGCTGCACGTTGCTTCCAGTACGGGGTAGATGACTTATTACGGACACAGTGGATGTCAGCTCGACCGTAAGAATAAAAGTCGTAGACTAGTCAGTTGCGTTTGCACTATGCCTTTGGTGCTCTGGGGATGAACTGGACATCGCCGATCTGGATGACAGACCTTCAAGAACCAAGTCTGTACTTGAAGAACTCAATACGTGATTCGAAGAACCCAGCCATGATTCAAAAAACCCATCCATTATTCATCCGGCGGTAGAACCTAGTGGTGAACACGGAAGGAGTAACCGCAAAAGTAACATTAATCTCGTCACCATTCCGGATACCTGGTCAAATATAAAGGCCGAAAGCAATCGAATCCGTTATGACTCGCTCCTGACGGTCGAGCTCCGTTCCGAATTAGTCCGGACCATCCTCCTCATCGTCTTCTTCTGTAACTCGCAACTCGGATGCTCAATTCAAAACACTGAACATCAACATCACAAGGCCGAAATATCTGCCGACCGCAGCAGTGCAATGTGATTAGTCCATAGTTGGGGTCGAGGCGCCATTCTGTTCAAGCGATGCTGTGGCCTAATAACCCTACATTTACCTCGTAACTTCTTCGTCGGAGTCGGCTTGTGTTCGGAATAGTGATGTTGGCATAGGGGAATCCCGACCTAATATAATTTTGATCTAATAAAGTCGAGCTGCCAGAGTTTCAATATAATCTTAGTATAATGTGCCGCGATCTCGGAGCATGTAATATGATGTTAATATATCAACTTGTTTCGTCGGGTGCTTATTATAATATAATATAATATTTCTGAACCGTGTGTGAGCTGGTAATGATCATTACACGCAGATGGTCCATGTAATGTAAACTGTAATGTAAAATGGTGTAATTGTAAAATTGTAATTACATTATAAGATCGTAATCACATTTTACACCAGTTTACATTTTACAAACCGACTATTTTATTACGTATGGATGGAGCGATTAAAACAATACGGGTTGCAATAGACATAAGCTTACACAATGGCCATATTGACGAAGTTTTTCACAATTCTCCCACGTAAATCAGCCGGGTTTAGATTTTCCTCGGCAAGACGCTTGAACATACCACAGATTTCCAGCTTGAAACTTGTAATTACATTTTGCATTTACATTACAACTTCCCGGCGGTTATATGTCGTGTAAAAGTGTAATTGTACTGTAAAATGTAGTGTAACGTAAAATTTAATGCTCGATTACTGTGAGCAGAGCAAGGGAACTTTCGTCCTCAGTCCTAACATCGCTTTGGTGTTACCGAGCCAGGGAACTTTCCTCCTTACTTACTTTTTCAGTTGACCAAATGTTCTTTAGATCCAGCAGCAGATAGATCAAAACTCTTCCAAGAATTATCTTCGAACCGTCGAGCAAAAACTAATTAGTCATCGTCGCTAGGAGTGTTACGCAGACAAAGCACTTTTCTTTCCAAATGGCGTCCAGCCTGTCTGTTCGCTTTCCCTATGGTCGATAGGGTGGCAATGGCGACAAAGCGCTCCAGCGCACTCGATGCAGCTGAAATCGCCAGTATGTCGAGTGCGAGGCGACTCAAAAGAGGGACCTTTCCGTTTGCAGATATCCAGAATTCTTCCGGATTGCTGTCGATTTGGTCTGTCGAACACATGGGTATTTCCATGTAGGGCTGACTCTTCATTTCGACTGGAGACTTCGAAGCAACCGTTTCACTCTCAGCAATTTCACTTTCCTATTAATTTAAATTTCCAATCGACTTGATTGACCCTCCCGCAGACCGCCATCTTGTCTGCACCTTCTTGGCCCCCAGTGGTAGTTGAGAGCTCCCTGCTTGCAAAAGTAGGAACTCTGTGACGCTACAGGCGCATTGGGATCGGCAGCTGGCTAGCCAAGGGACCTCCGTCGAGTGAGTCGCTCCCTAAATATCTGTCTTACCGAGGAAGATCTCTCTCTTTCGAGGCGTTTTCTCTCTTACAGATCGCTATGCCTGTACCGCAACCCACTGGAGAAGTTGGGAGGAAGCTAGTAGTCCGGTACACGAACGTAAACGGTATCCGGAGCAAGATCGAAGAAGTTAAGAAGTGGATGGAAGAAGGGAAAGCGGATGTCGTTGCGCTTGTTGAGACCATGGCTGACACGGCTACGGTTGACTGCTCTTTCTGCGACCTTCTACGACTTAATAGGCTTGGATGCAGAAAAGAGTCTGGTGGTGGTGTCGCGCTAGCCGTCAAGAAAGACATCCAGATCATCAGGATGTATGAACTGGAGGTTGCAGGTCTCGAAGTTTTATGGGTAAAGGTAATAGCATTACGCATGAACTTGTTGTTAGGAGCGATCTACGCTCCTGTCTACGACGACGACGTCTTCAGTAAGCTACGTACCTCCATGGAGCGCATTCCTCCCTATCTTCGTCGAAACATCGTCCTAGTCAGGGTTTTCAACTGCCCGAAACTTAACTGGTCGAGGGATGCTGGCGGCGCATCAGAGAAAGAAAGAGACTTGCTGTCCCTGCAGAAAGAGTTCCGGCTATGGCAGAAAGTGAAAGAATGTACGAGACAGCGTGGAAGTAGCAGCTCATCGCTCGACCTCGTCTTCTCCTCCCAAGTTAGTCTAGTTCGCGGCGTGCGGATCATTAAGCCTCCTGCAGCTACATGGCTAACCACCATGGCCTACGATTCAGCCTCGAGACCATGACGCCAGAGACGAAGGTGAAGCCAAGGAAGATATGGAAAGTTGATGACGGTGCAAGAAAATTTCGCACTAGCCTTTCTTCCGTTGATTGGGGTGCTTTCTTTGATATGCACTGTAATGCTGACGTGGCAGTTATATCGTTTCAGGAACTGTTCCTCGCAACTGCAAAAGACTGCTTCCAGCTCAGGTCTGTAGGATCCAGACGCCTTCTACGTCCCTCGCTTTCGGCCACGACTGTTGAGTCTACGAAAGTCCAGACGTGGCTTTCAGAAATAGAGGAGGACAAAGGATTCGAAAGATTACGATGCTTGGAAGGAATCGGAAATCCTAGCAAGAGACTGATTCGCGCTGATCGATATCGAAAACTCCGTACCATCGCATCGTCATCCAAAAGAAACCCACGAGCGGTCTGGCAGTATCTCAAGAAGAACACCGTCTCAAACCCCTCCCTCCCATTCCGATTCCAGGCAGCGAAGACAGATATCTGGTTCATCCTCAAGACAAAGCAAACTGTCTTCGCCAAAGAGTACGTCGATTGTCCAGCCCACTGCAGTCAGCAATACAAGTCCCTACCATGTCGAATAACTCCACCGTCCATTGTCCTGAACTGCAGATCTCCACTTCATCGATTCTGAGCATCATCCGCAAGCTGGACGCCCGAAAAGCAGCTGGCTCCTCTCTTATAACGAACCATCTTCTTAAGATTGCAGGTACAACCATCATCTACCCTCTCTCGAGGCTCTTCAACCTGATCCTTTTGTCTGGAAAGTTTCCCACAGTCTGGAAGATGGCAGACGTCGTTGCCGTTCCGAAGAAAGGTGGATCCGCCTTCCGCACAATATCGCTCCTGCCTCCCCTCTCAAAGCTCTTCGAGAAAATTCTCGCCGACCATGTCACCCACTTCCTCGATAGCAACAAGCTGTACTCGGATTCTCAGTTTGGTTTTAGGCGTCAGCGGTCTACGGAGATGCAGCTCTTGCAGATGTGTCATCAGTTCTCGCAGGTCCTTTTGGAGAGGAAAGAAGCAGACGTCATCTTTCTCGATTGTACCAAGGCCCTCGACAGACTACCGCATGACGTCATAGTCACTAGTCTCCAGAAGCATGGCGTGGATGAACACCTCCTGGCGCTCTTCTCTGACTACTTGAAGGGTAGAAGTCAGAGAGTGATGGTAGATGGTTTCTTTTCAGAAGAGATAGCAGTGAAGTCTGGAGTACCTCAGGGTTCCATCCTGGGGCCTACCTTCTTCACTGGTGCAGTAAATGGCCTTTCGGGAGCTGTCCAGTCAAGAGTACTACAGTACGCAGATGACATTGTCCTGTACAGGAAGGTGAGTGGTGAAGAAGACTACCATGCTTTGCAGGAAGACCTGAACAATTTGGCAAAGTGGTGTTCCGAGGTTGGCCTCGAGATCAACCCCCAAAAATCGCATCATCTCCGCATCTCTAATAAGATCAAAAAGACTGCCATTCCAGCTGTTGGCTACAGCTTCAATGCAGTGGTCATCCCGACTGAAGCCGAAGCCGAGTGCTTAGGTGTGACGATCTCGAGCCGAATGGACTGGGCAGGTGAAGTGGAGAAGGTGGTAGCCAAATGCAGAACAAGACTTTACTTCATCAAAGCCTTTTTCCCTCGTCGTTTCGGTATAGTCATGCAGCTTCTTTTCAAGAGCTTAGTTCGATCAGTAATGGACTATGCTTCATCATCATGGCACACCACGGGCAAAGGGCTACAAAAGAAGCTTGAGAACATCCAAAAGAAATTCCTGCAGGGTGCCTGGGCTGCTTGGAAGGTAACGAAAGATACGATGCAGACTTCGCGCAATACCGGCAACATCTCGGCGAGACTGGGTGGTATCCTTTATGGCAAAGAAGACTAGAAGGTATTCTGTTAAATACATACAAGATCTGGAAAGGCATGTTTGCAGGTGGCGACCTCATCATGAAAAGAGAAATGCCCGGAAGGACCACCAGGAGCCAGATTTCCTCCTGTCACATCTCAGCTTCGCTCCAGCATCGTGCAAGCTGTTGGACTCCCCTATCGCCTCCTTCACCTACGTTGCTGCAGAGATTCTCAAAGATCCACTCTTCAGCCTAGTCCTGGTCAGTTGCTCACTCTTGGCGCTTTTAAGAACTACTTGTTAAACTGTTAAATTGAATCCTTCCGCTGTTGAGTCCTTCCTCTGTTGAACTCTGGATCCTTATTTTGAATACGCCTCATCTGAACGGGAAGATGTACCTGCTTACAAGATTATCGTTTCGACGTGGAATTCATGCACCCATTTCGGTGAAGAATGGAAAATTCCCTCGTTTACTTCCATCGTCCTCCCGTCCTCTCACCCGACCTCTAGCAGACTCCTGGAGGTTTCGCGGACCACGTAAGGCTGGCCAGGTACGTTTTTCATACCTGGTGCTGTGGTCACAGAGTCTGCTGCAGCGTATTCTTTCAGGTCCATCTGGTGACAGCTGTCTCTCAATCAAGAATCAAGCAACCCGACTGGCATCAAATTTCCGCCTGAACAGCGGTGGCGCCAAGGCTGACAGCCAACATTTCTCGGCCCCAAACCAGTGCAGCACCGCCACTGAAACAGCATGCAAGGAAGAAACGGCCGGATAACAACGCAGCCATTCGTAAGAGAGTAGAAGCCAAGTTGAACGAAGGCGACATCAGTGGGGCTGTTCGGAGGTTAGCGTCAGAAGACTTGATAGCGCCGAGAAACACGGAAACGCTAGAGTCACTGATAAAGATGCACCCAGCAGAGCAACCTGACGTCGATAACATGATCTTACCTGACGACCTTGCCAGCGGCTAACATAGCCACGTCTGAAGAGATACGAAACGCCATCCTCAGCTTTCCGAATGGGTCGGCAGATGGAGCAGACGACCTACGCCCACAACACCCGAAAGATTTAACTTCAGGCCTGAGCGACGTCATGGCAGAGGAGATGCTGGAGGCGCTCGCGTCACTAGCGTCACTGTTGTTGAGTGGAAAGGTACCAGGGGAGGTCTGCCCCTTCCTGTGAGGAGCTTCACTCATCGCTCTGACTAAGGCGGGATCCGTCCCATCGCCGACGGTTGCACTTTGCGACGCCTAGCAGGGAAGGTTGTCAGCAAGCGAGTGATGCAACCGATGGGCGAACTGTCGCGGCCGGAGCAGGTCGGCTATGGCACAAGGGGAGGTGCTGAAGCTGCAGTTCATTCGGCGAGCCTCTTCGTCACGCAGAATGAGAAAGATTGCCAAGTTCTTCTAAAGCTAGACTTCAAGAACGCTTTCAATACTGTTTTTGGAGATAAGATGTTGTTAGAAGTTCAGAAGTGCGTCCCACAATATTTTCTCTTCGTGTACCAGATGTACGGTCAACCATCAAACCTGTTCTACGGCGACCAGATTCTGTCGTCGGCCAGAGGCGTCCAACAAGGCGATCCCCTCGGACCACTCCTTTTCTGCCTAGTGACACGAGAACTGTCCAAGTTCCTCCAGTCGCCCTTCAATTGTTGGTATCTGGATGATGCGACAGTTGGAGGGAATTCAGACATCGTGTACCACCCTCGGCTTGGAGCTAAACATGTCCAAGTGTGAGATGTACATTTACGGAGGCAGCAAGAAAGAACAGGCGACCACAAAGTCCATGGTGGAAAGAATTTTCCCAAAGTTGGCTTTCCTGACGAATGCAGATCTGCTGCTTCTGGGTGCGCCCATCCTCGAAGATGCTTTCCCTTCAATCCTCCAAGAAAAGACAAGACAAGCGAAACTGATGGCAACGAGACTCGCGAAACTCGGGGCTCACCCCGCCTTGTTGCTGCTAAAGAACTGCTTGTTCTTGCCCAAGCTTCTTTACATCTTACGTTGCAGCCCCGTCTGGAAGTTTCCTGCACTACTGCGCAACTTCGACGAGGTTCTTCGAAGCAGTGTCGCCATCATTACCAACACCAAGATGACGGATTCAGCCTGGAGGCAAACTAACTTGGCAGTCGTAAAAGGTGGCCTCGACATTCGCCGAGCAGAAGAGATAGCCCCTCCGGCCTACTTGGCCTCTATTTTTTCTGCGAAGCGTTTGGCATCGTCGCTGATTTCGACGTGGACGAGCTCTGTGCTGCCGAGCAGTCAGCGTGGGTTAAGCAGTCTGGTATTGAACTGCCAATGCCAAAGCTGCGGGTCCACCAACGGTTGTGGGACCAGCCGATCGCCCAGAAGCACTTTCTCGCAGTCGTGGCTTCCTACTCTGAGTCGAAAGAGGAAACGGCTCGAATCCTCGCCGCTTCCACGAAGGAGTCTGGTGCGTGGCTGAATACGTTACCGGCATCCTGTCTGGGTAACCTTCTCGACGACGACTCACTGCGCATTTCGGTCGGTCTCCGGCTAGGAGCCCCGATCTGCGAACCTCACACATGTCGGTGCTCGGCTACGGTCGACATCCACGGGCGCCATGGTTTGAGCTGTAAGTATTCTGCTGGCCGCCACAGCAGACACTCCTCCCTTAACGAGTCCTTGCGGCGTGCTTTAGTCTCTTGTCAGGTCCAAGCCGTCTTGGAGCCCAACGGAGTCCTGCGGGACGACTCTCAGAAAAGGCCAGACGGGATGACGCTGGTTCCTTGGAAGGAGGGCAAGGCGCTGGTGTGGGATGTGACCTGCGTCGAGTCCGTCTGCCAGACCTATCGTAAGGGTTCGGCGCAGAACGCGGGCTACGCAGCTAACAAGGCCGAGGAGAACAAACGTCTGAAGTACCAGAAGAAGGCAGCTACATTTTTTTTGTCCAGTTGGTTTCGAGACCTTCGGTCCTGCAGCTACCAGCCTCTTGAGAGATAGATAGGATAAAGAATGGCTGACCGAACCGGGGAAAAGAGATCCTCGGAATTTTTGAGACAGAGAATTAGCATTGATATTCAGAGGGGCAACGCAGCCTGTGTTTTAGGCACGTTCATTTCTTCTCGCGGTTTGGATGAAATTTTTACATTTTAAGTGTGAGTAGCGAGATAGTCTAGCGTGTTTTTGTTTTCTAGGCTAGACTCAGACTTTTTTCTTAAAATCGTTAGCTATGTGCTGTCTTTTGTTAATCGCAAACCTCGTATACTGAATAAAGATCGCAATTGTACTTGTTAAACTTTAACTTTTCAAATCTGAAGTGGTGCAAGGATTTTATCGATCCTCTGTTGTTTGTATAGTTTTCGTATTTTTGTACAGCAGCTCTCGTTTTCTCCACGGCTTTCTTGCCAATTTTTTTTCAAATTTTTTCCCCTAAGCGCTTAGCCTGGCAGAGCATTCGGACAATAAAGGTTATTATAATGATGAAGAAGTCAAGTTTGTCGTCACGACCGGCGGTTCGACCGCACTATCGCCATCTTGACCTATACATAAGAAAGACCGTTATGAAAAACTGAGGAACCAGATATATGTTGAGCGGGTCCTCACCTTTTTGTACTTCAGTATACCACTCGGCGTTCTTGATCGCCAGCCATCTCGAAGCCAGGCTTTTGTCCCTGGCAATGAGAGTGAATCGCAGCATCTTGTGGAGGAAAGTTCCGACCAAGTAAATAGCATCAAAGTTTGGATTCAACTCGTTAATGGTGTACCCGAGGACCCGATCCAACTCCGACGTGATAGCCAATATCACCTGCATAAAACTAGCTTGGTAGCGAAAGCTAGTTTAGCTTACAGAGGGGAACTTTCCCGTTTGAGGTGTAGCTGATCAAATGGGTTCTCCGTCCCGTAATCCGCAAAATCAACTAACCATTAACCGCGAACTAGACCATTAACCGAGTATTACACGCGATGAATGGTAGCTGTCTTCTCGGCGCTGAAGTCATCCGTCACCTGCAAAAATCAACCGTAAGGAAGACATCATGGTGAAGTTTCTAGGGCCAGACTTGCTTGTGTTATATTTGTTAAAGTTCATTACCGTACTAAACTTTTCGAGGAGCTTGATGATGAAGCTCACAGTCATCCATTCACCCGGTGTGAGGCACGGAATTTTGAGGTGCTTCGACATGATGTCCTGCACAAAGTCCTTGAGCTGGTAGAAACGCTCAAGAAAAAGCAGTGTAGAGTTCCATCAAGTGGAGACATCGGCAATCAGGGCGAGTTTCGTTTTTCCGACGAGCTCTCCGGTGGCGATTGTTGACTTTCTAGAGGTCTTGACAATTTTCCGAGCCTTGGTCAGGACATGTTTCGCCAGAATCCCTCAAAAATGCGCGAACTGCCGTCTGTAGTCTGTAGACAGTGGATACTGCATGAGTGACGCTTCAATCTTAAAACAAGACAAATCTGAGTAGTTTTGATTTCGTGTTAGTTTTCAAATTAGGAAATTTCCCCCTTCGTCCCACCTTTCGGCGAAAATTTGTTCACATTCGTCCCCGAAACTCAAGGATCGATCGATCTCATGGTCGAAGTCCACATCTCCGCTGAATTCTTCCTGCTCGACCTGTACGACTTGCTCTACCTGCTCGTCTACTTCTTCGACGAAGGCACCGTGTCGCAGGATAAAATACTTGTACGCGGCGACCATGTTCGACCCATTGTCAGTCGAAACAGCTGACACTTTCGAAGGGGGATTTCCTAGCTTTCCATGATTCCCATGATTAACTCGCATACTCTAACCGCCGTATGTGGAGAGGGAAAGAACGACAGGCGATCTTCATGGAATGCATGGCTTTGGTCTCCGGATCGTAAAATCGAGCAGCCATTCCAAGAAAGGACTCTGTCATGCCCTTCTTTGTCCAGATGTCTAACGAACAGAGACAATCAGAGTACGACAGAAAATTCGCACAGTAAACAGTGCAAAGGTAAATCAAGCATTTACCCGCGGCAAGCGCGATTTTATTCGCGCGTCTCAGAAAGCCTTTCATTTTGGCCACCAGCAGTCCGAACACCTTATCCATTTTAGTGTTAATGGCGTATCTTCCGATGGTAGGAGCGCCATGGTCGTGCTTGAGAAACAAACGCTGCATTTTAGGATTTTCACAGAGTAGGAGTGGCTGTAGTTTGAAGACACCACAAGGCGCGTTCTTGCAGGATTGTTCGGTATCTGAAAGTAAGGAACACAAACGTGATACGGTATATCTTACAGTAAAACGGGAAGTCCCTTCTAGCCGAAAACTGTAGGTTGTACCTGGGACTTCCCACCGGATATAGATCCGACGACTCTAACTTAATTGGGGTTGGAAGAACGTCTTTACACTAGTCGAGTACACATGCTTCTTCGCGGGGACCTTACGGACTCTTCCGGTTTCGTCGAACTTGAGAAAGACATCCTTATGGTTGTTTCTCAGATGGCTTACTGCATTACATACTCAGGTGTCTGTCCGGCGTGACGTACGTACAGGCAAGACAGGTTGTTGTTCACTTCTCCTCGTCGCTCACGTAGAAAGACCACAGAGTCGATTTCTTCTTCGGTTCTCCAGAACGCTGACGCTTTACAGGTGGTGAACAGGGCTAACGAGAGAGACGTCGACGGGGCTTCAGTGTCGTCAGACGATTCAGATTCTTCGTCAGAGCTGACGATGTCGATGATGGCTCGACTGACTGCAGCTCCCTTCGTCACTTTCGTCACCCGTCGGCTGCTCTCTTCGGCTTGACGATGGGGGAACTCTCTTCTTTTCCAGCTATGCTGTTATCCTCATACTATCCTGCAATTTCTACAGAAACACACACATAGCATTCGAAAGCGCAAAAAAAAACCTGGAAAAGCAGACAGCCTCGCATTCAGCAATGAGCATTGTGAGTATGCAGGTGGATCGCCGGACTCATGAACTTGCACTATCCAATCAAACGAGGTTGGCAATCAATGTATCGCCCTAAACGCTGATCAATATACGTTGATGTGCAGGTGCGTGATGCGTTACGATCCAACCGAACAGCGCACTGTGCAGAGTCCCGCGCTTTCGCTTGGCGCAAATCAAGCCTTATTTTATAAGCCGAAATCGCCTATTAATAATCTTAATATAGAGCGCCCTGCGAGTTGATTTTAATGTAATATATTCAGCTCTGGGTTCCATCTAATTTAATACCAATAAATATCCTGCCTCGGTCGAGGCATCTGATAAATGTTAATATAATATATTAAATGCTTTTTAGCATCTAATAAGTTCCAGTTTAAATAATATTTATATATGCCAACATCACCAGTACTGTACAGGCACCGCGGGGGTAACGCCGGGGCCCGGGGTTAGCGAAGCGGCTTCGCGGCTTGATTTTTGATTGGTGAGGTGTTGCTGCATCGGCAGCATTGTCCACTACGACTTCCGGTCAGTGTTTCTCAGGTAAATTTTTACCGACGTACTTTGAGACGCCATAGCCGATTCAGCCTGGCCTGCCACAAAACCAGTTATTCAATCAAATTCTAAATTCTAAACAGAAGTCAACCGAAATATGAGTTTATTCAAAAATTCAAGTCATTCGATTTTTATTGTTATTTGCTCACAAGGGATTAACACCAATCGGTTCCCTCTGACGAGATTCAGGTTGCGCAGTCTGATAGAGGACAGTTTCCTCCACAGATTGAGCTAAACAAAAGGTCCTAAAAGAAAGCCTGAAATTAATTATGGGAAGAGGAAGTCAAGTACAAGTTTGCCGATGGTGACGTAAACGGCATGGCCAAATCAAAACATTTGATTGTTTGGTAGTTGATTTGCTTTTGATTGAGTACTGCCCTGTACTGATCTTTTTCAGCCCTTAAGTGGCATCGTCTTTGAAAACTCAGTCAACCTTCGCAAGAGTCTTCCGTGAAACATGGACGCCGTCAACCCGATGAATGTTCTCAAGCTTCTCGGAGTGGACTATAGACAGACTTTCCAGCTTGACAATGCCCCAAGTGAAGCTGATAAGCTGTTGAAGGAAGTTAACAAGGGTAAGACTGATTATGTAACTCAAATCGAAAACATTGCTAAACACCATGTCGGAAGTTGTTACTAACCTGTCACTGTCTAGGCTTAAATGACGAGAAGGTTGCAGGAACTGGCACACCTCTACGAGCAACCGAAGAAGATCTCCAGTGTGATCTGCAAATTGATCATGCAACGTTCGAGGATTTTAAGAAGTCTATCATTAGCTTCAACTTATTGAGTGCTCCCGACGAAGCGGAGTTCGATGACAACGTGACGACCAATACTTCTTCCAGCGGCACTGAACCTTCTTCACATGAACTGTTCGTTCCAACAATTCCAGATACAAGAGCCGGACCCAGTCAGATGATTTACTTGGACTATAAGAAACGTTCGGTTGCGTTTTGGAGACACGCGACTTCGAAAAAACGACGCAGTCTTACAGCAGTCCAAAATCGATTTACAAGAGTAACCAGTGTCCGTCAATTGCAAGATTGGGAGAAGCATATGGAAGCGGGTGGTTCACGTGTGGACAAGCTGAATGCGCTTAGACTGGAAACTGGGAAGCAGTTCTTTTTGGCGAAGAAGAAGCATGTGGTCAAGGATCTGGATCTTCGGCGACGGGCACTTACAGCAAATCTGGCCGTGGGTTTGGAGAGTTCAAAGCGTCTCCTGACTGGATTGGAAAACGAAAACGGTATATTTTCATATCCGTTTGCAGCGATAGATTTGTTATCTATCGTTAAAATTAATCAGTTAATTAATTATTTCAGATATTACAGTATTTGCGATCGAAAGCTCACGGAGTTTGTGACTGAAAAGTCCGTCAAGGAACTTCCAAAGGTGGAACAGAGCGCCGCCGACTGTGTAGCTCTCGTCCGATCAAGGATCGCAGATTACGGACTGGACTGTCTGTGGAATGCGGATCAGTCAGGTTTTGAATATGAGATGAGACCTGGTCGTACGTTGGATATTTGTGGTGTTAAACACGTGGAAGCTATAACCCAGTCCGAAAACTCCATGACTCATAGTTACACCGTAATGATGACTGTTTCTCCTGAAAAGATGACTAAGAAGCTCTACTTGGAATGGTGTGCTGAGGTCTTTTTTCCACATATGGTGGACCGGTGCATTCTGCTGGCTGGTTCCTGGACGACTTTCAACGATCAAGACTCGGTGATGGAACTCAAACCTGACAACTTGGAATACGAAATGCTTCGAATCCCGCCGAAAGTGACCGAAGATATTCAGCCTCTCGATGTTCTGTTTTTCAGAATGTACAACGGATTCTTCAAAATGATTTCTAACTTCGTGATTCTGCACAACTCACCTATCCAAATGCATCACAGTTTGCGGTTGGTGCATTGGTTTGCGGTTGGTGCAAGGGTCCTCTTTGCTTCTCCCATTTCTACGATGTCTACCACCTCTGTGAACTATATATTCCTCTTTTTGTATTGACACTTGGCAGAGGTTTTCATACAGTGAGGACTGTAGATCAAAAAGCAAGATTGCCGTTTACGTCACCAGCGGCAAACTTGTACTTAACTTCCTCTTCCCATAATTAATTTCAGGATTTCTTTAGGACCTTTTGTTCAGCTCAATCTGTGGGGGAAACTGTCCTCTATCAGACTGCGCATCCTGAATCTCGTCAGAGGGAACCGATTGGCGTTAATACCTTGTCAGTTTACCGATACTCAGCACTTTCGGCAAGCCTTTCGGCAGGTCGGTGAAAGTTTATCTGAGAAACACTGCAAGTTCCGGTTTGAGTTCCATCGTCCCTTTCGGATCCTTCTCCTCTCTCTAACTTGTGAATTTACTTGGCCTACTGTTCCGCAAAGATGGCTGAATTGACTATTCGAGTTTTGGAACTGTTGGCGCAGAAAGATGGCGAAATCAGCTCTGAGGAGATGGCTCAACAGCTGAACGAAGATCATCAACGTGTCATCGGAGCCATCAAGAGTCTACAAGGAGTGGGCGAGGATCTTCTTCAAGTTAAGCAAGTCACCTCTACCCGATGGATGTTGACGGAAGAAGGGACAGAAATTACCAGGTGTGGCAGCCATGAGTACCGTGTTCTACAGATGGTCAAAGCTGGTTATCAACACAAGGAGCAAATCGAGGTAGGAAACTTACTTCGTGTAAATCGACACATGACATCATAGTGTTACGGACGAATGCATGGCTTAGTGACGTCACTCTTACGAAGTGTTTGACGCCATGCGCGGGTACACTTGAGAGAGTGTAGTACTGATGCAATATTGCCTCATCCATATGTGATCGTTTCTTTTCGGTTGTAGAAGACTTTTGCGTATGGAGATGTGGGCCTGAAGAAAGCTCTGGCCCAGAAATGGATAGAGTACGACAAGAGTGCTGGAGGGAATGCTTTGCGAGTGACAGCGACGGGAATGGAAGCGGCAGTCGACCAGCTGTGCTTGGTGCTTCGTCGGCTGGAAACTGGCGACGGTGCGGAATCTCTATCTAAGCACGGGAAGAAAAACTTCGAGAAAGCCGTACTGGACTGCAAGAAACGTGGTCTGGTCGATAAGAGGTAGTTTTTCTCACTCCCGTTCAGCTGTATGTTTGTGCATCGGGAATATCGTTCGTTGGTGACGAAACGGGTCTTGTTTTGCAGAGATGTGGCCGTTTTCCTGGTGTCCAAAGGAACGAAATTTTCAACTTCTGTTAGTAAAGCCGAAGCCGATTTGACAGTCGAAATGCTAACCAAGTTGGTGAAGCCACTTTCGCAAAGCTCTTTACAATGGAACTGGAAAACGAAGTCGACAAGATCATTTTTCGAGTGGCGCGCGCTCTCAGCGAGCAGCAGTGGTAGTGTGCGTCACTCACGAGTACAATGAAACTTGACAAGATGGTTTTCCCAGGTGGCGCACGTTTTGGCCAGTCGCCATGAAATCGTACGCCACTTGGTAAAGCAGTCTTCTACAGTACGTGCCGAGCTTCCGGTTTATTCAGATGTGTCGCCTGAAGAATTTGCGGATTTCACGTCTTCGATAGCTTCGTCAGCGATATTCCGTACAGAGTGTTCGCTGAAGGTTTGCAACGTCGGCTGACGGTAGTTGTGATCTTTTCTCAGAGATGGCTGGAAAGAAAAGAAATTCAAAGAATACAATTTCGATGCGTTGGGTGTCGCTCCTTCCGGCGGATATTATCATCCGCTAATGAAAGTTCGCTCGGAATTTCGACAAATCTTCCTGGAAATGGGGTTAAGTGTCACGTGTTGGCTTTCTCCCTCAATGCCAGTGTCTGATTTTTTCTTAATTGCATTTGCAAAATACGGGATGTAATGGACTGACTTCTGCTGTTTTGTCATTGCAGATTTGTGGAAATGCCGACCAACAACTTCGTGGAAAGTTCTTTCTGGAATTTTGATGCGCTGTTCGTACCGCAACAACATCCAGCTCGCGACGTCCAAGATACCTTCTTCGTTTCCGGTACACGTGCGAAAGCGATAAGAGGGTTCGATGAAAAACTCGTCCACACCGCTTCTTCAAGTGGCGCACGGTTCCAGTTAATAACACTGAAAACGTGCGTCACTTGGAGAGACAGAAGACAAATCCGACAAGATTGCTTTGATAAGTGGTGCATGTTCTTCCTAATGACTCGAAGCGTGCGCCAATTGGGGAAAAGGTCTTGTCGATTCGCTTACCGAGCTCCCATTTGTGGTTTCGGTCGTTCGGGTGATTGAAACTTTTATTTCTGTTTGGTTGAAATACACGTTCGCATTCGTACCATCACTGGACCTGGCATATTCATCCTCCCCGATTTTCTGCGTCTGTTCAATGCGTATTTTATCTGTTGCAGATCCAGCTGAGACGACTCAGTTTCCCGAAAAGTACCTCGCAGAAGTGCGGAAAGTCCACACGGAAGGTGGATATGGGTCGACGGGCTACAATGTCCCCTTCGATATGAAAGAGACCCAGAAGAATATCTTGCGGACTCACACCACCGCTGTGTCAGCCCAGATGCTCTATCGGCTAGCCCAACAGGTACGGACCATACAGCTCTCGCAAATGTGCTTTTTGAGTAGATCGTTCTGTTTCCGCAGAAAATCTTCCAACCGGCGAAGTACTTCAGCATCGACAGAGTCTTCCGCAACGAGAACCTCGACGCAACGCACTTGGCCGAATTCCACCAGATTGAAGGCGTGGTAGCTGACTACGATCTGTCCCTTGGACATCTGATCGGTATCCTGTACGCCTTCTTCCAAAAACTCGGCATTCAGAAGCTGCGCTTCAAACCTGCCTACAATCCTTACACGGAACCTAGCATGGAAATTTTCAGCTATCACGAAGGTGTGTGACGAAAGTATGCAGGTATAACTGGGAACTCGGCAGACAGACTCGACCAGATTTCTTTTCCAAGCGGCGCACATTCTCTGGATTAATGGCTGAGAAGGTGCGCCACTTGGGAAACCAATCTGGTCGAATTGTTTGGACGAGCTCCTAACTTATTGCGATGGCTTAGAGTTCACCATTGTTGTTGCTCTTGTTGTAGGATTGAAGAAATGGGTGGAAGTGGGCAATTCGGGCGTCTTCAGGCCGGAAATGCTGCTGCCGATGGGCCTACCGGAGAACGTGGTGGTCATTGCATGGGGCTTGTCGCTGGAACGACCCACAATGATCAAATATGCAGTCGATAACATTCGTGATTTAGTTGGACATAAAGTCGATCTTGAGATGGTCCAGTCTAATCCCATATGCAGGCTGGACAAATGATTTTATTTTTTGGTTTTTACTCGATAATCTTTGAGCAAAAGATTGAAGTAAAGCTGGCTGTTTTGTGTACAACAGTTTGTTACTTTCTTGCCAGCGCTGCCTTGTGGATTCATTAGCTGGTAACCTTACTTTTGTCGTTCGATACTAACCCTCATACACGCGAACCGATGACAACAAGTTTCAGAAACTCGACGGGTACTCGACCATGTGAATTTCAGACTGTAAAGTTCGGTAAAATCAAGCCGAAATACTGGTTACTTTTTGACACTATTATACAGCTGATTTACAGCTTTATGATTACAGTGTGATTTTGTAGCTAGTAACTGAATGTACTGTAGTTTAAACACCAGCCAAAGAATATGCTCTGGCTGCCTGTGCGGTTCCGTATGCTTGAGCTAAGTACTGTAACCCTTCTAACATCTTTAGTACGTCACTCAAGTTAAATCTACATGTCGCGAAAAAAGAGAGTTTGCAGTGCTTCAAGCACGCCTACCACAGTGATCTCACAGTTACGTCAGATCTGACAATAGACTGCTGAAATAAGCTAATTTCCAGTTTCCAAATTCCGAATGCGTTTTGAGAATCCCGGTTCACCACTGATCCTTGTTTCTGATCCTTGTTTCCTTGTGCCAGTTGAAGAACCGTCGGAAACTGAGCTGATACAGATTTCTCAATTTGCAGAAAATGTGGTTGGCTTCGACGATGATGTAAGCTGAACACTTTTTTACTTCCCGTCATTTCTCTCTACTCGGCTGATACTTCCATGTTTCCAACGTTTTTTATCTGTTGCTGAGGTTGCTCTGACGTAACTGTAATCTGACCAAGCGGTTGCCTTCGTAATGCTTCTCTTAAGCAAAAGACCAGTGACGTACTAAAGATGTTAGAAGGGTTACAGTACTGTAAAAACCCGCTGCGTCCGCGCATCACGTCATCGTACACGTGAAGTACAGATCCGGTCCGGCTTTACTGCCTGTTCAACCCCCTGCGGGGGTGCATCGTTACGTATGTGTACGTACTGCGCGGACGCAGCGGGTTTTTACAGTACTTGTACTCAATGATTCATGAGCCGTTTACTGCATTGATATTTACCGCATTAATAGCTATCCTTACCTGGTGACCATATGCATGGTAACACATAGCATAGCTAATCCTTACCGCACTCGGGCCTTGGCCTATTTTGCGTTTATGTCCGGTCTGGCAAGCTGAATATGTCAAGTGGCATCCACGCACACAAGTATCCGGAGATATTCCGATTTTGTTGAAGTGAAAAGCGTGGAAGGAAACTGGTTGACTATCAATTGGCCTTTTCTAGTGCTCTTCAGATAGATTCTGTCTGGTCATATCTTTGATACCAGGACGAGAGTCGAAACTCTGCGATGATCAACACCCGAGGTCAGTGATACCAAGTGCGTCATATTCAAAGAGATTCAAATTTTAGCCTTCGTACCAGGAATGGATGAGTGGAAAATCTGGTTATAGATATCAGTTTCTCTCCATTTGAGTGGACCAATCATCTGTAGAGTTCAAGCTCTGTTGTGTGAATCATACATGTCACACAACGGGAACCGTATGACTGAGTTCAAGTTTGTGTCTTTGGCGGACGTTTTACCGTGTTCGCAAAACCGCAAAATACCGAGGCATTCAATCTTGATTCAGGTACGAACCGAGCTGGTTACTGGTAAGTTTGGGTACGAGGGCCTAATTGTGAAGTTGAACGGCGTAGGCCGAGGTTGTAAACTTAGCGGTTCCTTGTAGAGCGTAGGCCTTTTGACGGTCTACTCCGAATATTCGGCGGCTAACTTTACAACTCCGACACCAGCCGGCTAATTTTACAACTTTGCTCTCGTTGGTCAAGTGGCATTTGCGTACACAAATCCTCAGCGCAACTGTAATTTTGTTGAGTTGGATACCACTCATACCAGTACACGTGAAGAGCCATGGCTGAGTATTTATCGGGTAGGGTGCCTCTATAGTGCTATTCACACCGGTTCTGTCGGGCCATTACTTGGGACGGTAATTGAATTTTGAAGTGATCGGTTTTTGTGGCCCTAAGTGTCTTTAATTTAAATAGAGTAAATTCTCACCCTCCTTGCTGGGATTCGCTGAGTGGAATATCTGGTTATGTCTCTAGGCGGTGAAGGTCGAGCTCTTGCAGTACCTCTAGACTGGAAACGCGAGTGTGGGTCAGGGCATGTGGAATAAAATCCTGTAAGGACGTTGGGTTCAAATACTGAATTTTGGACACCGGGATTTCTGCGATTGTTTACTGGGTGTTTTTGAGAACAGCACGAGAAGGCCGCAGTGCAGTGGCCGCGCCGGAGTTTTATAGCGAAGAAGCCGCCCTTGCCACCATTGATGGACTGCGTAATTACAGCACGAGTCGATGAACAGAGTTCAGTCTACTTTGTTCAACTCTCGGTGTGGTCTCCTGTTAGGAGATCTGTTGTTGCTACTCCACTGTCGCCTCCTCATTCAACCATGTTAGGGATAGTAAAGTCGATCATAAGTACCTCAAGGTCTACGTGCTTCATTTTGGTCCGCCGATATCTACTGAGTCTTTTTTCACAATTCACGCCCACCCACCCTCATGCGGGTCCGAGGCTTACGGACACATTAAATTTAGTCATCTTGCAAAAAGAGAGTCCACATATTTAGGACAGTCACGCGTTTCCAG
The DNA here is from genome assembly GCA_001949185.1 of Ramazzottius varieornatus. NCBI lineage: Eukaryota > Metazoa > Tardigrada > Eutardigrada > Parachela > Ramazzottiidae > Ramazzottius > Ramazzottius varieornatus. The sequence goes on from BDGG01000001.1 coordinate 7,894,374, forward strand.
CAGTACGAGCACGTCCACACTGAAACAGAAACCTTGACGGCAGCTGGTTTGCTATAAATGTTGACGATATTACGCAGACGAAATTTAATGAATCTGTCTGGTGGTGTCTGAACTTGCCGTGGTGTTCGCCCTATAGTTGCGTAATCAAACTGATACATCCCTTGGCCCCAATTAATCGACCCTTCAAGCTCGAACTGGAGGCAAGACAATTGGGAATTTATCACGTGACCGCTGGCGTATGCTGCTGTTATTTTGTCACGCAGGGGAAAGCGATTTAGCTTGAGTACAAGTCACGAGTAACAGTAAGCCGAGTTTCGATCGAACGTCAAAGTAACACTTCGGTCGACCTGTCGCGAACGAATCGGTCACCGTTGAATCGCATATCTTACGTCAGTAGTCGCAAAAACAGTGACGCAAGACAGGCGAAATTTACCAGTACCGACTAACTCCTGTTTTCGGGACCAAACAGCTGGATTCCTCAAGTATTCTCGAGAGAAATTCAGAGAACAACAGAAAACAAAGGGGTATTATGTCTCCTGAGCATATGTATAGTATAAATCTCATGTATCTTTGAAAATACGAAAAACCAGTTCCACGGCTTGCTGCATAGAATGGCTTCGCATGGTCCATCCGAATGAAATCTATGAACACACACTCATACAGCAAAGGTGCAGCGCGATAGTTGTCCTACAATCTGTACTATGAGGCGGGTTAATAGAACTGAGTGCCCTGTGGCGCAACTTTGGTAATCCGAGTCGAAACAGTCGCCGCAGCATTATGTTACGCGCTGGAAATTTGTTCGCCTTCATGCGCAGCCAGCTTACACGGAGGCGATTAACAATATACTGTAAATAACTCTGTATCTGTGCTTGTTATTCGACACAATATACTTCACGATCTAGCGTTCAAGAAATGCGTCTATTTGATGCCTAAAACAACATACATTAATTATACAAGAGTAGAATGAGAGGTGACAGTTTGTGTCCTTGCGATGAACCGTTTTTGCGATACAAAAATACCTTGCCTGATATTCAGGCGTGATGGTGTAGTTAATCTAAAAGCCATAAGTGTAGTCTGAATCGAAAAGTACTGCATACCGAGGAGTACAAGCACCGTTTTGCGCTTGTGGGTTAGCCTGTCTGTCCAGGATTTCCTTTGCTTTGGCGATGAGACTAGTTAAGCTCTGTACAACGAAGTCGCAATTCTCCATAGCGTCACCTGATTCCGTCTCCAGACGTGCAGCGAGGTTATTCAGAGAGTCTTCCAGGTTTCTGCAACTGTTGACCACGCTAATGCGGAGTTCTCGGCCGTTGTCTGTCGGGGGCGAGGGGGGTACTGCGCAGTGGGAAACAGTCGCCGTAGGGCTGGTACCAACTGATATCGGTTTGTCGGAAAGAGCAGCAGTCTCTGTAGCTTTGTCAGTTACCTGCACATGCCGCTGGCACTCAAGACAGGACAGGACCGTGGTTTCTCGACTCTTAGCCTTCCTACAGCTGATTGTACTTGAATCTGTATGTCCGTCAAAGAGCTCGGTGAAACTTGCGAGAGAATTCGATCTTCCAGGTCGATCACGTTCGGGACCTGTTTGTTCCAACCCTGCTGTTATACCGGCAGGGGAGAATTCGGATAGAACTGGGGAAAAGTCCGTAGTTAGTTCGAGAAAATGATAGTCATCGTCCAAAGCGGCTGTTTCCGAAGATCGAGGAGAGATTGGTGAGAAAAGCTGGACGTTCTGATTAGCTTTCCCATAAAGTTTTACAGTGTCCTTTGTACAACGGAACTCCTGCTGACTTGTGAAATCACGACTTTTGACGTCGTTCGATTGAAGTCTTTCTAACGACTGACTTGTGACAGGTACAAAATCGCAGGCAGGTGTTTCAACTGACGGAGGTGATAAGGTGGTTGAATCTGAGCGAGATTTCTGACGAATTGCAAGGGAACTGACAATCGTCCACGGGAAAGCAACGCTTTGGGTTGCCGCTGACAACCGGGACTGGGACGAAACCTCGAACTTGCTTCCAGAACTACTAGGGAAGGCCTGATCACCAAAGACACGGCGGACTAGAACAGCCAAGCTTCGCCTAGCTCTGGGCGATCTTTTCTTTTTGGTGGGTGGAAAACCAGCTTGATCACTTAGCGGTATATCGTTATCCTGGAGATACGAGGAAAAAGAGACCGAAGGCTCCCTACTGGACGACTTTGTCCTCGACGATTTTGACCTTTTCGACCTGCTGCGCCGAAAGAACTTTTAGAGTATGTTTAGATATAACAGGTTTCGTTTCTCACCTTATTCTCTTTCGCCTCTCGTTTTTGAGATTTTGAGGAGTGGACGCCTGGCCAATCACTGCCTGGCTACCAACAAACGAAAACCTTTGACCTCGGGAAGCTGTTTTCTTGCTCCGTTGGTCTTCCGCAACCGAAAGCTGAACAACCCCAGTTGGCGGTCCAACAGATAGACATTCGCCCACGTCCACTTCGGACTCCGGAAGACCAGGTGACATGGCATGGCGGACCTCCTCCAGAGAAGGAATGACGTTTAAGATACTGATTGACCACTCCCTATCGACGTGAGGTAGGTCTAAAGTTGGCGACATGGCATCAAGTTGCACATCCTGTATTGTCCTTTTGCTCATACGTTCTTTGGCCGATCCGGTTACGCCGTTTGACGTTTTCGATGAAAACTTTCCGATTCCATGGCCATGAGGTTCGATTGCTACTACTGTCATGGTCTTCGGGTAGATGTGGATGCTTCCGTCGCAAACACCGCTCTGGACATGCGGAGCCATGTCAATACATTGATAAATAGCAAGTTCTTTGTCTGCCTTCCCCTTGAAACAGTATTTTTATCTGGAGTAAGAGCAAAAGGACCTCGACTTTGTATTTCGAAATTCAAAATAGAAAGGCGGATTTACCATCAGAATTTCCACTGTCCGGAGCTGTTTGAAGTTTGTTGGTAAGGTCTTTCACCAGGTTGCTGTCTTGTTTTCTTGTTGGTCGAAGGTGGGGTACAACAACTGCTTGAAAATGGAGCCCCTTCGTGTTGAGTACTCGTTCCAGAAGTATTCCAGAATATACCGCCTGGCAATCAATTACGGAGCGTAATAATGACAAAAACGCGGCGAGTCTTCGTACGGACTTTTTCGCCGTATATCATGGGTCGCGTGGAAGACACGGAGATATAATCGGGAGCATAAGTAAGACAAACTTAATGTACTTATCTGTGGAGCGACATCGAGATCTAAACTTATTCTTCCGATCGTTGACGTCTTGTGGTGCACAAATTCGGATATCTTTGAACAAACTTTTTTGCCAAAAGTAGGGGGAAGATAATTCCACACCTATTCGTTCCGTTCTACTCATTTCGAAGTCGTTTCGAATCGGTTTGACATTGACGAACAAATACTCAGTCGACGGTACTGAATTTTCAAAACCACTGTACGCACTTGGCTCGAACTGACAAAATTTGCGCCATCTGTATGGATGTAGTTTTTGTGCAAGCAGCGAATTTCTATCGACAGCGGACTGGCGATACGTTGGTCAGTTACGCTGGTAGAGATCCATCAAGATACGCACTGCTGATGCGTCGAGCGGAGCGCATACGTCTGAGCGGCGAACGCTATCGCCCGGAAATTGCCGACGGCGCTTAAACGACCGCAGATGAGTGGCACGCATTTGAAGTGGCTAAATAAGTGCATGTGGTACAAAGTTCATATGAACCTTATAATGCTGTCGAGTTGCCAAGGCTGAGCGTGACAGCAATACAGAGTACCATTTTTACCCGACCTGATTAGTTGAAACTTTGGATCCAAGTCAAGCTAGATGTTATGGTCTCAACAACTTTCTATCCGACAAATTTCTGCTCAAGACTGCCACAAAATCCACTTTACGCGGTCTTTCCTGAAGCCAGCAAACCTTCGGTTCAAATCAGTATGTCCACCTGATGGATCGGAAGGTGAAGTCAATGACTGGATTCTGACCACCGTCTGCGCTCCCAGAAGATACCAGCACAGCAAAACGGACCGGCTTAACCATCGGAAAGTCGAAACACCATCAGACATTCTAATCCATACTTCTCCCCAACCCTTGCCCAAGGTATGTTCCTCTTTTTCTGCTAATGGCCGTCTAACCTCATGACGCGAACGTACATTTACGAACTAACGAATTACAGCAGGCCGAACAGCAAACGGCGCAGCCGACCACGACGGAGGTACGCTGCCGGATGAACATTAGGAACAGCTTAACACGGGATGAGCCGCATGGCACACAAACGCCTTCGGGCAAGACTGAGCTCAGCACCCGTAAATAGGTAGGACAGGGTGCTGCAGTTACTCGGGGTGAGCCGCGTGGCACACAAACGCCTTCGGGCAAGACTGAGCTCAGCACCCGTGAATATGATAGGGTGCTGTAGTTACTAGGGGTGAGCCGCGTGGCACACAAACGCCTTCGGGCAAGACTGAGCTCAGCACTCGTGAATATGATAGGGTGCTGTAGTTACTAGGGGTGAGCCGCGTGGCACACAAACGCCTTCGGGCAAGACTGAGCTCAGCACCCGTGAATATGATAGGGTGCTGTAGTTACTAGGGGTGAGCCGCGTGGCATACAAACGCCTTCGGGCAAGACTGAGCTCAGCACTCGTAAATAGGTAGGACAGGGTGCTGCAGTTACTCGGGGTGAGCCGCATGGCACACAAACGCCTTCGGGCAAGACTGAGCTCAGCACCCGTAAATAGGTAGGACAGGGTGCTGCAGTTACTCGGGGTGAGCCGCATGGCACACAAACGCCTTCGGGCAAGACTGAGCTCAGCACCCGTAAATAGGTAGGACATGGTGCTGCAGTTACTCGGGGTGAGCCGCATGGCACACAAACGCCTTCGGGCAAGACTGAGCTCAGCACTCGTAAATAGGTAGGACAGGGTGCTGCAGTTACTCGGGGTGAGCCGCATGGCACACAAACGCCTTCGGGCAAGACTGAGCTCAGCACCCGTGAATATGATAGGGTGCTGCAGTTACTAGGGGTGAGCCGCGTGGCACACAAACGCCTTCGGGCAAGACTGAGCTCAGCACCCGTGAATATGATAGGGTGCTGTAGTGCTAGGGGTGAGCCGCGTGGCACACAAACGCCTTCGGGCAAGACTGAGCTCAGCACCCGTGAATATGATAGGGTGCTGCAGTTACTAGGGGTGAGCCGCGTGGCACACAAACGCCTTCGGGCAAGACTGAGCTCAGCACCCGTGAATATGATAGGGTGCTGTAGTGCTAGGGGTGAGCCGCGTGGCACACAAACGCCTTCGGGCAAGACTGAGCTCAGCACCCGTGAATATGATAGGGTGCTGTAGTGCTAGGGGTGAGCCGCGTGGCACACAAACGCCTTCGGGCAAGACTGAGCTCAGCACCCGTGAATATGATAGGGTGCTGTAGTGCTAGGGGTGAGCCGCGTGGCACACAAACGCCTTCGGGCAAGACTGAGCTCAGCACCCGTGAATATGATAGGGTGCTGTAGTTACTCGGGGTGAGCCGCGTGGCACACAAACGCCTTCGGGCAAGACTGAGCTCAGCACCCGTGAATATGATAGGGTGCTGTAGTTGCTAGGGGTGAGCCGCATGGCACACAAACGCCTTCGGGCAAGACTGAGCTCAGCACCCGTGAATATGACAGGGTGCTGTAGTTACTCGGGGTGAGCCGCATGGCACACAAACGCCTTCGGGCAAGACTGAGCTCAGCACCCGTAAATAGGTAGGACAGGGTGCTGCAGTTACTCGGGGTGAGCCGCATGGCACACAAACGCCTTCGGGCAAGACTGAGCTCAGCACTCGTAAATAGGTAGGACAGGGTGCTGCAGTTACTCGGGGTGAGCCGCATGGCACACAAACGCCTTCGGGCAAGACTGAGCTCAGCACTCGTAAATAGGTAGGACAGGGTGCTGCAGTTACTCGGGGTGAGCCGCATGGCACACAAACGCCTTCGGGCAAGACTGAGCTCAGCACCCGTAAATAGGTAGGACAGGGTGCTGCAGTTACTCGGGGTGAGCCGCATGGCACACAAACGCCTTCGGGCAAGACTGAGCTCAGCACCCGTAAATAGGTAGGACATGGTGCTGCAGTTACTCGGGGTGAGCCGCATGGCACACAAA
>BDGG01000001.1:7900553-7912649 GCA_001949185.1 Ramazzottius varieornatus
CTGCAGTTCTCGGGGTGAGCCGCATGGCACACAAACGCCTTCGGGCAAGACTGAGCTCAGCACCCGTAAATAGGTAGGACAGGGTGCTGCAGTTACTCGGGGTGAGCCGCATGGCACACAAACGCCTTCGGGCAAGACTGAGCTCAGCACCCGTAAATAGGTAGGACCCATGGTGCTGCAGTTACTCGGGGTGAGCCGCATGGCACACAAACGCCTTCGGGCAAGACTGAGCTCAGCACCCGTGAATATGATAGGGTGCTGTAGTGCTAGGGGTGAGCCGCGTGGCACACAAACGCCTTCGGGCAAGACTGAGCTCAGCACCCGTGAATATGATAGGGTGCTGCAGTTACTCGGGGTGAGCCGCGTGGCACACAAACGCCTTCGGGGAAGACTGAGCTCAGCACCCGTGAATATGATAGGGTGCTGTAGTGCTAGGGGTGAGCCGCATGGCACACAAACGCCTTCGGGCAAGACTGAGCTCAGCACCCGTGAATATGATAGGGTGCTGTAGTGCTAGGGGTGAGCCGCGTGGCACACAAACGCCTTCGGGCAAGACTGAGCTCAGCACCCGTGAATATGATAGGGTGCTGCAGTTACTAGGGGTGAGCCGCGTGGCACACAAACGCCTTCGGGCAAGACTGAGCTCAGCACCCGTGAATATGATAGGGTGCTGTAGTGCTAGGGGTGAGCCGCGTGGCACACAAACGCCTTCGGGCAAGACTGAGCTCAGCACCCGTGAATATGATAGGGTGCTGTAGTGCTAGGGGTGAGCCGCGTGGCACACAAACGCCTTCGGGCAAGACTGAGCTCAGCACCCGTGAATATGATAGGGTGCTGTAGTGCTAGGGGTGAGCCGCGTGGCACACAAACGCCTTCGGGCAAGACTGAGCTCAGCACCCGTGAATATGATAGGGTGCTGCAGTTACTCGGGGTGAGCCGCGTGGCACACAAACGCCTTCGGGGAAGACTGAGCTCAGCACCCGTGAATATGATAGGGTGCTGTAGTGCTAGGGGTGAGCCGCGTGGCACACAAACGCCTTCGGGCAAGACTGAGCTCAGCACCCGTGAATATGATAGGGTGCTGCAGTTACTCGGGGTGAGCCGCATGGCACACAAACGCCTTCGGGCAAGACTGAGCTCAGCACCCGTAAATATGATAGGGTGCTGCAGTTACTCGGGGTGAGCCGCATGGCACACAAACGCCTTCGGGCAAGACTGAGCTCAGCACCCGTGAATATGATAGGGTGCTGCAGTTACTCGGGGTGAGCCGCGTGACACACAAACGCCTTCGGGCAAGACTGAGCTCAGCACCCGTAAATATGATAGGGTGCTGCAGTTACTCGGGGTGAGCCGAGTAAATTTGATAGGGTAACCTTGTAACAGTCTTGCCGCCGCTCAGATCAGAGCATAAGTCCGTTCGATAAACCGGGAACGAATCCAACATTTTTCAAAAAAACGAAAACGGAAACGAGCGGAAAGCAAGCGCAAAGTTTTCAAGGGAACTGAACGGAAGATTTCGATGTTCGGAATCGAAATTAAAATACGCCGTTCGCACAGAAATTAACGGTTCATGATCGCCAAAGGTTCACGCTTGAACATCCTTCGGTAAACTATTTTTCGCCGATGTCTTCGGCTTTCCACTATCTTCCACACCCAAATTCCACTTCAAGTACAGCAGACATCTAACTCCTCGCCGCCTAAGGAAGTTCTCTCTTCGGTAAAAACATCTCCAGCATCACTGAACAGTTTTCCGGGGAACAGCTAGAGACGGGAATCGCGAGAACCCGCACAGCCAGCTTGTAAAGCTTCGGGAAAGTAGCTGCATGCTCTTGCCAGAATTCCAGGATCGGTTTGGAGCTCACAGGTGGCGGCAGGCTCTGATAGAGACTCATCTCGTCAGCGTGATTGACCGCACTGGCAGTGTCGGAGTAACGGCAGAACTGGCTAAACTCGGTGAACGACGAAGCTGTATCTGTGGTCGCTGCTATTGGCTGCACAGTTAAGCTGGTTGTTCCGCACATTTTCCGCACGCCACTGATAATCGCATTTTGTTCAGCGGTAGGGTACATCAGGGGACCTTTCATGGCTGGATTGAAGAACACTGCTGCTTTGTGTAGTTCGTCAACGACCAGTTTAGCGTCACAGACTTTCTTAAGCTGTTTTTGCAAATAAGGAAGTTGGTCAGTGACTGGGAAACATGTCATGTGGTGTCAAAGAAGTTTAATCTTACCTGATATGCCACAAGAGCGCTGTACTGGGGTAAGTCTCGGAACTCTTCAGAAATTGGCTGACTGACGTGCGCCCGGATTTTGATGAAGTAAGGTACGACCAGGTGTATCGTCGGACTGCTCGATGACTCTAGAGCCAACGTGGCAGTCTTCAAGGGTCTTGAAGCCACAGCACGGAGAAAGTCGACAGGTCCCGGAAGTCGGTTTCTTTCGTCTCTTTCTTGCAAGATGTCTTCGAGTTCTGGGTAGAGCCGGATAAAGGAATCCAGCATGTCCAGGTTGGAGTTCCACCGCGTTTCGACCGCTTGAACAGGGGCAACCGACAGACGGCGGCTAAGATAGGCTTGCTTACAGTACGTTACCAGAGACTTACAGGATTGAATCAAGGTTGAAATCGGAACTCCTTCATCACTCAGTTTGAACTGCGAATTTGGCTTCCGGTTAACTGAGTTTTGTAAGCATGTGTTGAGCATATGACAAGCCCAGCTGACACGTTTAAGAATGGCTCTATTTGGAACTCTGAAGGCAGCAATCATAGTGGCAGCAGCATCTGTTTTGAACGTAACGTCCGCGCATTCTTCTTCTGAGATGCAAATGTCTGCCTAAGTCTTAAACACAAAGTCACGAACTGCAAAACACCAGCCCGTAATCCGACAATGCTTTTGATTACGAGTAAAATCTAAACTTACCTGTCTGACTCTTAGTCGCATCGAACTCAGATATAGTAATCAGCTCTTGCTTTAGAATGCAGTCCTCCATGTAATGGATGATGAACCCGACGAACTTGGTCTTTGTGTAACCTTCCGTCCATCCATCCAGGCTGATACAGACACCTCTGGTTGTAAGGATCTTTTTCAGGTTTGGAACACTTATCTTCCGTAGAGCTTTAGCTTGGTTGGCCACGCTGGTGCTAACGGTGGCAGCAGAAGTTCGCGAGCAGGAAAAGGAGCTCTTTTATGCTTTCTTGCTATCCCCAACACCGTGTCAATCATCAGCTCGAATCCTTTCGCACACTCGGAATGCTCGCGAATCCAAAGCACAGAATCTTTGAACAATAGCACACATCAAAATCCGTCACACAATAACGTAAGATCAAATTAGCAATTTTAATATCACTTTGCAAGAGCTTCCGACATGAGTTGCTTTTCTTCCGTCGTTACTCCGACCTTCAGATACTGCTGTATCGAACCTGCGGCTTTCTCCTTACACTTGGCTGAATGGTGTAATAGCGAGGTTGTTCCAGCCTTAATGCTGAAAGTGTACACTTGAGTGCAGTTCTTACAGGTAACGATGTCCAGCACCTCGTACGTATCCAATGTGACTACGCGTAAGAAATCTTCCCACACGTCACTTTCTCCACTCGCATTCTCTTTAGTCGCCAAAGACTCATCTTTGATACCGCGTTTGATGCCTCGGCTACCGTAAGTCCTCTTAGCTGCAGTGAGGTTGACGCCTTAACTTTCTTCGCAGCTCGCTTTGGATCGCTAGCTCGCTTCTTCCAGGCTTCGCCGGTCACATCTACCAGCTCCACTTCACCTTCATCGCCCGAACTCTGTCCCGACCTACAAAACCACTATCATCTTACCATACTCTAACCGAATATGAGCTGCACTTACATGATCCAGCCTGCCAGCGACGTGGTAGATTAAAAGACGATATCAAACCAGCGGACTAAATCCAGAACCAAACTAATACAATAATCAACCGCAAGTTAGCAAGTCGATTCAGAATACATAGGAGTCTGCGATACAACCCAGCGACTTGCTTAATGAGTTGCGCGATGGTCAGAAATCAAGCCGTATTTAACTATAGCTTACGTGCTCTGCTCTGCGGCTGTTTTACGTAATTAGTTCGGTTTCTAACAGCCAGTCCGATCAGAACGGAACGGGCGGAACGTCATTCTGTCAGAAACCAAACGAAAAAAGCGGAAATAATTTCGGGTATACCAGAACGGAAGCGGGCCGAAACTTCCGTTAACTGCAGTTCAGTTCCGCTTAACGGACCATTTTTATGCTCTGCCAGAGATACATGATGCAAGTTCCGTCCATGCGATGGTTACCGTTACCGGCGGATCTCCATCGCTCAGCTTTATCGATCGGGCTCACGACAGGTATCCTCCGGACCTACCATCCATACTCGTTTGGACATACTGAGTCTAAGCGTTCCACGACGCATGTTCTGCCTTCCTTCACAAGTTCTTTAAAATCCTGAGAGCCACACCGAGCACAACCGGAAAGGGAAGATACTAGTATTACGTAAGCATTCGATATTATGAGCTGCTATCCCTAGCCCCCTCTAGTAAGCATCATGAAAGATTTCCAAAGTGAGTACCCAAAAACCCACTTCGTTACATAAGATATCGAGCACGTGGACACGCGGTTACCAAATTAATTCATTTATTCAACTGTCCATCGATCACTTTTGTCCGTTGGTCAATTAGAAATAATTGATCAGTTGTTAATATTATGGGAAATAACAACAGCTGATCAATGGCACAAAATAACAACGGAAATAAGAACAACTGATCAACGGTCGTCACATGTCGTTTGCCTTCTTCGGTCCGTTTATACTTGGTAAGCAGACGACGGTGGCCGTTCGACTGATGTTGATTCTTTATTCGAAAAGGCGTTCCCTCAGCCAAGAAGAAATCTCCATCCAGGTCTTCCAGGAAGCGTTTTCGCGGTCGTTATTGTAGTCACTGGTACGTTTTACCTTACAATTTTTGGAAGTCGGGATACGCTACCACAAGGTTCCTCGAAATGGCATCCGCGGCAGTATTGCAGGGGTGAAGTACGTGGGATATGCGGACATGAAAATTGCACAGGGCGGCTTAAAACTGGTAGCGTCGTACGCAGCACACTACTCCTTTGTCAGCGGCTAATTGTTTCTTCCAAGAAACACGGGTTTTCGGAACAGAAAATAATTCGCTTTCCAGACCAATCGTTGCCCCAGAGGGAACAATCAACGAAAACAGGAACCATCTCTAACAACGCAATGGACGGGTTAAGGCTTCCGCAGTTTACCAAAGTAGCCTGCAGTGGAGCGGTTTTGAACAGTTGCCCTTTTGGAAGATATCGTTTTCACGAAAACGATCGGATAGAGTAATATTTAGTCCACCTAAATATGGGTTTCATGACGTTATAACGCGGCGCCATTGATCGCCAGCAGTGACAATATGCCAAAATCTCGATCCCCATCAGAAAATCGAGAATGCATTTTTGCTATCGCTTCTTCCAATATTGTGATTCTTAGGCGGTAGAATGACTATTCCATGAAAATCAGACGGATTGAAGAAGAAATGCAACGCTTCCATTAGAGAAACTATCTTTAAAAGGGGTTTTTAGCAATATTTTCAAGGTAACAACTTTCGAATCTTTGATCCGTGGCCTCAGATAAGCTTTCTTTCTGTAACCACGCATCATCGCAACAGAACCGATGAAGAGTTCGTATTCCTCAATTTTTCTAGGTTTTTGAACTTTTGGAATAAAGTGGCGGCGGATGATCACAGGTGCCGCCTTATGCCGTCATTATACCTTTACTCTAGGAGACTAAGTACCATGCTGCCTTCCTGTTTCGGAGGAAATGATGTGCTCCGTACATTCGACTGTGGAGGCGACCCTTAAAGTCGTAAGGCGAAGACTGGGCCTCTTCGGATTCCTCCAGCGAAACGTTCACAGTCGGAAACACGTTCATAGTACGCAGCTATGATGTTTGCAGCTGCATGCCTAGATAGTAGGCTCTCTGACAATGCGCGTAATGACTGGGTAGAGTTTTCTGTATGGGGCATAGGAGAGGTGCTCCATCCGCCTGAAACGCCCATCGGTTTGCAAACATTTCAGTCGTAAAAACCCCATTTTGCGATGCAGCATTAGATGGCTTGGAGTGAAAAGCACGTTGCTTGACCAGAAGAGCGACATCACGGACCTTCAAGTGTTATTTTTTTGCATTCCGGAAGTGAAACGTAAACATGCAGCGACACTGCAATAATTTCCAGGTCTCCCCGTACACAACAAGGTGCTGTGCGCAGTCACATGACAGAGCCGTAAAATACTCCTGGGACCTGCTGACTAATCACTGTCACCGGGGGCTCAATTTTGGGCCTGTCATGTGACTGCGCAGAACTTTCGAGGGAATACAGTACGCGCCGTTTTATTTCTAGAAACAAACAGGTCCAGCCGCCCCTGGGGATTTTCAGAAAGGCGCTCTTCAAATGCACCTTGATTTCGAATAGGTTGATTTATGGGCTCTTATTGACAGACAAGTAGACTGTGTGAGACGTCATTCTTTAATTTCTCGCTCAATCATGAATCGTTCCTGCTGCATGCCGAAGGTTTCCGCCAATATCATGACTCCGCATTCTTTCCATCAGACTTCATTTTCAACTTTTTGTCAGCAGTTGTCTCTCTGTCGATTTCCGGTGGTTTGTGCTTCGTCGCTGTTTTTTGCAATCCTTTGACTTACGAAGTTTCGCTCGTCATCTTCGTTCCTACGGAATGCGCCAAAGTTTCCGAGCCATGGGGGCCAAACACTCTGAGCAGCGCGCGATGTGCTCCAAACTTCCGTTCATATTTCATACTTTGATTGCTCAATTACGCAAGTCAGTTCTGGCAGGCCAACATTGCCTTTCTGATATTTACAGGCGCATGGAGAACCTCTGCTATGGTATCGGAACAGGCAAAACAGTATGGGGCAACTTCAGTCGTCAGTTTTTGGATTGCTGTCGCAAGTGGGGCCCATAAGACGCGGAATTGAACGATCCGCAATTGGGCGGCGAGTTTTTCGTAGAGGAGTTCGTTCCCGAATCTTCTTTCCCTTGACAAACTGGTTTTCAAAATTCGTGATTCGAGATGTATCGATGGAGCAAGTACTTTCTCGCCCCGCAGTGCTCTCTTAATTCATCTTTATGGGAAAAACGAACGCGTTTTTTTTCTTCAGTGCCGAATAAAATCTGACACATGATTCTACGTATAACTGTGGGGTTACAAAGACCCATCTTCAATAAACCCTGCATTAAAATAGAGATCTTCCTGACCAGTCTTTCGGTGGTCGCTTGTGGCTCACCATGAAGAGACGCACTGACTTCAGCCATCAGACGACTGCACAGAGTGACTCAAAGCGGAATTAGCCAACTGACCAACGGTCTTATTCGTTATTGTACGAATAGCAGTGAACATTCCAACGGGAAATAAATTACACAAAGACGACTAGCTGGAGGAGTAGCGCCGCCGTGGAGATCAGCAAAACGTAACAAAATCAGTTCTGTGTTGCGTACAATCTCCGATGTTTGAAAGGGTTGTCCTCATGAAATAATAGTGAACGGTGACTGATCATGCCTGACGTCATCCACAGTCCGGTTCCATGATGCTTCTATCTTGACTTTTTGAGGGAAACTTCAGAGTTGTGAGTAATAGCTTTCCGTACTCTACCGCGCACTCGTGTCTTCGCAGGAGCCGCATTCACGTTCTGTTTTCTTCTACTCTTTGGTTTCTCTGCGGTCAGTACAGCCGATGACGACTGTCTCGCGCTTCGACTCTCGCAGCTCAGCCTTTTCTTGAACTGCACATCCAGCGACCTCCTTGTCTTCTTGGGTTTTGACGTGAGCCTCTGCCTGTCGTTACTGGCGTTGTTGTCGGCGTCTTCATCACTGGATTTGCTGCGTTCGAGCATCACAGTTGAATCGAGCTCATTCAAGGCTTCGAAGATCGCAACGTTGGTTGAATTGAGTCGTGTCGAATCTGTCAAATGTCATGACCGATATCAAAGCTCAAATTGGTAGCAGCTCGGTGCATCACGTCAGTTCGAAATCAACGCCAGAAGATGTCTTTAATTGCATGTTGTGACCGCTGAACCACAAAGCTTCCAGTGATGATCTCCCGCTTCATCACCTGTGTTTTGGAGCCTATCGTCTATACGGTTGCTCGCTGGAAGCGTGCCACTTTAATAAGAAGCTTGATAAACCGTTTTTCTCAAAGGCCGCACTCTCTTATAGTTTTAGAGTTTATCTGCCTATACCAAACTTCTGTTCTTGTAATCGCAACGCGGCAGTTTGTCGATATCTGCAGGCGAAAGAAGCTAGAAAAGCTGATGAGTATCTGCATGACCCCGTAAAACGGCTCGGCGTGTACTGGCGAAGCTGTTCCCAAGTTTATCAAGTACATTTACACGAGTTACTGTACGTTTTGTGCCACGTGCACGGTACCAATCATCGCGAGTAAACAAATTCGGTGCTTTGGTCAATCGACTTTAGGAGATAGCGTAAGCAGTGCGGACAACGCGAACTTGGCACCGGGCTTTACCACTTGCTTCACCAACGACGGGATTCTCCTTGCCACTGAACTGCTTACCGTTATTCAACAATTTGTCGTTACTCTCCGTTAAAAGAGTTTCAAGTGCGTAGGAATCACAGTTCGTAGGAACTCTAACCAGCCTACAAAATTGTAACATCAGTAGAAACCAAACTATTTGTTTTGTCGATATAAACTGTCGTGGTAAAGATGTTCAGTAGTCGGATTAGTCTGTGCTTTTCCAGTGGCTGACATGCTATTTCTCGATAACCAGCCTTATCCATTGCTCTTACCGATTGACTCCAGTTCGTTTTGCATTCGTGCTCGGGAACCGGACTGTTGTTTGACTTCTTCCAGGTACATGGGTGATAGTAACGCGAAACGCATGCAACAGCCATGACCATATTTCTGGGAGCATTTGTCAAGAAAGTAAAACCAAACATATATTATAAACGTACATTATATATTTATAACATTCCGACCATGTACCTTTTAATTCAGCGTCATTTTCACTCTAACTTTTCAGTTGTCCGTCGTACCCAGTTCTCACGACTTGCTTCCAAAAAACCCTTCACCACTCCTTGAACGGCATTCCGTATAACCGCGTACGGTTTATACGATATACTTTCAGTTCCGTATAGCGCAAAGGTGTTCGCCACATCGGCGTACTTCTCACAGGGAAGCCATCACGACCGGAATGTTGACCAAAAACGCGTTGGACGGTCCTTTGACGCGCGACGATTAGAAGAAGTTGTGGTCAGGTTTGCTCATGCACTTTGGAGCGAAGATCAACGCTGAATTTCAGCGAACGACGAATTTCTGCAGCAAACCCATCGCTGTCCATTTTCCGGCTGCCGTATTTTTCCGTATTCTCCGTAAATCATCACATCTGCTTGGCCGCTCAGCAGATGCTTCTTCCAGACGGACTCCAGAGCGTCGGTGTTTCTAGGTGAAGCGGTGTCGTTGGACGAACAAACTGTCTGCTAGTTCCTTAACAGAAAGAACATCTCGCCAGGTCACAGATTCGAGAGCGGGAGAAACAATAGTGATTCGTGGACTTCTATTTCTCAAATTAGACGTAAACTGATGACTGGCTGCGACTGTCTTCTTTAGAGTAGAGCTTCAAGCAGCATGAAAAAATCAACGCGAAGGCTGACTAGCTTATCATCATTGAAAATTCGCGCTCTCTCCACGCTTGGATTTCCGGAATTCTCACGCTGCAAAACGCTGTACAAGAAAACAACGCTGAGCACTCTGAGCATAACAGGTGTTTTGGCAAAAAATCAAGCATGATTTTGTACCGCATGCTGTGCAAAGCTCGTTACAAGTACCAGTTACAAATAAACGGTGAATTTTGGCTTGCATGAGGGTGGAAAGGCGTCAAAAAATCGGTTGCTTGTTTTACCACCCGTGAGGCTGGAAAGACTTCAAATATCTGCACGGTGAAAAGCTGATTTTGGAAGACTGTGTGAGCTGTGACTAAGTAAAACGCCGCGTCGCGATAGCCCTCCAAGCAGCGTGGCCACGCTGTACGACGCTCATCCACGCTGCAGGACCAGCGTGCATCAGCGTGGTAGTGGTACAGCGAGACCACGCTGCATGAACCTCTAGTTTGAAGTAAGCTTCAACCGAAAGAGGACCTGAAAATATATTCGGTGCACTTCGCAGCCTCTATACGGTACCCGCGATCGTGTTCCCTAGCTTGTTTTTCGGCGGGAACCATCTTGTAAGCCAGGGTGAAAGATTTCTTGATCCTTCTGAGGGTTAAGGGCTCCAAGCCCAGTCGGTGTAGTCGACTACAATATCGCTCGGTGGAAGAGTCCTCGATTGCAGGTCACAAGTTGACTGTCTGGAGGAACATTCGTTAACAGTCTTCGATAAGCCCTTTCTGTGGAGGACTCCAGACCACACTACGATAATTAAGCATATAATGAAATCCTTCACCAGTCGTTTACATGACAAGCGCTAGATTATACTTGAGTAACCATATGCATGTGTGATGAGAACCTTCAACCAAATAGCATTCATAAGTCAACTTCACTAACTAGTGAAACTGGACTTTCCACTCAACCACGGATACATGCCATTCTCAACGCGACCGCAAAGCGCGCATGATGGAGTGGGTGAAACATTTCAGCAGTTTCTCACCGTGGTAATCATTCACGTTTCTCATATTCATTTTTCCATGGTGGAGTTTTCCAACGTTCTACTGTTCACATGTCTGTGTGTTTCAGTTTGTTTATTCGTTCAACATTGGTTCATTTAACTCCTTTTCTTCTTACATGACTGTACAAAAGCTACAGTATACTGTAATGCGCAATGTCCCTTATCGTTTCGGAATCGACTGAATGCGGAAACGATTGCTGCCTGAGAATCCAGAGAGTTTTCGAAAGCCAACATGGACATCTTATGCGTGCTTTCAGAAAAGAGTGCGTCAAGATCAGGAAAACCATGGAAAGAATACAGACAGAAAAAGACATTGACCCGATCACCAAAACAACAATCGGAACTCTAATGCTGGAAATCAGTGAAACTTGTATCCAGCTACCACCTGCTTATAGAAACATGGGACGTTTGATGACAGATCATCTACGAACGACGAAGTGCCGATACAAAAACTCAAAGGATGCAATTACGAGGCTCACGAAAACCTGGGAGACTGAAATCGTAAGTAAAACCATGAAAGACGCATGATAATCGTTCCGACTAAATACCGTGAGCCTGCAACAATTTCTCTTTAGGTAAAATCGCTCGCTCGCTCTGTAGACATGCTTTCAATAACGACCCTTTTTGTCCAGAGTGAAATAAGTCTTCCAACGGTCGGTAGGATCAGATGAGTAGTTTAGCTTCGGTTCTTTCGAACGCAATACTCTCTTGCAAAATTAGGTCGAGATTTATTTTGGATCGATTACAAGGCGTGGCAGCCAGCGTAAGGTTACCTATATATGATCTCACCTTTAGAAATTCACGTCGGAACTTTTTATCTCGACGTTCTCGCGGAGACAACCTTCTAGACCTGGCTGGTAATCGTCTTTCAAAGTTACACCTTCTCAGCTCGTCAAGGCAACGATACTTTGATGTACGCAGTTTACAATCAGAATGTTTGTTTGGCAGGACCTTTGCGCGGAAGGTTAAAACAAAGCAAGATACGAAATTATAATCGCGAATAATAAATGTTACCCCGATCAGCTAGCGCGCACGTTCTTGCGCCCAACAAAACAAACAGTTGTAGGACTTTTTCACCTGTCTTCCAGTGTGGGCGGCCATCACCACTATAAGTAGTTTTCCGGTTTGATGGGTATTTCTATCAGGCTCCGACATTTGCCAGATATGGTGTCACGCATTGTATGATACGGCGGCTCGCAGAGTCAAGTTGGGAAGCACCCATTTCTTCCCCGTTCGTAACATGTGCATGATATCGTGCCTACGATAATAAACACATCCTTAGACTCGCCCAAAGTACGTGTCATTCTATGTATACAATTTGGGCGAAGTTTTTCTGCAAGAAACTCTGTAATGTGCTACCTTACCCAAATTACATGCCAAGCAATTGGGGGAGGTTAGGTATACAGGTGCACGTCGTC
>BDGG01000001.1:7920164-7946784 GCA_001949185.1 Ramazzottius varieornatus
CCTCAGTATGACTATCACGCCAATCATGGTAGGAAAGCTTCAGATAGCTTTGAAGGGGAAAGTTAACACCAACGTCCAGTGGTTGGTATGTACCAGTCACGCCAGCTGGAATAAAAACTTGACGGATTCCCATCTCGTTAAGTAGGAAGTCACTTTCAATCTTGCCGTGAGCAGGAGCCCGATCACGGATCAAAAAACTACCAGGACGGCAGTTCTCCAATGTTTCCGCCAGCCAGAAGCGATCCGAATTCCATCAGCCCGAGGCATTACTGTAGACTTTGATATTTTCTGGAACGACTAGCTTGTTCAGGATACGTGGTGACAGCCTGCCAGTTTTCTTATAACCCTTGAGGATTATCGTCGCTGGAAATTTTGTGCCGTCGGCGCAAACGGTAAGCGTCGCGGTGAGACAATCGGGATCGCTCGGTGGCTGGATTACTCTTACTTGCTTCACGCCAACTGGGGATAGTGTTTTCTTGTACGTATTTTGAAGCTTCACTGACGTCTGATCCATATTCATTAACTTGAAATACGGCGTTTCCAGAACTGTTACGATCTCTTCAATCCGCCACAGAAAGCTCTCCTCTGATTTCCACAAACAACCTAGGATTAAGTTTCACATATTTGTGACGTCACAAATAATTTTCAGAACATGGACAACTGTCCACATTACGTCATTCACTATCTAACGTCATGAAGGAAACGACATTATTATTACATACCACGTCATCCTCAGTCTGCGTTGTCTTGCGGCCAACTTTAGTGATTGGTCGCGATACGATCCTGAATCGTTTCTTCCACTTCGTCACCTAACCTAATGAGCCCTTGAATCCTTCGATCTTTATCTGGGAGGCAGCAGCAAGGAAAAAGATGGAAATTAGCCATTTTTGCCGTTCCGCAGCTAAAATCAAGGCGCTACAGAACGTGAGGTAACTCGGCGTCAGTGTTGCTCCAATATGACTTTTTCGACTCTAATTGCAATTACGATTAACCGGAATATTTCGGGCGGCAGCAATTTCAATTATGTGAGACTTAGGTCAGCTGAATTAGCAATTAAAGTCAATTGGAATTCATCTCGCAACAGCAATTGAAATTATTTCTATTATTGCGGTTCACTTTTTAGATCCGAATGTTCCCGGAATATTGTGTTCTAAAGTGACTTGGGTCTATCGTTTCATGAGCGTGGAACGGATGTCGGACGTTTACCTCAAAACATGTTGTATTCAAGGTGTTGAACACGGATGCGCGAATGCAAACAAGTATTGTAATGTTTCCTGAAGCCTCGCGCGTACGTCGTCATACACACGAAACATCCCTTGGGGTGTTGGTAGGGAAAACTATTGGGATTCGGGACCGGGGTTGAACTTCGCGTGTACATCGATGAACCGCGCATGATTCGCAAAACAAAACTTTAAGCCTCGTGCGTTTTTCCGTCGTGCGATATGCACATAAGCACACATGTTCGCCCAATCAAGCGCCAAAGACACCAGAAACTCCAATACTTGGTACACGCATGTGCGTTTTACCGCGCTTTAGGGCGCAAATTCAATAATTTGAATAGCCATACTCTTCATTTGAATTACCAAGTATGATTTCTTCCGTTTTCGGAATTCTAATACAATTGTAATTAATATTAGAATTGTCCAGCCTGGGATTCCCAATTCCGATTGTCATATCGGAATTCAAAAACGGTCGTTTTTGGCTATTTTCAGTTATGATGTTGTAATGATCGGCGCAACACTGAGAAGCGTGCGAAGACGTCCAAGTTTCAGACCGCAAATCGATAACCTTTTCCCCATACCTTAGCTCTACAATCTTAGCTCTACATGAGCTCTACACGAAGCTCTACGAGGTAAAGGACATGGAGTTTTCCAGTGGAAAATTCGGACATGGAAATTTCCAAACTGCGGTGTAGGGTGGCACCACAATATCTGACTGTTTTGTCACGTGACGTCTTACAGACTTAGTGCAACCGCAGCTAAGATCTGTGGCACGGTAACGAATAGTCAGAGGCTTTGTAGAGCATCCATTAATCATTTATTTTATCTTAGGAGTTGACCAGAACGGAGATGTGACGTCTTGGCGTAAGTCTCCGTAAAAGACTTACAAGCGCCTCCTCAGGCCTACGTTTTATTTCTTGTCCAGGCTCTTTGACATTGGATTTTATCCTGTCTCCTGCAGACCTTCCTTTCTCACCTTTGCACCGTCAAATGACTCGGAAGCGGCTTGGCTATGATCAGAAAGACTTTCTCTATTGACTGAGTTACCGTACGACGCAATCTGACCAGCAGCTACGTTAAAACAACCTGGAAATTTTCATGTTCGAAATTCTCACTGGAAAACTCCCTGTCCTTTAGCTCGTACACGAAGAAAGTGCTTGTGTTATTGTAATGAATTTGCAGTTGGGAACACATCACTACAGTCGCAGTGAGCTTACGGGAATACAATAAACCAACCAAATTTGATTACGAGATGCAAGCACTCTCTTCATTGTAGCAACTGACTGATGAGGGGGAGGCTGGGCTTAACTTGTACTGTACATGATGCAAGCTTTATGGCCAAGTGAAAACAGAAACCAACACTAATCGAAATGGACTGAGCCACGGATTCTGACGTAAAATGTGGTCTCTCTGTTAGACTCGAGCCAGTAATGCTACCAAAGTTTTCTTTGCTGAATGCTAATGGTTCTCTTTCTCTATCTCGCGCGCCGCTTTTACTTCGGATTCTCTCTTCTGCTTCCCCAGTTTCTCTCATGAGACTCATCCATCCATGCTCTGTCTATCATAACGCTGACGAGAACGTCGGAAAGGAGGGAGGCAGGAGCGGCGTGATATCATAATATGTCTCCGCTACGGTAAATTGTCTACAGGTTTTGCTTGGAGTTTGAAGAAGGGGACAAAGTTGAGCCAAAGTTTGTATGCTGAGAGGAATTTTATCCATCCATCAAGCCGATGATCAAGGCACCATTGTACCCTCAACGTTACGGTCCTGTGCACTGACAAGTGAGTCCAAGTGACAAGAATAGCTGTGAGGATTTGTCATCCACATCGGAATGATTGGATATCCATTAGGTAAGCGCTTGCCACGACTTGTTTCTCTCCTGCGCAACTTGATGGAATCATCCTCACCAATGGTACACGTTTTCAGCTTCCATGTATTGATATTTTCAGTCATTTTTTCTTTTAATATCAGGATGCCCTGAGATTCGCCGACCGGAAGTATTGTGAATTCATCGACTGGAATATCTTCTGTGGAAATAGCTCTTTGAATATTCTCGCCGTTCGTCATGGTTGTTTCGGCGGTTTCACCCCCATCGCAAAATCGAGGAGGAGGGAATGCTAGTGGGACGATGAGTCTTTCGCGTCAGGCCTCGTCTTCACAGCCATCAACAGCCGCGCATAATTCCAGCAAAACCGTCAACTGTCGCGTGGAATTCTTGGATAATCAGCATACCATCTTTCGCGTTCCAGTAAGCGCCACATTGCTTTGTTATATTATAAGACCACCCAAATTTCGTGAACGTGCTGTTTTATGGTCATGGGTCAAGAATACTCTGTTCGATAGAGGTTCATGTTGGGAAGACTTGAGTAAAAGATGCAGAGAGAAAAAGGAATGCCAAACTGTAGCACCCGGACTAACTAGCGCGGCACAGGCGGTGTGTGTTCGAACTAAGTGCGCCACTTGAAGCGAGGCAGCGTAAGAGCAATTTTGCCTCGTTGAAATAGCACACCCAGGTGAAGTGACGCAGGATGAGGCTTTTCTTTTCACCGGTTCTGCCGGATTGCTTTCGCTTTGCTTTTTCGTCTTTTTGTTATTCTACGCGAGAAACGAGGTTAATCTTCAATTTTTTCGGTGTCATCTGGCTTGGCGCCAGGATAGTGGAAATTTTATGCGGTTGTGTGACAAGACTGATAACAGTGAAGCCGTGAAACGTATCAATTATGCGTTTCGAAGAGGCTGAATACTTCATTACGCACTCCAGGTTCGACAAGACAAGGCATCAACCGGTTTTTCCGTCTCCAGCCGCGTAAGCCAATAATTGAACGCTGTTGTACCTCATTCACGCTTTCAGTTCCTTCTTATAGGCTTGTCATAAAGTCTCCGACAGCAAGTCAAAGGACGGAAGTTTCGTACAGGGGAGCTCAACAAACAAGTTCGAACAGATCGTGCTTTTGTGAGTGGCGCATGTCACGGACCATCAGTAACGAAAGCGTGCGCCACTTGGGAAAACAACCTGGTCGATTTTGTTCGCCAAGCTCCCATACATGCGGATCTTTGAAGTCGTTTTGGTTCTTTTACTTTCTAGGTGAAATATTGGCGGAACAGTCAGTGGATGATGAAGGGGCTCGTGCTTTGAATGTAGGGTTGTGTGCTAGTCAAAATGCCATGTTGAATATTTGCGTATCAATGGGGCGAGTTTTTCCAGATGTGCTGACAGCACGCAAAATAACTGTGGACGATGGCAGCAATCTTTTCAGCTCTCGGCCTTCCACCATCGGATGCAGACAGCTCAGGGAGGGTAAAGTCAACAGTGTTTTTAGAATTTGGGGCTAGCTGGGGCTGAAGACTAGCGTTAGAGTATATCGATTTTTAATTTGTCTTGGCAATTTCTGGCAGCCGAGTGGCAAAGAGGCCACATGTCAGCTGGCGCATATCCCGTCCCGTCGATCGTCCTCCAGCACATTCACTCTTTTAGCCTCGCTGTACTCATACCAAAGATCTCTAGAGTTAGTTGGTGCCGTTGAGCAACATCACTCCTCGCCTGACTGACTGAAGGACGCAACTGTAGTACTCACTCTCATTCCGCAGCATATTTAGATAGTCTTTTGCAGGCACCACTATTCATTTATGCCAAAAGCTACCGAATGGGTTACTCAGTCTAAACTCTTTTTCCGGTCCAGACTCTCAACTGACAGAGTAGCGCGATCGGCAGAAAAAAATCCATATCGAACTTATCGTACTCTTACGCAACTACGTAAAATTATCTCACTCTTTCTTCCCTACCAGATTATAGTTTTCATTCCAAGTGCGCCAGTCAAAGAGTGCAGGCAGACTTTTTACAACCCCGAAGAAATGGCGCATGCAGAGGCTCGGGACTATGTAAAGTAAATTTCGGTGGACTGTTTTACGCGGTCGTCGAACAGTAGTAACTGTTCGACAACAAGGCTGAATTGAATATGCATAGTGAGTGATCGCAGATTAAAATGTCTGGAAATAAACGTCAGCGATCTTGTCGCGGGCTTTCAACTGGGTGTACTTGGGTACGTCAGATTACGAGAAGTACTCGATCGTAAAGTTTTTTCCGAGAGGCAATGAAGTGAAATGGAAAGGCTCATGTAACGTACTTTGGTGTGCGAGGCTGCGCGGATCCAAGGACGCAGTGAAATCTGATCGAACCAGGAAGAAAAAACCCCATCACGCAGCGCGATGGTTGTAAGGTTTACCGCTGCCTTCCTCCTACTCGCAGGACTTCCTCGACGAGGACGTAATCTTCTTTCCTACATGTATGGCAGTTTGATTTGATGCACGTACGGAGTTTTACGGATCTTCGGAGACTCGTTTCACCGAAGCAGTATTCTCTGAACACAGAAAGATTTTTTTCGCAGTGTCTGGAGACATTCGTCTCTAGACTTTCTGGACGATGCCAGCAGAAACGGATGCTCGAAGAGGAGGGACCTTTTAGTAGAAACAGAGTGGTAATTTTTCAGCCTGGATTTTCGAAATGTAACTGTGTTAATTTGACAGCATGACAGTATGCTAAGTTGCATGTTTGTTCAGATATCGAGGTTGCTGTATAACAGACTTTTCGATTGACACTTGATGCCGTCTCTGCAGGCTGTTCTCCAGGAAGAGTTTTCGCATTGCAGCTGACCAGAACACACACATAGCCTCGGTTCTATTTTGGACTGGTCGAATTTCCCCTGACCCCGATCAACAAACGCACAAAAGGCTCAAACCAATAACTAAATCCACAAAAAGAAGTCAAATTAGAAGAAACTCTTTCAGACAGTTTTGACTTGGTTCTCGACTGGTCAAGAACTACGTTGTGGAAAATGTTTTAATGTTTGGATGGGCTGAGGATCTAGAAATTTAACTTCCCACCCCAGTGAGTCCACGAATGATCGTCTGCCTTGTTCAACTTTCTGACAAGACAGTCTTATCCATATTAGAAAGCTTTTCATACCGAAATGTAATGATCTTTGATGAGCACAGTGGCAAGTCATCAGAGCAAGACAGATCTTGTTTTATGATTGGTAACAAGGACTATAACGATGAAAATACTATAAAGAGGGTTCTCTGGTAGTTGGAAATATCAGATGAACTCTTACAAGGACCTCTTTCGAATAATTATCCACCAAGACCCGACAGTCAAGGTTCAGGAAAGTTCCGCATGCGTCGATGAAGCAAGTCTAATGAAATTGCTTGTCTTCACTCTGCCAGACTTCTCCCGGCGTTTCCCAGAGGAAATCCCGATGTGTTTGCGGCCGAATGATTAAGGAACCTTTTTATCTGACACCCGCACGTATCGATTTTTATTCGCGGAAGTTTTTGCCTTGTATTGTGGGGAGGAGGTGATAGTTGAAACTGTGATGCGCTTCATGATGGCGAACAAATTATGATGGCATGTGCGTGACAGTTTAGCGGAAGGCATCGCAAAAGTGATATCAGGAGTGAAACAGCTGTTAAGCCCCAAGGCTACTCTTGAATAGCTCTGAATAGATACTCTTCAACATCGTTTCGTATCAAAGGCCGAACATTGATTTCACGCGCCATTATCGCCCAATGTCGCTTTTGATTTGAACATCAGAAAGTGAGCCTTTCAGAGGCTGACCAGTATTGACCACTTGTTCAGTTCACTTGATGGTTCGCCATAATCCGACTATGGCGGGCAGAACAGTTTAGTTCACCAGCGCTGGGATGGCTTGGCGGCAACACAATCTAGTTGTTGAACCGGAGGTGGGCGGTTCGGTCTAGCCGGAAGTTACCATTTTGTTCCGTATCTTGATACAAATTTCGTTTCTACCGTGCAGCAAGTCGGTAACTTGATTTGAAGCATTCTCATGTGCATGGGTTTTTGCGAGAGTTGGAAAACATTATCCCTTCCATTTGCTTTTTGGTAGCAATGCAATTAACTAACAAAGCCATGATGCGTGTTGACAACCCAAGCGAACCGACACAGCTGTGAAAGCCTGGATCTGGAAGAGTTTTTTTGTAGGCCTATAGTTGAGTAATTGCGGGTTGTTTGAAGAGAAGGCCGCATTGCGGGGAATGGTTTGGTCTGTTGAGGAAAAATTGCATTTGTGTGTTGGGTATAATTGTGGGGATAGAGTGTCGGCTGTGTTTGGTGGCCCTAAATATGATTATATGGGTGTTCTTGTATTCTCTGTCCTGCTGGCTGTTCGCAAAACTATTTTGGGTACAACGGAGAAGGATATCGGCGTTAACACACTGGATATCAAATGGATAAGGGCCTGTCGTTCCGTAACCGTATCGACCGCCTCTCCCGCGGTCATCGATTAGAAGCGAAGGAAGACAGAGCTCCGGTTTTTTCGAGGCGATCTTCCCTTCTAGACCCACAGGAAAGCGAGGGATTTAGGAATCCTCGAAACTGCGCCGTTGGCTGAAGGAAAACAAAGGGAACAGGCAGGCGATCACTGCAGTAGTCAGTTCGTTCAGGGTATCAAATCAAATACTGCGTCAATCAAGTGAAGGGTCTAGAGAGGGTACTCCCGCTTCCGGTTGTAAGTTCTTGGTTCCGATCGATTAATCGGATGCTACCGACAGAGGCTTTGGACTATTATGGCCGCTATGCAGACTACGCTCGTTCCTTGATTGATGAGAAGCCGGCTATAATCGCAGTTTTCGAAGTTCGACGTTGGATTTGAAGGCTAATGGCTCTTTGTTTGTTTTTTGCAGCCGAAAGCTCTGGGTCAGACGCTTTTCGACGAAGTATGTGGCCATCTGGGCCTGCTGGAGAGCGACTATTTCGGGTTGGAATACCATGATGGCAGCGCCGCCGGAAACAAGGTTGGTCAACACGGATAAGTCGAAGCGTTGACGACCAGGATGTGGTTATGACAGCATTCTGGAGGCCTAATCGCCGCTACTTTACTCACTTGATTTATCTGTTATTTCTTCGTGCTTTGCAGTATTGGCTGGATTTAGAGAAGCCAGTTGGACGGCAGCTTGCTGTGCGCATTCCATCATCCAACGTCCTCAACTTTTACTTTGGTGTCAAATTCTATACACCGGATCCTGTGCAACTGGAGGAAGAGCTAACGAGGTTCGTCCAACCGGAAACGCAAAATTTTGCGAGCCATACTGTGATCTGTTTCAAACATGGAACGAAAAGTTCGGCTTGGTAGAGCCGAAACAACGGCCTGCCAAATTTCGATTATTTGTTGATGTCAGTCGATTGGTTGGGTTTGACCGTTGATTCGCTCAGCGGGACGCCCTGTTTATCGATTGGTTAATTTCATTAAGCGCTATAATGGTTGTTGTGACAGTGGTCAGACATCAATCTCTTATCTTTCCTTCGTTTCGTTTGTAGATATTTATATGTCCTACAAATCCGGAAGGATTTGGCCAGCGGCCTGATGCCCTGTCAAGACAGCACTGCGGCGCTGCTGGCGGCCTACGTTGTCCAAGCCGAGGAAGGCGACTATTCGCCCGACAATTACCGCGATTATACCTACTTGCTCAAGTATAAATTTCTTCCCCAGCAGGACGTCACGTTCCTCAGGTACAGTGCATCACTTCTTCCCGACTGTCAAAGTGACAAGTCAATGCATTAACAGAAGCCAAAACAACACTCGTTAGAGTCAGACGAGCTAATTCCTGTCCAATTTGTACACCATACACAAAATACAAATTTCTGTAAAGAGGGGAGAAAGTGGCTCCACTCGACCTCGTTTCCTAAAGTGGAAGGTTTTGAGCAGAAGCAATGAACCATCACACTGCTCTTTGCTGAATCGTATCGATGACTTATCTGAATGTATCGATAACTTCTATGCTGAATTTTTGTAGCCAAGTTCGTGACAGTCATGTGCAGCTTGTGGGTCAATCACCAGCGGAAGCTGACATGTGAGTACCCCCACTCCTTCAGTTTGTCGCAAAGGCTAACGATGACGCGCTTCTCATTTACCTTCCAGGAACTTTCTGGAGACGGCCAGACGATGTGAGATGTACGGGATCAAGCTGCACGCAGCCAACGTAAGTGCTAACTTGGACGTGGGCAGACGACTTGAAGCAGGTTGTTGTTTTAAGTGGCGCACGTCTCCAGTGTTATTGGATGAAATCATGCATCACTTGGAAGATTGTTCTATCGGGCGGCGCACGTTTCCTGTTTCATCACGGATGGCGTGCGTCACTTGGAGAACGATCTGGCTCACATTGTATGCCCACGTTCCAGCGTCTGGGTAGTGTCCGACTGTGAAATGGGCCCTAGAGGCTTGCTGGCAAGTCGGTCAGCCTTTGATCACTTGGACCATCAATTGATAGAGTCCTTTGGCCAAGCCTGTCATTAGGAAATGCTTCTTGACAAGTGGGAACAGTGGGAGTTAATATGTCCACCATTTCGACCGTGCTTCCCCTCCTTTCACAGGATCACGAAGGCGTCGCGCTCAATTTGGCAGTGGCCCATATGGGCATTGTCGTCTTCCAGAACCTCGCCAAAATCAATATCTTCTCCTGGGCCAAAATCAGAAAACTCAGCTTCAAAAGGAAGAGATTCTTGATCAAACTCCATCCAGAAGGATATGTAAGTAAATTTAGTGTGAATGCTTATTGCCAGTCTATTCACGTCCACTAGAGCGTCTTGTCTCTGGTTATTTTTTACGGTTTTCATATCATATTTCGACAATGAAGAATACTTCGATCTTAATATCCGTTTCGTTTACTATTCTGCACCGGAAAAAAAACCCTATGACGATCAAGATTTCTTTATACAGGGATTTTACAAGGAAACCGCCGAGTTCTACTTTGACTCGAGAAACTCCTGCAAGAACTTCTGGAAGAAATGCATCGAGCATCACGGCTTCTTCCGCTGTCCGATTGTCCAGACATTGCCTCGCTCAAAAACGAAAATATTCCCTGCTGGCTCCTCTTTCAGGTAAAAGTACTTAGTTGCTCGAGTTGAGGGCGAGTAAAGACGAAGTAACTAAGGGAAATTTCGATAGGTTTTCCGGAAGGACCCAGAAGCAGGTTCTGGAGTTCGCCAGAGATAACTACGGAAAACGACCAAGCTTCCATCGTTCTGGCACGACCTCCCGTATTCGTTCTTCCCAAAGCTGTGGCGCCTCCTTAGCAGCTACGCCGCTTTTGCCGATGGCTAGAGCTCGGGACAGCCGCTACAACACAACCGGTGGAACCAGGAGTCGTCGATCCATACAGGGCGACAATGGCGCTTTGGCCAGATCGAAGAGCGAACCCATGGAAGTCACCGAGGTCTCCCGTTTCGTTTCCTAAATTGCTGGCTGAATGAGCGGAACTTTGCGGCTCTTGAAAGTTACTTCTTGTGATTTGTAGGTAACGAACCAGGACAGAAGCAGCGACAGCGGCAGTCGAACGCTCGAACGTGGGCATCGAACCGACATGGACTATCAGGGGGTTAGTGGGCTTATGTAGACCAGTCTGGTGTTATCAATGCATTCTACTTACATCTACGCTAAAGTAAAAACTTGAAAGTATGAATGTGGATTTTGAATGACTGGCAACCATATAAGACGTTTCACCCGGGAAATTCTGGTTGGTCCTAATGCTCACGAATTTGAGGGTTTTCTAGCCTTCTTTTCGGTCGCGGAATTTTTCTGAAAGTTTCCGATGTAACCTGCGGCTGTTCAAATGGAAAATGCAGTGCTTAATCGTGATTTTCATGTTTTAACGAGGTTTTCTTTTGATATTAGACAATGGCGGTCTACTCTGACGAGCACATGCCACGTGAACACCATCAGACGATGCACCACACGACCATCACGCAAATCGACCGCTACGACGAAGTGCGCCCTAACGGCCACCACATCCACGAAGTGGCCGTAACCGTCGAAGGTGAAGTAGTACCCACTCGCGTTTCTCGTGACAACACACCGCGCGTATCCACCCACACTCTCCGTGGTGACGAAACTCAAACCTCTGAACCTTTACTCTCACATGACCGGCCGAACCTCGAACCACCACCAGCCGATGATGCTCTGGTTCGCATTGATAGTTTAACAGGGGTTGATATAGACAAGGACATACCCTATGTCCTCTACCGCCGTCACATTCACTGGGACAAACCCGGCGGTAGTACAAACTCGGCGTCCAACACGCTGACCAAGACACCCCAAACAGGGCGCTTGGCGCGTCGTGAACAGTTCGTCAAAACCTCAGCGACGAAAGATCAAGATGGTAAATTAATCTACTACATGGAGACACACAAAACACTGCCGGAAAGCCCACACTTGTTCACATCCACCAAACGCGTACCGACACCCCCTAACAAGTTCAGAATATTAGACTACGTCAATAAAAAGAACCTTCCACCGGAAGGTAACTTTTCCTATGAAGACGACTCGGCCTCAGTCGACTCGATGGACCGTGAGCTGTTTGAGAATCTGAAGAAGAAGTACCTACAGCGTATGCGGGAAATCCGCGAGAAGTCACAGAGTCAGGAGTCGATTAGCTCGTCTGACTCGGCCGGGTCCTCCACTTCCGCTGACTCGTACGATACGGTCAGTCTGGAAGAACTGACCAACATGCGCAACCTCAGCCAAATGTTTGACCAAGTGTACCCGAGCGGCAACGAGAGCGCCGCCTTCAGCTCAACCACCAGTATTAACACCGTAGAATCCATGCGATCCCTCCAGCAATGGGACCCACAGACCGAGGCGGAGATACAACACATGGCCGGTGTGATCTCAGATGCTTTCGGTCGTGATGATAGTAACATACCAGACATCGAGGCCATCATTGAACCACCTGAAGGTTTCATCGAACCGCTGAAAGAGAAACACCGCAGAGAGAGTTACGAGTTGGCCATTCGTGATGGAAGGGACAGACCCTCGTTGACAGGAAGTGAAACATCGTCCTTACAACCACCCCCTGTCCCACCGAAACCTCCAAAATTAGCCGTCATGGCCAAGTTCGCCGAGTACTCGCAGTCGATGCGCAGTAGCTTCGACTTGTCCGATATGGACTTGCGGGTGTTTGACGAACGGTGTTATGGGGATATCCAACAGACCATCCGTGAAACGTGTAGCATCGGGCTGGATAGGGTGACGTCTTCCGAGAACATGTCCACGACGTCAGAAGACACGGCGGGCTTACCCGAACTCAGTCTAAAGAAGACTGCACAGCAGAAAGGGTTACTGCGGACCGTCAATGTCCAAACGGAGACGAGTTCGACGTCGAGTAGTGACACGATAGGGGGAAGCCAGCGGACGGTCATACACGACTTGCCGTCACCGTCACAACCTGCCGGTGAACCGCTTGATGTGACTGATATCGAGATACCGGAGGTGCCCGAAGAGTTTCGGGATGAGCCGATAAAGATAACTGAACCAGTGATGACGTTCGAAAGTACGACGGTCATCGCTTCTGGTGTGCCGAGTACTTCTACCGCGGCGACGGTGGAGGAAGTGCAGCGGGCTGAGCCGCCCGAATATCAAGCGTGGAAAGCCCAGATGAAGGAGTTGGAGCAACTGACCGGGGCGAAGAGTAGCAATGAACCGTCGCCGGTAACACCGGGTGCGGGGGCGGCAGCGACGATACCGAGAAGGAGCGGTATGTCGTCGGCGCGGAGTGTGGATGGTGGGTCGTCTAATTATCGGGGGTTCGCTCGGAGGACGCCCATCGGGTCGAGCTGGCTGTACAGAGCGACCAGTAGCGACCCGGACTGGGAGGACAGTGAGACGTCGGCCTCGGATACCCAAGGACCCAGTACTAGCCGGAGCGGTGGACGAGCGCATAGCAGGACGCCACCAAAGACGTGACACATGAAGGGCAGATATCAACCCCTGGAAAAATAATCAAAAATAATAAGCCCCAATTAAATTAATTTCGTTTGATATGTTTCAGCCTCAAGTGAGAAGAGAAGAATCTGCACCAGCTGGGGCATTGGTTGTGGGTATGGTCTTATACTGGTTGCTGTTTCTTTCTCGCGGTGAAAACAAAACGTCTTCCGAATAGTTACGTGTTCTTCTGTTTCTTCCGGTGTGGGTTTGCAAGTTACTTGTCCTGTGATTTTTTTCCACTCGTCTTCTTTTCGATCTGATATGGCAGGCAAATATCCTCCGCGGTTTTGCATTTATCGGTTCTTCCTTTTCACGCTATCGACGGTATTCCACACTGTTGTCTCCGCCTCATAGTACTTCTGGTGTTTCCGGGCTCTGCTAAGGCAAAATATCGAAAATAATACTGAAAGTATTTTGGCTGGTGTATGTCCGATCTGTGCCTCGCTGAATTCTCGGGCGTTTTGGTCTGTCACTTTTCCTTCTCACGGAAGCGGTTCGGCGATGCTCTGGCTGCTGCAGATTTGCTCGGCTCATTCGAGGATGGAATATAGGGGAGGGCGTGGCACTGGTGGGAACAACCCTAAGTTAATCGAGCCAGAGCATCATAATGTGGTAATGCGCGGGTGAGTACCGAAGAGGTTGTATAAATTCCTAGTAGAAATCTCGATATCGATCAAGCGGATCAACAAAGGCGTTGTATCATCTGCTTTTCTACCTTATTTCTTCCAGCTTTTACAGTGGATATTCGTGCTTTTTTTCCGGGAGGTGAGGTGGAGGGTAATGTTCCGGACAATGAAAGAGGAGGGAATTATGAGCGGCGCGGATTAGGCCAAGAGGCCGAAGTGCAGTTAGAATCGGTCGACTGAACAGTGGAGTAGAACATGGTTTCCAATTGAGAGGATGGATGCAGTGTTGTAGATCGATGAGTACCATGTACGAGGAAAGAAAGAAGGCTTCCTTCTCAACCACCACTAGTGCTTGTGGCAGGAAGTTGAAGAGGGAATGGCTTCGTCTGCCTCAAGGCTTTCCCTTTTGGTACTTTTCCTAGCTGTCAATCTGTTACATCGTAACAAGCAGTTCAGTAGCTGTGACATGTTGGTGTCGTAACCTGCAAATCCCCAGGGACTGAGGCTGAGGCTGCCAGAGTGAATGATGAGGCAAGTGCAACGCAGTGACTGATGTCTCCGCGCTATCCTGGTCAACCGGCGTATGAGATTTCGTTGACTTGGAGCTTATTCTTTTGAAGCGTTTCCTTGTCGCGCAACTCCTACGGTAAATGCAGTTTTGCGTGCGTGGATTCACCTGGGTGCTCAAAATGCGCCACTTTGACAGGCGGGCTTGATAGGGAACATTGTGTATTGCTCAATTTGGGTGACGTACTTCGGTTTACCCAGATTGACTCGCGCGTATTTCCTGATATTTTACCTTGGTACTGCGTCGCGGTCTGAGCAGTGGGTATTCGGTCTCTCCTATGAAGGTTCGTTACTTGGCTAACTCAGTAACGTCATGCGTTGGTTGGAATGTGCAGGTCTATAATGACAGGCGGCGCTGGCAAGTGCATGAATGATGAACGGAAGAGTGGAGGAGTATTGTGCGTAGGCGAAAGGATCAGTGCTCGTTTTCTATTCATGTATGCACGTCCAATGGCTTTGAGCGACAGCTTTTCCGCTGCTTCTCCATCTTCCATCGATATTTCTCTGAGACGCATACTATGGCTCCAACTTTATATCAAAGTTTCGCCTTTGGTTAGGTGGGTTCATGGCGATTTGAGACTGGAGATGGAGGTCGGACTTTCGACATAACTTCCTTTTCGAATTTCTTACACTCGGAATTGCTACGTTCGGGTAATTAGGCTTATCAGCTGACGGTATATTTTGCCCGGTTCCTGTCTTCATTGGCAAACTATTCTGTGGCCGTGTTTCCTGAAATTTTATCCTGATATCCACAATCGGAATATTTTTGTGGTTCGGTTCTGTGGGTGATAAAAGCGCCATTCACTGTGTGATGCAAGTTGATATGCACGAGTTCACGTAGGAAATCTGTATTTTTTGAAGTCGCCCTGAATATTTACTGACGGTAGATTCATTTTATAGATCTGGTGAAGGATATTCCAATTGGTCGCAGCAATCTGCATTCACCGGCGCGATCAACATTGGATCGTTCCGCGACGTCATCGCAGCGCCTGGGACAGAACGGCTCGCACACATTGCCGTTGCATGCTAGTAAAGGCTTAACGAGCGTGTCAGAGCTAGAAGATTTAAGCCGCAAAATTAACGGCTGGAAACAACAGTCACAAGAGTCCTTCTTGAAGTCGTTCGAGAGCAAATCCTTTGGTGAATCGTTACGGACATTGGCGGATGACAGTATGGATGGGCCTACCGGGTTGAAAAGGGTAAGCATCCACTTCGTTTGTTTTGTCCACCTGCGTACACCGGCCTCTCGATTGACACAGTGCGCTATGTATGTAAGTGCAGGAAAGTTGGCCCAGTTTTACCACATCAAAAAGGCACAGACAGTACGGTTTCTTCATGCACCTGCGTACAGGAAAACTACGGGATGCGTAGGGTGGAATGTACGTAGGTATGTAAAAGATGACTGTATGGGTTGCCGCCCTGCTGTATGGCTATGGGCATGCCATGTCATTATCCCATCATGAAATTGCTACTTCCGCCTGCTTCCGCCGAAGCTTGAGAACGGCACAGTCTATACTCAATTTGCAGCTAGGACGGTTAGGCTATATGGACGTGCCAGGAATCAATCGAATCAAAATCGATAAGCTAAGCTGCGCTTATTATTCTTCTAAGCTTTCTCTAATGCATGCAAAATTTAGCAGCCATCAAGCAATAGAATATTCCCCTCTCATCATGGCTCATCCACGGAGCAACGCATGGGAGAAATAAAGTCTGCAATGTCAACATCAGATGTAGAGAAAGAAAAACATGACCCTTTTTATTAGTACCATTATTTCTGGAAGAGAAAATATTCATCCCAAAAATAACATCCGGAAAAAATGTTTAAAAAATCGAACTTAACTTGATTTCTTTTATTTGCAGAGGAATCCGATGGATTTCGGATATTTCGTGGCGAAGGAAATTCTGAACGCAGAGCGCGCCTACAAGAACGATCTGGAAGTTATTTGCGTGGTAAGTAACGTTATTTATATCCCATTGCATTTTGCTGTCAAACGTGAAGTGCAAGATAGAGACAAAAATGGGGGTGAATCGAACTTGAGTGGGAAACCGAACAAAGCCTCCTCTCATTCGTTTCATGTTTCGTGGTAGCATCTGAAGCGAGCGTTGGATGGAGCGGAAGACGTCCCCAGTGGGACACTGCATGGCATCTTCAGTCTGCTGCAGCCCATCTACGAGAACCAAGGGACTCTTCTGGTGGAAATTGAGCATCGATTATCGACATGGTATGTCTAGGATGTGAGGTGAACTTTCAACTGCGCTGAACTTTGTTCCATGTTGTTTCTCCTTCTCAAAAGATGAAGGGTGTTGTTTTAACAGTCCACTGTTTGAACATGTACCATGTTTACCCAATATCTTTATTTGCTGTGTCGAATAAAATTTTCGAAACTTTAATACCATCCGTTCATTTTGAATGCTACATTTTCACTTATTTTCCTTTAATCGTTTTCCGCCTTTTTTTCTGAAATCATTACTTTAAAGTGCCAATGAAGTGGGACAAGATTGTCCGGGTCCGCGTAAAGAATCCCCCCGGTACGCGCTGTGTTGGCTGTTATGTGTCATGTCGTAGCGATCAGCTGATCGATACACACGTTGACCAGACATTTCACCCACCATCCGCGCGGTCTTTTTACACGCACCCGGATCCAAGCCTGTCCCGCGTCATTGGCACTTTAAAGTATTAGGGACGTCCGCAAATGAGTTCCACCGGATCGTCAAGTGGCGCACGTTTTCGTTGTTACAGAACGGAAATGTGCGGCACTTGGGGAAAGGATCGGTGTTGTATTTAGTTACCGTCTAGAGAAAAATAGATTTCGTCTCTTCTTCAGTTACAGTTTTAGTCCCGGGACTAAAATCGAGAGTAAAACTGAATTGCGGGACGAAAACTGAAAAGGCAAAGACTACAATGGAAAAGCTCAGACGAAAACTGAAATGTATACGACAATAACTGAAATGCTGAGACGATGATTCGAAATCTGAAGACTGAAATGTCAAAGCTGGGACTAAATGTGAAATTTGTGAGACTGAAACTAAAATGCCGGGACGATAACTAAATCGCTTGGGACTAAAACTAAAACGTCGAGACGAAAACTCAAAAGCCCGAGACTAAAAGTAAAATGCCGGGACGAAAATTCAAAAGCCAACGACTAAAATGCGAAACGTGGGACCAAAAGCAGAACGTCAAGTCTAAACCAGAAATCGATGCGCAAAGCACCAGACGGTAGCAAACCTTGAACTAACGGGGACTATGCTGTAAATCGATTATTGCAGGACAAAACATTTTCGAGACTTCTTTGACATTTTGGAAACAAGCTACTGTATTCCTCGAAAGTTGTGCGCAGTCACATGACCGACCCATAACATAATCCCCGGAACCTGCCCAATGAACCACGATCAACCGGGATCCTGGTTTATGAGCCTGTCATGTGACTGCCCATAGCTTTCCAGGGAATACCGTACATAACTTCCCCGTTCATGTATGAATGGGAGAAATCGATACCATACAACAGAGAGCCTAAAACTAAACTGGTCGGACTAAAACTAAATCTGGAGACTAAAACTCGAATTCGAAAGACCAAAATGGTTTTGAAAAGACTAAAACTGAATTGGCTGGGACTAAAACCGAATTTCGGGGCTAAAACTCGATTCCGAAAGACGAAAATGGTTCTGACAAGTGACAAGACGGAAACTAAAATGGTCGGGAATAAAACTGAACGAACTGAAACTGCGCAACTCGGGACTAAATTGGGTTCGTCTGGACTAAAACTATAACTAAAATCGAGACTGAAACTAAATACAACACTGGAAAGGACCAGGCTCAAGTCATTTGCCGACCTCCGTTATTAGACCGGTTTTGACACGTTCGGAAATCCTCTAGAATGTTTTAGCTGTACTTACGGAATTTTTTTCGACAGGGATACTCGGAGTGTGAACATGCACAAAGCCGATGGCGGACACATCGGCGACCTCTTGCTCAAGCAGAACGACGCCCTCGACCAGTACCTCGTCTTCCTTGACAAACTGCCCGAGCTCCTGGTGGGCCTTGAAGTTACCTACCGCAAGAACCGGCAGTTCGAACACCTGTACCGGACCTTCGAGCTGGAGAAGTACTGTTTCCTCCCCGTTGCCGCATTCTTGCTGAGACCGGCGCAAAGACTTCTTCAGTACCAATCGGTCCTCGAACGTAAGGAACAATTTCCTTGATGCAATCACCACCTCTAATGGCCTTTTCATTGCAGGCTTACTCACCCATTACCCGCCTCATCATTTCGATTATGGTGATTGTGAGGCCGCACTGCAAAACTTCCGCCGAGCCAGCGGGGTCGTCCACGAAGCCGTCCGCCATGCCGAGCACTTTACCAAACTAATGGAACTCCAGCGCGATCTCCTGGGAATCGAGAACTTGGCGGTGCCAGCTCGAGTACGTAATTTGCTCTTGATGATTTTATGATGGCTCTAGTGCGATATCTTGATCTTTTACAGGAATTCATCCGCGAAGGATGTCTGCAGAAATTTTCCAAGAAAGGCTATCAGCAGAGAATGTTCATCCTGGTAAGCGCAAAAGGCTTTTCACCCACATGCATACACTTCCTATGACAGTTTCGTTCACCCTGTATGCTGGTAACAGGATCGCTTACTTGCTTACGTGATATAAGCGTTTAACAGTATAATTTGTACATATCATGATGAAAAGACAGGGAGTTGTTCAGTGTCGTGTTTTCTTCAACCATTGTTTTTCGTACTTTCGTAGTTGACGGATGTTTTACTCTACTGCAACCGTGTCGCCACCTCTAGCGGTCATTTCAAAGTCCACGGACAAGTCGGTGTCCGTGGCATGATGATCGAAGACAGTACAGGACCAAAGCACGGCATGGACTTTTGCTTTACGATCTATGGAGGAAACCGGGCCCTCATAGTAGCTGCCAGGTTCGTCCAAAAGATCCACGGTGAAGAAGTTTTCGGTTATTCAACCTTTTATGTTGTAGTTCGGCAGAGGAGAAGTCCAAGTGGCTTCACGACCTGCAAACCGCCATGGACCAATCGAAACGTCTTGCCTACGATAAACTCCTACAATACAGCACGCTCAAGTCCATTAGCTCTTCCGACGAAGTGCTGCACAAGCACGATGCGTTTAACTCTTCTGCTCAACCCACCGGCACCGTCGGTGACGGCGATACTTTACGGACCAAATCCCCTTCGGAAAAGAGCCAGATGACAACACGGTCAAACACTACCCTTCACGTCTGTTGGCACCGTAACACCACCATCAGCTGCCGTGAACTCTCGAAGTCATTTCAGGTACATCTCAACTAATTTCGTTTGGATGAGTGATGTAAGGGATGCTTGTTCTTGCAGTATCAGCTGTGTGGATTCCTGTTGAGGAAGTTCAAAAGTAGTGACGGCTGGCAGAAGCTGTGGGTCGTCTTCTCCAACTTCTGCCTGTTTTTCTTCAAGAACTATCAGGAAAGCGCACCGTTGGCCAGTCTACCGTTGATCGGCTACCGTGTCGCAATACCTTCGTTTGAAGATAATATTCTCAAGGACCACGTTTTTAAGCTGCACTTCAAATCCCACACATATTTTTTTCGCTCGGAGAACGAATACACTTTCAACAGGTACTTGAATAAGTAAGCTCCATCCGTCGCGCTTCTTCACACGAAGTCTAGCCTTGGATTCGTTTTCAGGTGGATGGATGTTTTGATCGCGGTAACCAGCTCAGACCAGAACGACGACTCTGAGCATTTGACTGGCAATGGAATGCATGTATAATGAACGACGGGCTTTCTCTCAAGGTTTCAATTTAGAGTTCTCTTGTTTTATTCATTTTTCACACTTACGCAGTGGTTTTGACCACTCTAGTTTGTTTTCTGATTTGAAATGGCGTATGGACTGATTTCCATCCTTTGACTGTTGTACGATTTTCCGAAGCAAGTTGTAGATCATGACTGTGATAAAATTTGAGAAAAAATTTGGATCAGTTATATGCTCGAAACTCATACGATCGTGATTTCAGTGGTTCGAGTTCCTGTCAAACCTTCACTATCGATAGCGGTAACAGGCGCAGTGTACTCCCAAGGCCAAATGGGACCCGGTTCATGATTCACGCCTGGTTCCCGGTTGTGCTCGCTGTGGCTTTCAGGACTTTAAAGAACATGTGAAGGAAGACAAAAACGCGTCGTGGTTTGCTTGAACTCAATATGGTCAAACGGGAATGATGAGTCAGGAGGACACCTATCGTTAGCGGGATCGACAAAGAAGAGAGGCGGAGTTCCGCCGGTAACGGTCAACGTCGCAAGGATAGAACCCGCTGGCAGGTATTGTTGACCAATTGACAATGCAGTCGCAGAGATTATTATGGGTTTCGCGGCCTGTCCATCACTTCTCTGTAGGCAGAGGAGAATCAAGACGGGGGATAGAGGCCACAAAGAAAGCGAGAGACCAATTAAAGCACTGGTTCTCGGGGGAGAGAATGACTGTTAGTCAACCTGGAAGTTTGTAAATACCGAGGAAAATAATAGGGCATGTCAGTTTACCAATGTTCTACTCCATTTTGATTTTAAATTATACCACGCACTACAGTTGTCGGATCATAAGTGGACAGAAGGGCTGGGCGGTTAGCAATCGAAGACAATGTCGTAACGTCGTCGTCGTTGAAGTACTACAATTTGGCACAGGTTCGCTCAGCTCCCTGCTGCTTTCAGGATTGGTTGTACGACGGTGTATCATTACAGTTATCCAAGAACCTAGAACTTTTTGGCTTGTGGAGTAGCGTTTTATTGAATTAGTATGTCAAGAAGAACTTTTCCGGGGACCAAAGACATGATTCGCTCCTGCATGGTATCAACACTCTTCGTACGACCGTCCTCTTTGTGTATGCAATCACTCAGTTTTGTTCACCTCCCAGTTTTAGCTTTTGGTCGTTCGGGTCTGGGTCTCTTTGTTTGCATGTACCTCGGTCTTCTCACCAAAGCGACACTAATGACCACCGGTCAGCAAAACCTCAGCACGCTGGAAAGTTTTTCTACGGTTTCGGGTGGTTCTGGTGAATCTCTTCGCGCGAGACACGTGCACGATATTCGCTTAGAAAAAAACTGGAGCACCGAGGACAGTGATATCTATCGAAGCCGAGCCTGGGATAAAATTTGTAGTTATCAGTGCGGTCAAAAGAAAATCAAGACGACCAGTTCTCCCTTTTGAGATTTGGCGTTCATGGCCTGTCAATTATCCGAATTTTGAAATTTCGAAAATTGCCTATTGGTTGGACCAGCCTCCGCAACACGGTACCAGCCAATAAAATTCCTGTATGCACAAAGAGCACGGTAGTATTCTGCAAACATGAAAACGATCGTGCTGAAAGTGTTAATAAGCGGTTCAACGGTGTCTCTCCGCACAGGGGATACTAGCGGATCGAGAAGGAGTTTCCTTCACCTCTTGCAGATTCATGACAGCAAGTCTGTACAGTCTCATCTCAATTCACAGACACGGCTACGGGTTTCCGACGTACTGTTGTACACGAAACACGTTTGCGAAAGTTTTCAGCACAGTTTGGGCTCTGCTGACCACTCTATATCACACTGTGGGTCGTAACGTTATTCGACAAGGTCAGTCTTCTATTGGACTTTCCCACATGGTTTGGTTTTGCTTTCCTGTCGAGGTATGATCTTGAAGTCCGTTCGTCCAACTGAATGCAGGATGAAAAGCTTGGTAAAGAATCGATGCGGTTACTAACTGCTCGCTCGTGGTTCAAGTTATAGAAGGCTCGGCGAAGCTAAAATAAGCCGTTTTAGCCGTTCTTGGCCGTAGCTAAAAATATTTTAGCCGCGGCTAACCCAGATAAAAAAGTCAAAATAGTAAGACACTAAAAGTGGATTCGATACACTACCGATTATTACTAGTGTCTAACATCCATCAGCGGTGTCTTGAAAATCTGGCAGGTCTACAACTTGTGCATTTCAGTGTCTTACTCGGACCTTTGTACTGCGGGAATACGGCGAGAGACTGATTCGTGTATCCTCACAGGCGCCCTAAGTATGCGTTACATAGCATTACCGGAATGTTTTATGTCTGCTAAGAGCCAATTCGAACCCCACTGCGGGTATCTTACCGTTGCACTTTATGATTCTGACCACGATATTGAGCAAGAATTATTAAATTAAAAACTGAACCAGATAAGCGCTGTTTGAAATGTCTCCAGAAACGAAAGAATAGAGAATAAAAGAAAAGACGGTTCCGTACAAGCTCGACACCGAAAAAGAAGAATTCAATTGTCATTGTACAAATACTTCTTAATGGTTTCCATTTTGTAGTCTATGACAGACTCGAGGACGCGGAAATACTTTCCACGTTAATGGCGGCGCTTGTCTGGAACGATCTCGTCTGAAATAAAAATATCACCAAACACGACCTACGCAAAATGGAAAACAGAGTGTTGGGGCACAGTTTACCTGTTGAGGACAGCGGTGACACCTTCGTTCCTTTCCTCATTGAAGAAAGCAAATTTACCTTTTCCCTCAACCATTCTGGAACGACGGATAAGATCCAGAGTCACTTCCTTCAGTTCGCCTTCCACAAATTCCGAACAATCACCTTCGATGGGTGAAGTTCGACCGTACTCCCCTTCACTGTATACTTTCAGATCCGCGCTACAGTCGACAAAAATATCTCCGCGGTCAAAGTCGTAGAAACCGTACTGGTTTTGAGGGCCAGCTTCAGCCGTTAAATGGTCGAAGTACGCTGCAACAGGAACGATGACTGATGTTATTTGATAAAATGAACCTTCAGGAAAGAATGCATTACCTTGAAGGACACCACTTTCTCGTGCCTTTTCGATGGCGTCAGCAGCGTGAACATAATTGTTCACATTACGCTACTTACAAACCAGTAATTCAAGAAGCCTTGTTTTTTTGTGAGCAGAAGTTCGCTCAGTATATTTTGGTTCTGTCTGCATCTTGCACGTGTACGGTGTGAGGTTGCTGCAAATTTTAGCAGTAAACTACGGAACGCCGACCACACTCGCTGTCAGTAATCTACCAGTGTTCGACCAGTGTCTAGCGAATTTTGCTGACATATTTCAACGGAGCTTTCGAAAGATGACCACAGTACGACGAGTTCCGGATGACTGTGTTTCTGCTTAACTATCTGGATGGACTTTCCATGGACTGAAACACAACCTTTACAGATCCACCACAGCTTCTCCCTAAATTCCGATTTTTATATGGGTAAAGCAGCTAAAATACTTTTAGCCACGGCTAGAATGTGTTGTGCGTTCGAATGATATATTGATGTTGAGTCGGCTAAAATAGTTTTGGCATCGATAAATCATGCGAACGCACAATATATTCTAGCCGTGGCTAAAAGTATCTTAGCTGCTTTAGCCGCGGCTGGAATATTATTAGCCACGGCTAAGAACGGCTAAAGCGGCTTATTTTAGCTTCGCCGAGCCTTCTATAGTTCAAGTGCGCTAGCAGTACCGATGCCAAAATACGGACCATACTGTATTCCCTTAAAAATTCTGCGCAGTCACATGACAGGCCCGTAAAATGATCCATGGGACCTGCTGACGACTCGTAGAGAGTTTTCAAAACTGGGGAATCTGAGCAACAAAGACTTGCTTTGACGGTAGAAAAAAGGAGCAGAAAACGTGATACAAACGTGTGAACTTGGCATTGTAATTCAATTTTGTTCAGTTTGGTTACTACAGGAGGGACAGAATCCCGCGATGTTCCCGATCAGATTAACTCGGGGCACGCTTCGGATTTGAAGATTTAAATCTGGGATGTTCTGAGTCTTTGCCATGATTCTTCTTCTGAGTACACCTTTGAATGGCTGATCTCAAACAGGAGACCACTTCCCTGGTAGTGGTAGCGGTTTGGATGAATCCATCACGTTATGGCGGGAGGCTCACCACCCTGTTCTACCAAACTTGGCGCAGACTTGTTTCGTGCTTGAGTTTCGGTCCCAAGTTTCTGAACCGATGTATTCACTTCAGCTCCGAGATTACCCGAGCTCGGGTATGCGAGCTGGCTATGCTGGCGCTTGCTGCGTGGAGCTCACAACTCCCGGATGAAGCAGTCTTGACAACCGCGACGAAACTACGCACTACCGAGAGTTTGAGTGGTGTATGAAGCAGGGGATCAGGGTCAGTTGAGTACTGGTCTTACAGCTGTATAGCACAGCAATATCGGAACAGCGGAAACACAATTAAAAACCTGATTGGAGGAGGCGGGAAAACACCGACGCGCCCATCAGGAATGATGACGTCACAGTTTACTAATACATAAATTGCGAAACACGAACACAGTGACAGGAGAAGAATAACGCAAGGAAGCATAAGTCAGCTGGAAGAGGCAACGCGGTGGATTCTATCTTTGTGTTTTCTGGGCTTTTTGACCTTGTCTGCTTTTGGTTTTGGGAGTTTCTCCAGTTGAGTAAGACGTTTCGAGTAAAACTACAAGCGACGCGTAAAGAAAAAACGAGTAACACCACAGATAACATCAGCAAGATTGCAAGAACATTCTACAGCGCCGAAGTTCTTTTCTTGCCAGTTTGTCAGAAGACTTTCTGAAGCAGCAGAGGTGAAGATAGGTGAGAAATCTTCCAAATTATGGTGCAATAGCTGGGTCAGTTCACGCATACCAGGTTGGAGTATGCATGTGACTGTCGCGTCCCATTGTAAGGTACAGATTTTTCACGCATCAGCCTACAGCTCGGACGGTGTGTGTACGTGGATGTCACGTTTCATTATAAGTGTACCAAAGTTATCACGCATCACCCTACCGTTGCTGGGCGGAGAGCGCTTGCACCTCAACCAATCAAAACCTGGTGTTTCCCGGCTGCGGCAAAGCTTGTGTGAAGTTTCCCGTAAAGCTGAGGCTATTTCAACTGTTCGAGCAATCAACCTCCCAGACCAGTACTCAACTGACCCTTGATTATGGTCCAGATATACTACATACTCGTGCTGTGTAGATTACTTGTCAAGCCCAAACGTGTCTCCGGCTATTTGGTTGGCTGTTTCTAGAAAGGTTGAACGTACTTTTGATCAGGATCCATACACGAGCACAGGTAACTATGCTAAGCAAGTACTTCACGCAGACCGATAACCAACTATCAACTCGTGCGGACTTAGCTGTAGATACAGGGCTGGTAGGCATGGCCGGCACTCGATCCTGAACGAATCACTGAGCTGTGCTTTGGTCACCTGTCAGTCCCACGCGATACTCGAGCCCAATGGTGTGCTGAGAGATGCCACAATGAAGTGGCGTGATGAATGACGCTGGTTCCATGGAAGGAAGGCAAGGCCTTGGTTTGGGACGTTACGTGTGTGGACACGCTGTGTGACAGCCATGTTTGTGGATCGGCAGAGAACGCGGGTTATGCGGCCTAAAAAGCCGAGGATCTCAAACGCGCGAAGTATCGGAACCTAGAAGGCCGGTGATTTTTCTGTCCAGTTGACGTCGAGACCTACGGTACTTTCGGTCCTTCAGTTGCGAGCCTGCTCAAAGAATTTGGGAAAAGGGTTGGTGATCCCACGGGAGAAAGAAGATCCTCGGAATTTCTTAGACAGCGTTTAAGTGTAGACATACAGAGGGGAAATACTGCCTGTGTTCTGGGAACCTTTCCTTTCTCTCGCGCTCTAAAAAAATCTTTTATATTTTGGATAATCAGAACCAGTAAGTAGCTTGTGCTGGGCTTCCTTTTGCCCGCTACGTCTTTTGAAATTTGAAAATGTGAACGTGAACTTGAATGAAGCCACTCTTTTAAAACAGTAATGAGCACTCGTGCCGGAAATATTTAGGTTCGGCTGCATATCAGTACACAAATTTTGCCAAATTACTGGC
Source organism: Ramazzottius varieornatus (assembly GCA_001949185.1). Lineage (NCBI taxonomy): Eukaryota > Metazoa > Tardigrada > Eutardigrada > Parachela > Ramazzottiidae > Ramazzottius > Ramazzottius varieornatus. The sequence continues at coordinate 7,946,184 of BDGG01000001.1, forward strand.
ACGGACGAGATTACTAACGAGATTACCAACATCCAGTCCCCCTTCGTTTTGTGGTATCCTACTAATTTAACCCGAAAGAAACTTCTGACAAGGTCGTGGACCGTCTAAAAAGAAATCTTCGAACAAAAGTCGCAGCAACATATTCTCGACCCGCTTGGATGGACGTGCCCAGGATTTTTTCGACGCCAGCCTATCAAAAACATTCTCCCTTGATTGCCAGTTTTGATTGAGCGTCGGTATATCATCACAATCGGTGAATCGATCGGAACGAGCTCCTGGTGACGTCGAAAAAACCCGAGCGCCGCCTAGCTCGGCCAGGCTTTGTTCGTGAAAGATTACCTGTACAAGTTTATGAAATCGCTGGTATTTCGTGCTCGTGCGTTTCTTCTGAAAAACGAATGGTGTGCCCGAGGAACGAGAATCTGTCTGTCAGTTGGCAAGGTCTTCGAGCTTCAGTATCTAGCTTTTCGAGAAGGTCTACTCTGAATAAAAGGGGGAACAAGGGTAGGGCAGCCGCGCCGGTACACGCGCCTGGCCCGAATGTGGGGATGGACAAAAATGGGGGGAACGGAGCGAAAGTGGCTGCGCTCCGATTGATTTA
>BDGG01000001.1:7948593-7962715 GCA_001949185.1 Ramazzottius varieornatus
CCCCATTTTTGTCCATCCCCACATTTAGGCCAGGCGCGTGTACTGTAATGGAAGGAATAGGGCTATGCTATCGGTTGATGGAGGGAACTAGTATTCTAGCAATATAGGGTAACTTCAATGTTCTTAGGGGCTCGTAGAGAACGTAGATTAGTGATTGGATGCATAGCGCTAACGAAACAGTGCTGGAGGGAGCCGGACATCCGCACACGGATCTGGACTGACGACTGAAGTTGCCGACTGAAGGTCACCTTATAAGGACGGGATGAATGTGATCAACCGAAATTTACCGACGTTGGATCGAACTCTTCAAGTTGGTGTGAGCAATTACCGACAGCGTAAATTTGGGTGTGAACCTTGCACCGAAAAATCGTTCCGGTGTGCATTCGCACCAGAGAGAAATTTTTCTGGTAAATCGAAACGTACCGAAAGACGCAAATAGATGGGGGTTTGACCGCTTTTAGTGGTGCCGCGAACGTTTTCGGCCTTCTTAGTGTACCTTTTCTAAGCAGAAAAACCTCCCGCCACTCAAAACCACACCAGAAAGTCTACAAATGCCCAGTTTTAAGACAGCTTCGTCTGGTTTTCTGGTTAATGAGATAAGCATTTTCTCGGTGCGATTCGGTTTGGTAGATCGAGATTTTGGTGTGGCAGCTGAGTAAATCGGAAATATTCGATGCGGACCTCATACTAAAAATTTCGATTCGGTGTGTGCATCTACAAAATCGAAATACATCAAATCAACCTTAATCACACTTATCCCATCTCTACCAGCTTACAGCTCATATAGTACAATAAAGGAAACATGGCGAATATCAAATACGTTTGTACATTTGTTAAGAGATCAAAGAGGCGTAGCGCACAACACGAAGCCTGAACCATGTATGCCTAGAGACAAGAGTTGACAATCGGTTAGGCTGAGATCTCTAGCCAGTCCTTCAGGGCATGACAAGTCCTATCATCACAGTATGTGTACCGGGTCCGAAACTCGTTACGCATGACGGACACGGAAAGTTCAGGTTGTCAGGAATTTCCGGGTTGCGCACGTCAAGAGGATGATAGGCAGACGTGACGCTTTCTACCGTCGATGGAAGGAATGCGACCTAGCTTAGTCTCAGATCTACCACAACCTACGGTCCTCAGACAAACTTCAAGACTCGCCTCTCGAAGACATCCATTCAAAACCAAAATTTACCGATCGATCCGGAGGCTCAGTCCCCTTGCAGGATCTCTTGGCAGGGCCGATGCATAACGCAACGCCGAAGCCGTTCTATCTGCACTACATCCGTTTCAAGCCGGACAATAACAACACAGAACTGAGGTTTACAGACTTTCTTAGCGTGATGTCTGGTGTACAATATTTAAAACCCGATGGTATCCTGATTCATGGCGACTTCGCTCCGACCGGTTTGTGAGACTTACGTACGTTCTCTTTTAGTGAGATGGCGGCCTAATCATCTTAACTGCTTTCTGCTTGTAGGTCCACATTGGGATAACCTGACCAGCAGAAATCTCATTCGTCAAGTTCCGATGGTTCGACCGACAGATGTCGGCATCAGGCTAGGCAAGCCCAAGAAGCTCGGTTTCATCGAGCATTCCGCTGACATTGCTAAGCTGGATGTGCTTCTCAAGTACGGCGGAATCGCTGTCGACTTTGACGTGTTCTTCGTCAGAGGGCAGCACATCAAAGACATTCTACAAACCAAGAAGTCCATCACGTGCTACGGCGACCGAGATGGGAATAACATCGGTCTGGTGGCTGGTCGCCAAGACTCCAAATTCCTCTGGGCATGGCGAAGGTCTTATCGGGATGTTTACGTGGGAGAATGGAACTTTAACCAAGCATTCATCAGCATGTATCTGACAGCATTGTTTCCAGAAGATGTCTATGTGCTTGACCACGTGTGTAATAACCCCCATCCTGATCGAGACTTGAACAAGTTTTTCCACCAATACGGCAAGATTGAATGGAAGAACTCGGCTGCGATACATTCGTACGAGCGCCACGGTGGCGTCAGCATTCAAAGTAGCGAAGATCTCTTCAAGGAACCGCTAACTACCCACAAAGAGATGCTCCAGTATATTTACTTCAATAGGAGCTTACCTCCGATTGCCAGAGCTTTCAAGGACGAAGTTTTTGCAGCACCGTAGGGCAACTGACGGGAAAATTCCGTCGAATTACCCGAAGGACTTTCTTCTGTTTTCGTTTTACGTTTTACTATTTCTGTTCATCTGTTCGGAGGCTATTTTACCAAAACCTTCAGTTTCCTTTTCTGTCGTCAATTCGGACGGAACGTGTTTGCCAGAACAGATCGAGTAGCTCGTCATGATGGAATGTGTCTGTGGACTGTGTCCCCGCGATCTGTATCGACTACGATAAGTTACATAATAAAGATTTTTCCCTTTCTAGATCGTAATCCATTCAGAAAACTTCAGAAGTCTCGGTGCATAACTCGCTAGTTTCAGTGTCGTCGCTATTGTGTTGCGCACTGTACACAAACACCGCTCTACCTGTCTGTGGTTTGAATTGAGGAAAACTGGAGAAGATTTGACAGAGAAATGAGACCTTCGCAGACATTGGTCAGCGGTCTTTCGGTACGTCTCTAAGTTGTATGATGACCATTAAACATCTTATCCACGACTGGTATCCACCCGTACTTGTCGTGACGAAATATTCCTTTGTAGGTTTGCGTCCTGTCGCTGTGCACCTTAAAGTTTGCCGACAGCAAAGTATTCAACATCCACAAAGTGGATGACACGGTTCTTCACTATCCACACTTCACCGGAAAGCTCCAGATTCCTGACGGAAAGACGCTGGCCATCCAGTGCTCCAGCATCACGGCTATAACGATACTCGGAGCAAAGTTTGCCAAATCAACGACCGTGGTGGAAACAACGACATCGAACACTTACCTTAGATACCCGCAGACTTCGAATGCTACTTGTCCAGAAAGCAACATGATGAACTATGTAACGAGTGTCTGCGGCCGGGAACGGACCAGCTCATGTGCCATTAAAGCCATCGATCCTCTGCCTTAAACGGAAGCTAACGCAGCCTGCCGACCTCGAGTTCTGACGGTAGATTTTAAATGCGAAAAGTAGCAGAATTGATTGTACTGCATTGGCATCTGAATTCATGCATTAATATAGTGTCGCAGTATGAAGCTTCCGAACGATGAGATTTTGTCTAAATGTTATTGATATTACCGTTTTGTGCAAGGCAGAGCAAAAGAGGACATGCTGTGTTTCGGAATAATTTTAGATATCCATAAGAATAAAGACAAGGGGGCGATTTCATTACTTTTCCGCACACACAGTTGACAAACAGATTCTGACGAGACGAACTCGACAAGTCGCAGTTCAGTGATACACGCGAGCACTGCGGGGACCCTCTTGAAAACTGTTCTCAACATCGTATGTACCCATGATGCGAAAGAACAGCGCGAAAGAAGTTGGTCAGAAGGTGGCATCTTGCCGTGAACACTAAGTTGATTTCAGCAGTTTGACGAAGCTTGACCGTGCTAGAAGCCTGTACCTTGTGAGTGCAGATGGCAAATCTTTCCAGTCTCGATCTTCAACATGGCAATGGCTCAGGCAGTTTACTTACTGGTAAGCATTTTTATGCTAGCGGAAAAGTAGTCTGATGGATTTCCATTCGCGTCCCGAGGGCCTAAACAGTTAAATCTCTCTAGGTTGTCACCTGTCTGTCCGCACAAAGTCCCTTATTTACCTCGACCTGTGCTGCCACCACGAAGAACCGCCGTCTGCAACCAACTACCTATACTGTGCCATCGACTACCACTGAGGGAGACCTGACGGGAAGAAAAATAATACCAAGTGGTCAAAATGGGACGGTCGCTTGTCCGCTCGAGTCTTCGCTGCGCATCCAGAACGTCAGTTTTTTCACTCGACCGAACAGACACACCGACAGGAGCGGATCGTCAAAAGTATCAACTTGCAGTACTGGGAGGTTTGCCGAAGCTGCACGCAAAGCCTGCGACAACCAAGACGAGTGCCTTCTTCCCGGCAGTAACGTAATTCCGCCGACCTGTATCGGTCGACCATTGTTGGTGAACTACATGTGTTTGCAACTCCCGGGTAAGTGACACCTTCAACCTCTAACTTTAGGCTCGTGAGTCAAGGATTGATAGCACAGCACGTGAAACCGATGGTTATGACTTCTGCGGCATAATTCCACACTACGAAACTTTGATGTTTGCGTTTGTTTTCTAATACCCACCAGCAGCCGACGACGAGCCCATGGATATAGCGGCGCTACCCACAGAACTGCTTCCGACTTAAGCAACCCCAAAATGTGATGGCGAGAGGAGCGGAAACTACCTTTGATTGATATGCGGACATATTGAAACGTCCCTTCTGTTTAGTTTAATCCACACGCGAGCCAACTTTCAACTGTGAAAGGCTAGAAACGCAAATGTTATACTTTATTGCGTAGACAGTACACCACAGCAATTAATAGTCTGCCGTAACTAGCAAGTGGTCCTGACCACTGGAAAGGCCGAGCGCGCGCGGGGAACAAGTAGCCGTAGCACATTCGTAGCCCAGTACAGCCCAGTACAGCTAACCGTCGTTCTTCCACGGTTTTCTCTTGGATAATCGGAGAATTGGCTAGCTTAGCGGGATGGTTAAAGTGGAAGCACTCTGAGAACATGCTACAAACGAAAGCCCCATGGCGAACTCATTCTTGCCAAGGTCCAGAACCGCGTCTTCTAATGTTGTTCCTTGGGCCTTGTGGACTGTCAATGCATGAGCCAAGGACAGCGGTATCTGATTTCTGGACAAGGGTTTTCCGGCAGTGTCATACCACGTTTGTTTGAACTGGAATTTCCCATTGAGGCTTCTCATAGTAGGATCCTCCTGATAACAAATTATTCAGTATGACTTGTCCGTTTCTTCACGTCTAACTTTAAAACTTTTTTTTAAATTTTTTTTAAATTTTTAAATTTTTTTAAATTTTTTTAAATTTTTTCTCCGAAGTGAATTAAGTTACCACTTCGCTTCCTTTTCTGCAGTACAGTACAAAGTTCTGTTCTCTAGATCTGCTCGTGGATAGTTGAATCTGTCGCGGCTGCAGTTCAGAAAAATAGCTATGTCGACGCTGAAGTTTTGAAAACATTTTAGTTCAAAATGAAAGTATTTTTTATTGTCCATGCCTGAGCCTTCAAAAGCCTACCAAATATGGCAGACAGAGCACCATACTCAGTCCTCTCAAAAGCCCGGTTAGAGCTTTTGCAAAAGAGTCCGGTATATCCAGTCGAAAAGTAAGACGAGACCTGCACATGGAAGGCGGGTTCCCCTAAACTCACGGAGACTACGATCCAGACACGTTTCCGCATACGGATATGTAGGAGTTTGAGGTACTTTCTGACACTACCGCCGAAGACCTTGAATAAGTTCGGAAGCAGAAAAATTAAAAATAATTACCCTCACTGAAGTGGCGCAGCGCTCTGGTCGGTTTTTCCGGGAGCATTTTCAAAAATTTGTGTTTTGGAAACTGTACGAGTTGCAGTTAGAAGGTTTTGAGCCTCGATTGGATGATACTGGCTCTGAGCATTTGAAGAACTAAATTATTTCTCGTGCCAGATTACTTTCAACCACAAAACATCACAGAGAAGAGGAGGTAAGCAAAGACTTTTCTCGACTTCTTTCGCTCCAGCTGTCTCCTCCCAGTCTAATCGTAAGAAATCCGCTTGTATACGAAAGAAACACAAAGAGTCTATACATTGCTCAGAATACTTTTTCGAAACTAATCGAAAAGTCCCACGACGAACACAGATAGAAACTTCAAAGTTACCCCCCAAAAATCGGCCAAGTCATACTGAGACCCTGAATACTGTACATACATCGCATGAGCACTCGCGTCCGTGCGCCTGAATAGGGGAATTGCAAAACTAATAGAAGAATTTAAAAAACAAGCACTAATGGATTTTAAAAATTATTGTTTCGGAAAGCGTTCGTTAGAATCTTTCAGAAGTTGCAAAGCTAGCGCCACTCTGCGCGAAACGACGGGTGAAAGGAATTCAAGTCCGCCATGGTGAACTGCCTGGCAATAATTAGCCCATCAAGTTAAAGAAAAGCTGGCCAAAATGCATTTTGATTGTTTGATTGTCCGGAACGGAAGCCCCTCGCTAGCCGGGCACGAATTACGTTCCTCTACGGCATCTGCCAGCCGAAGGATTACTCGAGGATATTCTTGACCGACTTAAACTGACTGACAATGTCTCTCGTGGCAAACGAAACGAACCTCCCTTCGTTTCGTGAGCCACAAATGAATTCCTTATCTCTTGAATTTTAATCAATTTTTAATGGATTTGTTTCGTGCAGCAGTTCGTTTCTTGGATTTCTTCGTATGCTTTGCAATTCTCCTAATGAATAGGCAGGCGTTTTTCTAAATCTGTTCTACTCGGTGTTATGCCCCATTCGTGCTTACGCGTCGGCGACAGAAGACAGCAGTAAAAACGTTTTTTTAGTGACGTCATGGTTCGCACTTCCAGCGGCGAAAATTCTGCGGCTGCAACAAAAGTTCTTGATTGGCTCAATTCAACTGCTTTGCTCAGCCTGTCTACCGGCTGAATGCACGCAGTGCAAATTTTCGTCAACCAAGCAGTCCTGTAGTTGTTCAGCGTTCGAGTGAATTCAATCAAGTCAAACGGTGACGGAACCGCTGTTTTTAGGTGCGTGCCGTCATATTTTGATGCTCACTGCACACCTGCGCTCGACACCTGTTCCTTCGTTCGCCAAATTCGCCAGAAACTGAGAATTTCCAGCAAGTTTATTCCAGCTCTTGTTTTGCGCTTTCGAACGCCTTGTGTGTCTCTAGAAATTGCAGGATAGTACGAGGATACCAGCATGGCTGAAAAAGAAGGGAGTTCCCCCACCATCAGGCGGAAGAGACAGCAGCCGACAAAGACGCTGTGAATCGGAAGAAGGTGATGAAGGGAGCTGCAGCCATGGAGATACCCATGTGTTCGACAGACTAAATCGACAGCAATCCGGAAGAATTCTGGATATCTGCAAGCGGAAAGTTCCCTCTTTTGAGTCGCCTCGCACTCGACATACTGGCGATTCCAGCTGCATCGAGTACGCCGGAGCGCGTTTTTGCCATTGCCACCCTATCGACCATAGGGAAGGCGAAAAGGCTGGCTGGACGCCATTTGGAAGGAAAAGTGCTGTGTCTGCGTAACACCGCTCATCTTCCTGGTATAGATGACTAATCTGTTTCGGTGTGTTTTCTGCTCGACGGTTCGAAGATATATTCTTGGAATTGTGGTCTATCTGTTGCTGGATCTGAAGAAGATCTGGTCAGATGATAAAAGTGTGTAAGACGGAAAGTTCCCTGGCTTCGGTGACACCAGAGCGATGTTAGGACTGAGGAGGAAAGTTCCCTTGCTGTGTTCACACGCCTATCAGATGTTTTATAATATATTATAATAAGCAGCCGACGAAACAAGATGATATATTAACATCATATTAGATGCTTCGAGGTCGCGACATATCATATTAAGATTATATTCGAACTCCGGCAGCTCGGCTTACTAAATCAAAATTATATTAGGTCGGGATACCCTTATGCCAACATCACTCCATAACATAAACACATACAGTAGGGAAGTGTTGCGGACGTTGAACTGTAGTTGCAGAAATGCAAGCACAAAAATTTGTGAAACATTGAAAAGGGAGGAACGAAACTGGTCGTATTCCGTGAATGGAATACGTATGATGAGAAAGTTTGGGGGAGTGAAAAGTTTGGGCCAACCGGTTCGAAACAGCGGAACGATAGCATGTACAGTGTAGGCAAACAAGCTTAAGGTACTGTGACGTAAGAGGTAATAAGCTGATCAAGCTGCAATCTGGAGGCGCGAATTGCAGCTTGACCAGCGGATTTCTTCGAGCCGAAGTTCTTACGTCACCAGTTAAAAACTCGATTCTAGCACTGCCCCCTTTTAGAGTACCTTATTTGCCTATACTGTATGTACGTGTACAATTCACACCACTGCACTTTCTGACAATTTTCTAAAGTTGAACTCTCCTTTCTGCAGTCTTTCCGTCTGATCCAAACGTTTTAGTGGCTCGAACTTTCTCGTTATTCGTGTACTTCTGATGATGGAAGAATGGCGGCAGCTCAGTCGCTTGGGTTGCAGCTTCACTACTATAGAGTCGAAAGGGGGCGCCACTAGTTCAACCGATGTACTGTACTATCGAGATACACACGGCCGGCCGTATGCCGTGCACCCCCGGGTAGAGTAGCTCAGTTTACAGCACGTATAGCGGGGATGTAAAACGTACGCCTGGCCGTGTGTACGGTACCTCGGTAGTACAGTATACAAAACAATTCACTGGTGGTAGCGTGACAAATGTGGAAAAAAGACATCACGGCCAATGTATTAAGCCTTTGGTCAATCGAACCATAAAGACGAAGAGGCGGGACGTAGGGTGGTAAAATATGCAATTCCTCCTAGTACTCTATTTGCTCGATGGTTCTCCACAGTCACATGAGAGGCCCTGGGTGATCAAGGTTCAGTCATTAGTACCCGAGTGTAACCGTTTTTGGTGAGGATGCCAGTTTTATGGAGATATCACCAGATAAACACGTCCTTTCCGAGGTGGTTCGCACCTAAACACGTCCCTTCTGAGAATGGGACTTTGTCATTTTTCTTGCTGACGTAACGTATACGTCACGCGTTCATCTCCAAATAAGACGGCTCTAAAGCTTTGACCGTCTAGTCTTTTCCGAAGCCATGCATCCGCCCAAAGTCGAATCCTTTCTGAGCAGATCAATGAAATGAATAAAACGTCCATATTCATTGACCGACACCAGGATGACAACCGTTTTTGGCCACTCGGAGTATCGGAAAATGTCTGAAAGCTCGGCAAACAAAGTCAACCAGACGAATTTCCCAGTGACGTGAATTTTTAGTGCTATTGGTTGACGTTCGGAAATTGGACCGGAAATGCGCAAAAACCGTTTTGTGTGGTCAGCCATCTCAGAACAGACGGTGTTTTGAGAGACAACAGCTTCGGAAAAGACTAGACGGTCAGGGTTTCAGACCCGTCTTCTCCGAGAGCAAACGCGTGACGTATGCGTCACGCCAGCAAGAAAAAACAGCAAAGTCCTATTCTCAGGAGGGAAGAAACTGAAGTAAGGTCTTCGCCCATCTTCTTGTACATATTGGGATGCTGATACATAGCACATAACTATGTTTGTCGTTGCAGTGATTCCGCCGCTTGCTTACGGAAACGCTCTTTGGGTCGGGGAAAAGCAAACCATATTGTTTTGCTGGGAGATTCTCGCATCAGACAGCTTCGTGATGGATTAATTTACCATCTCACTGGTATGGAACACGATATTTACGCCAATACATCTGCCACAAACATCAAAGCAACCGCTAACAAGCATGGAAGTACGGTGACCGTGATACCAATTGCCAATTCACGCATCGAGTTCTTTTGGATGGTGGAAATGGATGCAGGAGATGGCGCTTTGGGAGCGGCACTTCGGGGCTTGAAGCTTCGGAAATCCAAGCCCGACCAGATCATCATTAGCTCAGGAGTGTGGATTATTAAACGATGCACCGCCGAAAACATTACACAAGACATCTGTCTCCAGGATTTTCGAAAGTACTACGGTCGTTGACCCAAACCACTATAGAGCAACCACTCCCGTACAGCCTAGCTAGGGTGGTACATGTGTATAACTTTCATCCACCGGGAGCTCCAACACCACCGCGCATCGCTTTACCTTCGAACCTGTACTACCGTTCGTTGTCTTTGGCATTCTCCACAAGATGTAAAAGAAAAGAGTGCTGGTAGTCCCTGGAGCATTTCACACCGCCTACTACGAGTCCTCACTTTCTACATCAGAGGACCGCCGACCAGCGCTAGCCTTATCATCCAGTGCCTCAGCAAGGGCAAGTGTCTTGACGTTCTCAACGCGGCTGCCATCACGCCAAGACCAAAGATCGCCACGGCTAGCCATCCCGACAACTTGGGGCCGCTTTCCTAGTCGCGAATCTCTTCGAAGTGTGGACTTGGAACCATAGGCGCATGGGAAAGCGAACTGCAGTTTTTCTTGTCCTATCTGAAAGACCGCAGCCAGTGAGTGGAGATGAACTACCAAAAGTCACAGCGAAGAACGATCCAATCTGGAGTGCCACAGGGAACCTGCCTGGGTTCTCTACTGCTCACCATCTTCCAAAACCATATGCTAAAAGTGCCTGGAGCTGACTGAAGAGGGCGAAGCACAGGTTTTGGCTAACGACGAAAGTTTGGAGCAGTGAAAAGTCTGGAACAAGCGTTTCCAAAATAGCGGCACGGAAGTCCTTACGTACGTGTGCAATTCACACCAATGCGCTTTCTGTGAATAATTTGACGGTACGCAAAAGAACAAAAGCCGGCCGTTTATTATTCACGAAGAAATAAAGCGTTATTGTGCATGCTAATTGATTGGCGAGTATGCTTGATCGAAGGATAGTGTTTTTCTGTCCCCGCACCGATGATATTTATCGGCATGTTACGTGAGGGCGGGAGAATTTCGAGGGGATTAGCGATAGATCCCGTAATCACCCAGCTCCGCAGTCTTTGCCAGAGAAAGATGCCTCTCTCGGATAGAAGTGCCTCCTGAGGCGGTCACAGCACTTGGATCTGTCATTTTGTATGTTCAGAACTGACAACGCAGTTGCGTCTATAACTTTCTCGCAAACCTCCAGCTCATTTCTGGACCTTCGGTAATGATAGTAATACGTCCACCACGGTGACTAGTGGTGAACTCGAAATTTTCTGGTTGATCTCACCACATTTCATCTAACCAAAGAATTAGTAAGAAGTGGTGAGAGGAGCCCTCATCGATAATTTCTTCAAGATACAGTAGCTTGAACGGTCTGTGTTTTGACAATGGTTGTGCATCGCATCCGCTCGACGGCAAGAGTGGTAGGACAGAACTTTTCGACATGTCGAAAAGTTTCAGAACATATGCTCTGCCCGGGCCCGGGTAAGAAACTCTTTCTGTCGGTAAAAATTGAGTTTCGGAGCCCTTTCTTCCACCTGACAGTTTGAAGACAGAACTTGTTTTATCAAATCGGAAAGGGGCAACCGATAGCACCTTCGCTGTTGTACAAGCGGTTCGCCCACCTTCGGCTCGCTCGCAGCTTGCTGTGTGGTAGGAAAAATACCGTTTAAGTGTACATGCACAAACTACTGAGTTTCGGGGAGTAAATTGTACAGGCGTATCCGCACTGGGAAGGGACTATCCCAGGAGTAAAGTCACCCAAGAGCGTGTGGAAGTTGGTCGGTTGAGCTCGCAATATTCTGCAGATCCGCAGTTTATGTCCAAGATCTGCAACACCTTTCTTAGCACATTTCGGAAAACTGCGAGGCGGGAATTTGGTTAGAGTAATTGAACATTTGAAAATCGTTTATACCGCTTGGAATGTGGTGAGGAGGCTAGATATGACCAATTTCGATCAAAAGTGTAAAGATGTGGCAAAAACCTTCACGAAACTGTTCGAAAAAGTGACTTTTCTGTAGGCTGACCACTGCGGTTTTTTGAAGATTTAATTTTAAGAATTTGCTTATCTGCAATCTTCCCGAATTTTTTTAGAAGAGATTTCGCACATTCCATTCCCAATAACTGAAAAACAATAAACAAAATTGGAAAACAACGCTGATGCGTAACGATAAGACGAACAGGCTATCACAGAATAAATCACAGATCGTCCGAAAATGATCAGTTCACATTTGTGAAAAAGGAATCTCGCGATATAAAAGTGGAAGTTTGGTCTAACAGCTTTGCCCATTCAGATAAGAATTTCTTCTCGACGAATAAAACGTTACGGAAACTTGGATCTCACTGACTTTTATTGCCGAGCGAAGGGGGTATCATATTCCGAACAGCCGCGGTCATTCCTGTTCGGAAGACAGAAAGTTGAGGAGGGGTCATGAAAAGTAGGTTTGTGGCGCCAGAAGCACGTTGGAGTTTTTGGCTCCGATAATAGGGGGCGGTTCATCATATGCGCGGTTCGAGACAGCCATAAAAACAAATCCCATTATTTATTATGAGGGGGTAAGCTCCAAGTAAGGCCGAAGTTCACAGTACCTGGCCGTGTTCGAAACTGTGTTTCTTTGCTGAGCAATAACGACCACTGACAGAAAGCCACTGAATTTTGAATATCGCAAAAATTACATATAAAATTTGAATGTGGAATAAACCAAGAAATAATATCGGTAGCTACATCTACAGACGGCGGCCCGTCAGTGCAGAAACTCGAAAGATTCGTGGCCAGTGGTTTCTCAATCACTATCCAACAAGATTTCAGGACTTAACACTATTGTAAATATATTCGGTGCGTCCGCGCAGCACGTCGGCGGAAACGCGTGAATCGACAACAAGTGCAAATCGCCCCCTGGAGATCCGAGTTGATTGCTTGAAAGCCTTCCATTCAACCTCTTGACTTAAATCTTCGGTTTTCAATTATTCCGCGAAATTCGTTTCTCTTGTACTTTCGCTCTCTTGTTGAACCTTCTACTCTCTTGATTCCACAATAACTGTGGGTGATCATTGTCAGTATATAGTGTATAATGTTCCGGAAGCCAAACGAGATCTCAAAGCTCGGATGGAGAGTGAACTGCCTTTACGAGAATACGCAAGAATGGTGAACATTCCGGAGTCGTCAATCCGAGGATGGGAGTAAGTACTACAAGTCGGCTATTACTCCAGTGTGTTCTGTAAACAACAAGGTTTTTATCAGTAGAAAGTAGCTACCCGAGAACACCGCTGATGCTCGGAGAAAGCCCATGTATCCTGAACTTTAGAAAAGAGTCGACACTGAAGTCCTGCAGAACAGAAACGTGGGACTGGCAAGCTGGAAGACAAAGGTATCGACCAAATTATGATTTCTAGAGGTCTGACCGGTAAGTAGCAGCCTTGAACTGAACCATCCTTCAATATATACATGAAATGAAGCTATCATGCTTGGCGGAAGGCTCAGAGAGGGATGACAAAGAAAGGATACATGAAGAAACCGTTGAAACAAGATTTCGTAAATTTTGTTTCAGACGCGTGGCGTGATACTCAGCCCCCTGCAGTTTTAAACTCGTCCGTAGCTGTCAAAATCTTGCCTGAACCTCTTCACATGTTAGCGGATGAAGAATTGGACAAGGAGAATGATGATATTCCTATGGAATTCGGTTTTAGCTCAGTAGAAGAGAATTCTGACGAAGAGATTGTTGGTGATTCGTGCCTCGACGACAGCTTCTCGAGTGATTGCTAATTGGCAGTAACAGTGCATTTCTGGCCCGGGGGGTTGAAATCTACGTGACGTGTAAACAGGAGCCAGAAATGACCCTTATTTTTGTTCGAACCATCAAATTTAGCCGGTTGGTTAATTGAAGAAATGGGGAATCTGTCACGTGGTCTCTGAGCCAAAGGTGTCAGTGGATGACAAAAGAAAACAGATACTTAGCAGGCGATTTGCTACAAAGGTACAAACGTCAGAGCTCAATGCCAATAGAAAATGGCGATTCGCAGCCACGCCCCCATCCGAAGCGCGTTTTGTTTTCAATTTCGGGTTTGATTTTGTTCGTGGTGAGATGTTTTGGAGTGGTTCTTTCTCTATTCACTAGAATTCATTGTCTCCCTAGGTGAGGTTTTTTCCTACCCACTGGACAAGCTTGATTTAGACCCAAACCTAGACGATCCACCGCATCGTCAGACCTTTTTGGCGGAAGAAGAAGCGACACTGTTGATCAGTCCGGAGGATGATGCTGCAGTCAGGGAAAACCACGTACTTAGTTGCTTTCTTGCTTTCAGTCTGGATGTATTCGAACGTACTGTGCAAACTTTGGTTTGTTAGAACGAAGGTAAACCAAAGTAATGGCTGTAAACGTGAGTGACAGAATAGTATCTGTAACAGAAACGGAAGTTGGAAAACCCCTGGTTCTGCTTGGTTTTGCCCATACTGACGTAATATAATGACCCGCACAGCTCGCCAAGTCGCCATTCTTTATTAGCATCCACTCAAATGACAGCGTTCGAACTTTTGGAATCGGACTATAGGTTCAAGAGATACAAATATGCGAACGAACACCATGGGGTGGGGGGGGGGGGGGG
>BDGG01000001.1:7962765-8000694 GCA_001949185.1 Ramazzottius varieornatus
TGGGGTGGGGGGGGGGGGGGGCGATGACCGTGACAGTGACTGTACTAGCGGTCTTTTGTCAATTTTTGAGAAAGAAAGTTAGCCGCAGTGATCGTCCTAGGGAATAACAAAAAAGTGTGGAAGGCAAGGAAGACACTCAAAAGTGGGTCGCATTCGGAAATTTTTCTCTTTCGACAGCGAAAACCTGATCCAAAAAGTTTCCGGTAGTTTGGTGACGCATAACTCGTGCTATGTAATAGAGAGGATGGAAGATCAACCTGAAAAATCGTGGGAGAATTTTTCTGAAAAACCGGGTGGTGTAGAGTTTTCTGAGGTGCACAAGTTTGGTGAGGTTTTCGATTTCTGAATTTTCGTGTCCCACGGCTCTGATAGATCCTTAGACGTTGTGCGAACGGACACTGTTGATGTCTCTTCTAGCACCACTCCAAGTTCGGAAAGAATTGTTCACCAAGGAGCCTCGGGCGACACTTTCTCATTTTGAAAACTCGTGGCTTTTTGGAGGTGATGCAACCGGCTAATTTTCTGGAAAAAACATGCCGACCAAAAGTTTTGCCTGCTGTCGAAAGTATATCGATCTTGCTGTTGTTTCTCATACTGCACGCATCTTTGACCCAACGAGACGAATAGCAGTGGTCAATACAGTAAACTTGGCGGATTTTCAAAATTTTGCGATAAATTAAAACTTTTCTAGGAATGTTGGGAACAACTACCATAGGCAAGTTACGGCTATTTCGAGGAAACTTGAGGCGTTATGTGTGCCAAACCACAAGAGGAAAGGCGGAAGCGTTCCGGTGATATGAATTTCTGAGCTGTGCGTCCAAAAACCTAAATTTTATAGTTGAAGGCCTAACATATCTCACATCCCCGTACTGCTGGCGGAGGATAAGAATGGTGTCATGACTTAGTTGAAACTTCTTTGAAACTTGACCATCAGTCTGTTGGACGAATTAATGTCGATCTCTCCTTCGGTCCGTTCCATCTGGTGGAACTTTTTCGACTTGCTCCGGAGGTTGTTCTCGATGACATGTGTTCTCTCCAAAGATTCCTGAGGAAATTGAAAACGACAATATCCTTTCTCCGACGTACAGTTTAGCGTATGACAATGGTTTTGTGATTCATTTCCGAACCAGGCAGCATGGGATCAGTTTTCTCGTCAGGTATCTTTGCCGAAAAGTATTAACCGATGTGTTTCTCTGGCGTTTCTCGTCCAGACGAATTTTGTTGGTTGATCTACATCGGAAGCCCCTTCCTCCCAGAAGAACATGTGTACATGAGGACAACCACGATCGGGGAACTCAGAGAGCAGGAACTAGTCTTTCGCAAGACCTAAACGTGTGCTTGGTCATTATCGGCGTCTGTAAAACGTCACAAAAAGCTAACTACGTCTGGATCTAAATACATGAGAGCGAAGAACATTTGGCCACACCAGAGTTTAGCCTATGGTTTTGGCTGGACGAAACGAAACCTTGCTTTCTTCCTTGATTTGCGGGGTTGTCGCGTGTGACTTGCGAAAGAACGACCAGAAATCGGTCTTCTCGTCATGAAAGTGTAGCACGACTAGTTACGAGCTGCGCATGAACGCAAAGTACAATGATTGAAGTTGTGTCATATTCGAGTACCACCAAAGAGCTTAGCATCTAAACAAAATCTTTGCTTTCGTCGGTGGTGTTGGTTCGAAGATGGTAAGGCTCCAGACGCTAGCAGTGTAACCGCCGTTTCGAAGGAAAGAGGTTGCAGATGGAGGGTGGAGTCAGCCATCCGCGTGTCTGGTTTCGCGCGTCGTGCTACTACGACCCTGCTGAAAATCCTACGTCTGACAAACACGCCACGAGGAATCTATCAAAGGTCGACATCTTTGTCTAGTGGTGCGTCAGCACACCGTACATTGCTTACGTTGTCCCGAAGAACCCTCCTTCCAGGGGAGACAAAACCTTTGCAGAACGAATGTTCAGGTTCACGCCCAGAAGTTACGATTTAGTCCAGCGGCTACTTCTCCATGTCAAGCCTAGCTTTCGGGAGGTCTAGAGTAAAGCTGATCGGGAAGTCCACCATCAGCTTGTGCGATGTTTTCCGCAGCTTGAACAGGCTTTTCCTGGCTGACTCAACCGGCAAACACTCCTGTAGAGCAGAAGACTGTGAGACATCGACTTTTGGGTTTGATCCACAGTTGGTTTGGTGGGCGACGACTGTCGTTCGCCGCCGTCCCTTGATCACCGCAAAGATTCCGACTGCCTTGCCTTTCGGCACCGCATTCTTAGTTCCTGCCTTCAATTTCTTTGGCACGGTCTCACTCGATACCGCCGCGGGCCTCGGATACACGGAAAATCACGATGCTTCTGCGCATTTAGCACATTTATTTGGCACTAGGGAATCAAGAGAACGTTTCACCGCTGTGGGAACTTTGCGATATCGGCTTCCTCTTCGCAATTTGACACCCCGAACGTACCCTCGGTGAGCTCGGCTTCTTTCTCAACTATATATTCCCGTTGATCGACGAGATGAGTTCTTTAAGTTGTTCTCCGGAGCGTCAGCTCCGTTGAAGACAACTGGTTAGATCCGCTTGAGGACATTTGTCGCTTGGGGTTGCCCGAGCTTTCCACTGCCCATGTTCATCCATGTTCTGTCGCTCGATGATTACGCGGCCTGCAACTGACTTTACTGTCTTCCATTTAGACTTCTCTTTGACGCCTGCTCTAGCACAGTGTAATATTCACTCGAAACTTCTCTGGAACGCTCCCGCCTTATAGATTTCAGGAATGCCCAAAGTAGAGACGAACAAACCACTTCCAAAAAAATTTCTGAGGGAGAACAATCTAACCCGTTTCCACCTTGCCACTCGAAGTGCCACGAACGATAGCCACAATTGCAGGTAGGTTTAGCGATGCAAGCTTCGACTTTAGAAAACTATCCGTCGGATTGAATAGATGTTCCATTTTTGAAAAGGACGCGATTTAGTCAAATAGCACCAATGCGAACAAACCACACTCCGCGACCACAGCTAAAAGAACCTTCAATTGAGGAAGACAGCTGGTTTTGTGACCGGAATAAATAGTAAGCACAGAGCTAGCTTATTCTTTCCAAATTACTTTCTCGAGTAACGCAGCCTGCCAATTTAGTTTGTTATACCACTCATGCAACGTGGAACTAACAGAACAAGAGATCGCAAATACTTCGATAATGAGACGCGGCCACGACTTTTGTACTACGAGTTTTAAGCGCCAAATTTATCCAAGTTCGGTATTGAAACTGGACGCACAAATGGGTTAAGCTGTGTTTGACTCTCAACGTGAAAAGTGCGACAACCGAGGTGCCAGTGAATGTTACGTGGAACGCTGATTTTTGCAAGCGAGGCTGATGTTGCAACGTACCGGCGATCCGCTCATACTTACTCGTTCGAATATGCAAGTCGTCAGGTACAAGCATTCGGTGCTTGCGTGTATCTTGACTGAGATCAGTGACCATGATCAGAGGAGGGATGGTTGTTCAGTTGAAGCTTCTGTTCTCATAAGCGCTCCGTTTGACCATGCATGTTTACGGAGTGAAAAACTTGCAAACCAAAGGAACTGGCTGTATCGCGGTTTTGTTTTTTCTTGCACTAATATGGAGAAACATCAAAGAACACATGTTCCAGTTCAAATCGTACATCAGGTTCACTGAAACTGTGGACCAGCTTCACAAAAACACTTCGCTCGGTCCGTACTTGCAGACTGATGAGACCGTTCGGAATGCCAAAGTACAGGGAGGCTGCGTTATCTCTTTGGACGAGGACTGAAATGTAGTGAGAGTATATTACACAACTTATCTGTCTTCGGAAGAAACTTCTCATGCATTACTAGCATGCACCCCGTGCTATTCTGAACGGGAATCTTGTATCAGGCATAAAGGTGTTTCCCGTATTTCAATCTGTGAAACTGAATGAGTTCGAATGTTCGGAAGACTACCAGAAACTGATCGACGGTCGTTAAAGTGGTTCCAGTTGAATGCAACATCGTAATACGGACAGGCAGTTTGTTCGACAAATATTCTGTTTCAGATTGCCCTGTTAGTTTCGAAGTGCCGGATAAGAGATATCACGATGGATCAACAAGTTTCAAGTTCTGATTTTCGAATCATGGAGTTAACTTTGCGGCGACTGGCATCGGAAGCTGATAGAAGGCACCAAAAGACAAGAAAAGTCACGTCATAGGATCTGGAACTTTACCTTCTTCAGAGCGTGGATCCGGTCAGGCAGTTTTGACACTTAACGGAGCACAGGGCGGGCTGGGGAATTTAATGTTTCAGCTAGCAACTGCGTTCGGAGTAGCAAAGAGGAATAATCGAACCCTCAACCCAATTACAAACGACTCCCGTTTGTATTACTTCCGAGACATTTTAGCACCTCTCGTGCTACGCCCTACGGATGCCGTTGCGGTAGGGGAGTTTGCCTGCTGTAAATACAATGCGCGTACTGAAAACCTCAACCTTCTGTACGGTAACAAGGCGGTTGTCCTTACGGGATATTTTAAGTCCTGGAAATACTTTCACGTCTTCAGGGATGAGATAGTTTCGTCTTTTACTTTCACTGCTGACATCTACAATGCCTCGTTGAAAGCTCTAAGTGAGCGCTATCGTACCAGCCTCGCGTCGGGTTCGCTTTTCGAACTGAAAAAAGTGAACAGATTGCCAGTTCTTGTGGGAATCCATGTACGCCGTGGCGATATCTTGGTTGGGGAAATAAGAATCACGGGCACATTCCAGCCAGTGATCAGTACTTGCTGCGAGCTGCCCTCTATTTCCAGACGAAGTAGGATTACGTGATATTTGTTCTTGTGAGCAATGGCATGGAGTACAGTCGTAAGCTATTTGAAACTCAAAAAAATATTTTATAAACATAAGCACGACTGAGGCAACCGATATGGCATTGATGTCCTTGATGGATCACATGGTGATATCGGTAGGGACCTTTGGCTTTTGGAGCGCGTATCTGGGGCCTGACGAGAGAGAGAGATCATTTACTACAAAGATTGGCCTAGAAACGGGAGTGATATGCAGGCTATAGTGGATCATCAAGATTATTTTCTGCCTCAGTGGAAACCAATGCGGTAGATGTCCCGTCGATCTGTTTACCACATTACGATTTGTGAAAGATATCGGTCTATGAAACCTGCGGTTTCCGGGTTAACTAAGCCCATTTTGGATGAACAATTTTTACCCTTTTGTAAAACAGGGAGTTCGACTTCGATTGACAAAGTGCATCGGTATCATGTTCATAACTCATCTGTACGCCCACCACAGTGAATTTTCAAAGTGGCTACGCGCATTGCCATGGAACAAGCGGTAAAATGACATGGCGGTAAGGGTGTCATTGTGACCTTCCTGGAATGTGAGGAGTACGGGGTGTCCCCGTTTTAGTTCTGACTGGCCGTGTTGACGTTGACTGCATCTGTGACAGTTGTAATTTGGGGAATCTCGTCTCTCCTGAATAGACGAAATTTTGAGGTCTTGAAGTGCGTATGGGTTAGCTCGAGTAGGTTTCGTTCGAGGCAGTAAGTGAGCTAGTACGGATTCCATTGTAAGCAAGTTAAGATACACGCCATCACACCTTTAATGGATTTTCAGTTTACTAGATTACTGAGCAATAGTTTCTGTAATGTCCTAATTTATATACACCGCTATCCATTTATTTTCACTGTTCCTTCTTGCATTCGCCGAATTCCGGTCCGAACTGGTTCAGACTTTGACCAAAATTCAGAAATGTAGTCTAGATGTTCACAACGTGGCTATCTTTTTCGTTTTCTGTCTTGCAGTTCATATTTTGATTTTTCTCGCATTTTTATGCTTCCATAATGCAGCTTATTGCCTAGCAAATCAGAAAATAATTTACAAATGTCCATTATCTTGAACTTCGTGGGACTTTCGTATAAATTAGAGTTAAATTTATTTGACCTTGGCGTCAAAATGAACAAACGCACTAAACACACTTCTATGTCTAGTGGCAGTTCCCGCAAAAAAGCAAAACCTAAATCCTCCCGGGTTACAGTTTGTCGTGCGAATGCTAAGCGGAAACGGCAAGATGACTCAGAGCCTCCTAATACTCTCTGCAAGCTGAAAAAAATCAGAAGAGCGGCGCAGTTGAAAACCAAAATTTGTCCTCGATACGACGTTACTCTGTTTTGTACCGATGCTGACTCTTTATGCTGTGGGCGAACTCTAAAAAAGCAGGAGTCATTGATACAACTTCCTCACGTACCTTCTGCATGGATTGCATTATTTATGATTACTGCTTTTGCGACCCACTGTCGACAATTCAATAACCACTTCGCATTTAGTGCTATCGCTTCAACTCATGGAGTAGAACGAGTTTCTGGCGTCTGACGGAATGCCCTGATGGAGCCAAGAAATCAAGCATACGATTAGCCAGTTTGCCTATTACAGTACAGGCAACTGTTGATGCGGCACAAACCGATGCATATGGTCGGACGATGCGGCACAAACCGATGCATATGGCTCAACGAGTACCTCGTTGACAGTTTTAGTGCAGTCGAAACTGATCCGTCTTGATTTCGAGCGCAAACAACAAAAAAGGGCTGTGAAAAAGGGTGATCTGTCGCAACTGAGGAGCGATGAAACGATTAACGCAGACGGTGAAATTAAATTTTAAGCTAGTTTACTTGACCTCTGAGTTCCTGGGATCTCCACGCCATCAGCAAAAGTTAGTTGCCGACGCATTAGCTATCGTGAGACGTTTTGGGAATCCCACCTTTTTTATAACGATGTCCTGTAACCCCAAGTGGCCAGAGATCATTGCGGAGCTGCTCCCTGGACAGACAGCTGCAGATCGTCCGGATATCACGGCTCGCGTTTTTCACGGGAAACTTGCTCACTTATTCGAGCTGATTCCTAAGGCTCTCAAGTGTGGGAAAATCATCTATCGAATACACGTCATCGAGTTTCAGAAACGTGGTCTTCCGCATGCTCACATCTCTATCAAAGCGCAGAACGAGCCTAAAACGGCAGAAGAAATCGACGCTGTCATTTGCGCTTGCGTGGCTCGTAATCACCACCAGCTGAAAGGAATTATAGAAGCATTGTACATTCATTCCTGCCGACCAGAACGATGCCACAAAAAGCAGAAGACCACCAGTAACAACAGGAAACCACGCTGCGATCAGGGATACTCTTTTGTCCTAACAAACAAAACTTATATCGATGAAGCTGGCTACGTACGGTACAAACGTCAGACGGAACAGGACCGGTTAGTAGTGTCGTACAACCCGGAATTGACCTATGAATTGAACTGCCATATCAATGTGGATATATCCCATGCTGTTCTACTTATCATGTACCTTTACAAGTATTTTTAAAAGGAATGGACCAAGCTAAGTGGAAGCTGGACGTTGTTGAGTACCAGGATTCTGTCAGGGTACCAGGATTCCAGGTACTTATCGGCCTGCGAGGCAGCATGGAGGTTTTTCGGATTTGAAACCACAAGAAGAATTCCCTCAGTTGACAATTACCCAGTGCATTTGGATAAAGGGAACTACGTCGTATTTAATAAAGGAAATGAGGATGCGGCACTCAACTCCATTTCCCCGCTAGAACGTTATTTTCTCCGACCAGACGACCCGAATTCCGACGAACTAACATACCTTCAGTGTTACGAGCAGTATAAAGTGACTAATGTGGAACCGAGTAACAAAATTCAACATTCTATGGCAGTATTCAGAGACGAAGCACCGGATGGAAAAACGCGTACGAAAGACAATCTCACCATGTCGCAAGGATGGAAATCAGATGACCTAGTGCCGGTGAAGTTTATTGTCTTCGGATGCTACTAAATCACCGCGCAGCCCGCTCTTATGACGACCTGCGAGCAGTTGACAACATATAATACAGCTTCTTCGCGGAAACAGCCGTCGCAATGGGTCTCGTTGCTAGAAACGGTGAAGCTGACCTGTGTGTGGAGGAGGCTATCACAAGTTTACGGTCGCCAGCTCAACTTCGGAGTTTTTTTGTGTTGCTAATCAACGAAGGTGCACCCGCAGTAGACCTGTACAACAAGTTTGCTAAAACGCTGGCTTCGGAATTATGCGATAAATCAGTTCCTGGCGGAACAAGAAGCAGAAAACAGGGTTCTAATAGCCATCTCGAAAACACTTGAGAGCCTTGGTAAATCAAATTTCGATTACGGCTTACCTGAACCTCCGAACAAAAGTACCGAACTGTACAGAATCTAACTGCAGTACAACAAAGAGCAATGCATGAGCCAGTACCGCAACAAATTGTCTTCGCTCAACAACGAACAGATGGAATTACACGCAGTTCAACGCAAACTGGATCAAAATCGAGGTGGCCTTTCATTTCTCAACGGACAGGCAGGTCAAGGAAAGACGTATGTCTGTAACATACTGCTGAACTATGTAAGAGGATAAGGACAGATAGCATTAGCCTGCGCAAGTACCGCAATCGCGGCAATGAATTATCCGGGCGGTCGTACAGCCCATAATATTCTAAAATTCCTGTCAAAGACGATTACCACAACCTGAGCGATATACTGAACAGTGTGACGTATTACCAACTGGCAAACGGGCGGAAGTTTTACGCCAATGTCGGTTAATCATATGGGACGAGTGTTCCATGATGCACCGGGCGAGAATGCTCCAAAACGTACAAATACAAATACTGTTAATGGATGGATAAACGGTTAGATGAATGGATAAGCGGATGGATAAAAACTTATCCGGATACCATTTGGATGGATGAAAAGTTTATCCGTATCCAGCTTCTTGGATAAAACCTTTATCCGGATTATCCGAATATATCCGGTTAAACCAATTAGGTACAAACTATATGTTCAATCACTAGAGCCAAACCGAAACTACCAAACTTTGTAGCGTATCTATTCATCTTCTGTCATCATTGCTACCATAGCTTCAAAAACAACCGTTCAAGGGTTCAGACATAACATGGCTTGAAGGGCCTCAGGTTCTAGGCGGTTACGAAGGACTGTAACGTATCGACCACAACCAGAGAACGCACTCTCAGGAGGTACAAAAGAAGCCTGTGCAGCCAGAACATCCTTCACAATGCGGTACAATGTCGGATAGCGGCTTTCCGACATGCTCCAAAATTCCAGGACATCTCTTTTGACTGATTCCTTTGGATACAGGAAGAATTGGTCGTATTCGTTAAGCTGGGAGTCTGCTGCCAAAGTGACTTACGCCATCATCCGTTCGCGGATAGACAGCTGCGTATTCGGAGGTGGAGCGGTAGACTTCTCGGCAATGTCGGAACTTCCTCTTTGGCTGTAATAAAAACAACTTACAAACAGCACGAGCTATAGTTCGTAAGAACGGAAGAGTGTAACGAGAAACAATGTTCAATAAGCCGACTTCCAGTAGGCTTGTAACAGTGGAGAGATTGCGCATCGTTACGATTCTTTCAGACTACTACGTAACGTTAGCAAGACGAGTTGGGCTGTTTTGCTTTGATTGTCTGTTTTATTGATTCAGGTAGGTTTATCCGGATAAAACTCGGATGGATAGAGATGTTATCCGGATCATATCCGGATGGATGAAATTCTTATCCAATCCATGTTTTATCCGGATATATCCGGATAAATCCGTTGTGGATGGATAATTAACATCCCTAAATACTCTCCATAGGATTCCTGGTCTGTATCGAAGAAGTAAAGAAGGCCGACAAGAAAGTCAAGACCAAAGAATGGCGTGAAGTTACCATCAGAGATGAGACCATCGAGAAGGAACGAACCCTCATCTTACGAGGACCACCGGTAAAACCACCTCACTGAAAAACTCCCACCGACAGCATGTGCATTCATTTCATTCATTTCATCCATTTCAGGCCGTCATTTTCGCGAAGAAAACGTTTGAGCATGGAACCCTAGTATTGAAAGGATTACAACTGGTGGAAGATTTCTTGGAGATCATACCAGGAAAATTCATGTGGTACACGAACAATGATATTTCCAAGCATGAGCTCAAGGAATGGATGGATGAGCAATTAAACATGTAGTACAAGCGACTTTTTTATTTAATCATCTTTCTGGTTTGCAAACACACTGTTTCCCCAACTTTGATCCGATCGGCTGCTAATATTCACTTTTCCATCCTCGTCCTCACTCGTCTATTACAAGCTGAATCTAATTATCCCACCTCGATCCTTCCAGTCTTCCTACATCCCCGACAAGCTGCGAGCGAGCCGAAGGCGAAGCGAACAGCTTGTAGTTATATGAATGTTACGGTGCTGTGCGCAACAAGCTTTGCTTGTACATTTTTGAGCCAATGCTTGATATTTAAAGTTGTTATATTATTCGAGGTGTGTGTTGGTCCGCGATCAGGCATCTGTTGTAGCTGAGCGTTCGTCTAAGTTCATGCTGTTCCGGTATCCTGACCATCATATCGATATTGTTCACGTTCAGTTCGTTCGTAATACTGCCCAGTGTACAACGGATGCGGCCCCGCCTCGATTCTGCTGAATATCAGGAATAATACATAGTATCATTTTTTGTGGTTGGCATCCATGTAAAGACGCGGATACCAATGGTGCAAAACAGTTCCTCCCTCTGTGGAACGGTACAGCATCTTTCCTCGAATCAAATTGGACACCTGCGTTCCGACTCTCTCTTTTTACGGACGCAGCTTGGTCTATAGGCTGCGGAGCTATATGTGAACATGAATGGCTCCACAACAAGTGGCCGGCTTGGGTCATACAGCTGAACCCACCTATTGCGTGGCTTGGAATAGTCCCCATTTGTTTACCCTGCCCTACCTATGGCTCTCGATGGCGGGATAAACGACTATAGTTTTATTCGGATAGCCAGGCTACAATAGCGGTCTGGAGCAAGCTTTCATCACCTCGCGAGGGTCTTATGGAGTTCATCAGACGAATTTATTTTCAAGCGGCAAGGGGCAATTTCACACTCAGAATTACACATATACCCGGAGTTGCGAACGCTGTAGCTGATTCACTCTCACGATTTCCTGTGGATCGGTTCCGCGCGCTTGCTCCGTCTGCAAACCAGTTTTCCGAGACCATAGACATGAACCTAACTTAGTCAAGGGAGTCGCTGAATCAGCCTCTTGGAAACTGGATCGATTCCTCGATGCAGGAGTCGACCAGCTCATAGATGCCCACTTGGCTGATGGTTCCCGAAGAGGTTTTGGAACTGGAGTTAGAAGGATTTTCTGTTTCTGTATGACCTATGACTATCCATTGATGCCCATGGATAGCAGAACTATCCGTCGCTTAGCCGCATTTTTTTTATGCTAATTTCTCTCATCGCACTGGCGGTGTCTATATTGCAGCAATTCATAAAATCCACCTGATCCGGGTCAGCAAACCTTGCGACCAGTAATAGTACAATGTGCCAGAGGACATTCCTTCACTACCGGCACAACACCTCGTGTTCGTTCTCCATTCATGTAACGTGTGCCAATGATGGTCTTTCCACGATGCTGACTTCAGCCGTCTGAGATTTGTGTCGTTATCTAGCGCTTAGTAACGTAACGGTGTATGTCGTAATTGGGGTACAGGAGGAGTAAGCATGTGTGACCCAGTGAGGAAATGTGTGACCCAGTAGTCTCAAACGGCGCATCCATAGAAAAGCATGAGAAACTCGTACTTAAAACAAAGCCTATGACGTAACGAATAACAGTGTTGAATTACAGTGTTGTCTATCTTACATGAAAAGTGTTTCTGTTAACGTAATGCATACTTGATACATGTCACGCCGTCGGAGACTACAGGGTCACACATTTCCTCACTGGGTCACACATGCTTACTCCTCCTGTACAGATTTCTGCGACTTTATGGATGATCGTTTTTGTTGGCCTGGCATGTTAAAGAAACTGTGTTTTACTCTTTAAGAGAACTACGTTTGGCTGCTGCAGAATATGGGAAAATTACAGGACAATTATTCGTTAACCCGGGTTCTCAGAACACAGTTCGAAATCACATTAACTGTTTCATCGGTTCAAATATCGCAAACTGGAATCGGTCTGCGTTCCCCATGATAGGACATTTTATTTCGTTTTGCTGATAGCTCGGATATTCGAAGTTTCTGTGCAGCTGGTAAGCTGATTCTTTTCTGTTTTTAAGGAACATACGGACCCCGTCGGAAGTTTGACAATATGATACGAAAAGTCGGTGTGGTCGTTGGGGTTGTCACAACTGCGGCGTTTCTATTGTATATAAACTTGACAACTATCTGCAGTACTTTTTCCATTGAAAAATGCTAGACCTGGATGAGCATAACCATTCTACGAACAAGGCAGCATCTGGATATTATCATCAGTATCGAACTTGTCTGACGACGAAAAGCAGCAAATCCAAACCTGGTTTGCATGCAACGGCTTTGTAAAGTATATGGTCAAAGCTATCATGACAGCAGAAACGCTAAGAGTAATTCCGAACGTCTAACTAGAAAGGACATTTACAACTACCGATACCACGTTGGTAAGTCAGCGTTGGATGGGGAGTCCGAATCCATTCGTGTGCTACGAAATCTGCAAGAATTTGCTAACCGATTCCCTAACGCCAAGTGCACTATATCGACGGACGCCCGTGACGAAGCACCTGCAGATAACAGTTTTGCAGTTGACTGTATGTGCGGAATAAATACCGGGTGGTTTACCTGTGTTTAGTGCGTGTTTTTAGTGACGAGGGAACCGTCGTGTTTTCTTTTGGACAAGGATTTTACGCAGATAGCTACTATCGAGCAATTTTTACCGTGATCCAGAGTCCTATTTTTCTCCTTTCATGACTTTCAAACCTGGAAGATCCTGATTGCAAGTCACAAGCTTAGTACAGTGGAAAGAAAAGACCCGTTTCTACGATTTCAAGACACACTGTATTCAAACACCATCCGCAACTTTGCTGCTGCTGCAAAAGCAAACAGTTTCTGGAGTACACCAATCCTGAGCTGTGGTCTTACTACGAACAAAACTGGAAAGCGTCGACCGAAATGTGGACACACGTTCACCGTAGTGGTATCCAGACCCTGGGAAACAATACGACAAACCGGATTGAGCGATTGTTTCTCACGGTGAAGAACCTTATAAAAGACTGTTTGCACAGGCTGCGTGAAACGAACTTCCGTTCACGAAATAATTATATTCCTTCTCGAAAACATTGAAAACAGACCGATCGAATCGTCATTTGTGGAGTTCAAAAACGAACGCAACAGGTCGTTGTTGGTTAACTTCCCCATACCTGAGCTGGTTGAACTTGTCGAATCATCGGTTACATCGTTTGCTGCTTCTGTGATTGAATAGCAGGCCGGATTATACAGTGTGGATGGGCCAAGTGACTACCCCCTCATGATATTCACGGCACTCTCGACTGCGTATGGGCTGGTCCTCACAACTATTTTTTCTCAATTTAGTATCCCTTTTGCTACCCCTTAAAAATAACTTGCCAAGAAGGAATGTTTAAACGAAGTCGAGAATCAACTAGAACTGCTGATTGCAAATTGTTTAACGGTAGTCTGGCTTCCAGCAAAAAAAGTGCTCTTCTATACCACTTGTTAATTCACAGATACAGCTGCTCAGCAAAAGTGAGCCAAAATACAGGGTAAGCTCCAGGAAACAAGGTTCCTCGAAATATTTTGCATTTTTTCCGGCAGCTAAAAGCATGAACAGGAAGCCAAATCATTGTTTCATCTGAATCAAAAGCGCTTTTGGACAGACTTAGGAAAACGTGGGTGTGGCAAGGCCTTTCGCAGAAACTTGGTTCGCGGGGGTCGGTAACTTTTTCAGATTTTGAGAGAATGTCAGACAATTCCCATCTACTTGTGTGACAACGACTTACAAATCCGACACTGGAAAATATTAGTCCAATGACGGCACCATACGAAAACCGGTCGCAAGTGAGAACTCTACGGTTAGAACATTAATTATGATTTTTTCCACGACGACTGGTATACCTGCAAAATGGTCGAATTCGACAGTCTTGATTCATTTATCAAATTAGTTTGACTTTCTTGGAATCTTCCCTATTTTCTAACGACAACCCGGATAGTTTTATCTACGTTCAAATCAAATTAGGGAAAGATACTCGCGCATGGAGTTATAGAGCGTCCGGTATGTTCCTGCCGAATAATCTTCCTTACCGGAAGTCATTTCAATCAAATTCTCTAACCTGGGCCTCAACGCATGCAAACGAGCTATGTCTCAGCGGAACCATCGTGAAAAGTTGCACACATTATGTGAAATGGCGAAAGAAAAGCGGGCAGTCTGATTTTTTTCTGCGCCAATGTTCCAGGTGGTAGTCATTTGGCCCATCCGCACTGTATCTGTCAGATGGCAATGCTGCGACAGATTGTCATCTGACATCATCTGCTGTGTCAGATGACAATGCCGAAAATTCTTGAGGTTGATTACTCACGGATAGCCGAACCACATCAACGTACGAAGTTGAAACTCATTCGTCCATCTGTTGCACCCGTTATGTTAGCGTGTGTTTCGGCATTGTTTGTCGTCGCATCTTTGAAGTATGGAAGCAGCTCTCGTTGCGGCTGTTCGACATGAAAGACTGTTTGAAACGGTGGTGGAGGATTTCAATTCCGAGTGATTCGAAGATGTACGTCGGCACGGCGGTTGTGGTTGCAACGCTTGGACAGAAATTTATCGGGCAATGTGGTGCTGTCAATTAGACCGTTATCAGAACACTCATCGAGGGCTGCATCATTCAGAAAAGGTGGAACTTGCATATTTTCGGATCACTCGGAATTGAAATCCTCCCGTTTTTCTTAATCGAATTCTTCTTTTTCGTACGGTTTACCAGATAGTCGTCCCTGGTTTTCCATGTTATCCCAGTCAATTTACCAAATCCTAGCTTCAGGAGAATATCCCAACGTTAATTCGAAAGGAGTGCCAAAACGCCTGTCACAAAACAGCGTCACAGTCAGGGTCACCAGTAACTACGCGGAAAAACTTTTTCGCCATCGACCTCACTACCAAATACCTGTATCGTGCTCATTTAGTGACGTGTCCGTTGAAATCATCATTTGAACCTACACTGTGCGTGTTTTCGTGCAAGTGCTCGTATGACTTCGACGATAAACCAGACTGGATAGCTCACCCACTTCGGTGCACTGAAAAGAGAAGAAAGAACGCCGTTTTCTTTACATGCTCTGAATCTACTTGCTGGCGGTAAAGTGGACGTCGACGAGCACCAAATGCTGCATCGGAAATATGAACAGTTTCCAAGCCGACAGCTGGACACATTCCTGTGCTGTTTTACAGTTGGCAACAAACATGTCGTCACAATAGAGGACTCTTTGGCAGCGACATCTATAGCAATAGGTGATCAGTTGACGGATGAACAAAGACTAGTCCTCACGCAGCTCCTGAAAGAGTTTGTAGATGTCTTCACTACACCAGAGTTCCAAACGGAATCGTAGATGTAGGACCAATACACCTAGACACAGTTGATGCAAGAGCTATAAATAATTTCTTCGACGGGACCGCGAGTATCCTGACCTTCTCTTCGCGGAAGCAGGACTCGACGCGCTCTAGGTAGATTTTCTCAACGAGCGGTTAGTCCCATATGTTTTGCTAGCGGCGATGATCCGTTAACGGCAGCTCTTTACCAGATTGCTCACCCCACGTTGACAATTCAGCGTAGCGCAGCTCGTTTCTGGACGTTTCCAGACAACGGAGAGTGCTTGGTATGCACCAATCTTTTCCAGTCGAACCATTCCAAAGGAATAAATTTCAGGCATGCTTTACGAGGGGATTATGCTTGTCCTCCGCCTTTCTGAGATATTCTGACATGATCGAATGACGGAGAAGAGTCTGCTCTATCGTCTGAAACAGGCGTAGCTTGCGCAATGAAATCCTGGAAGACACTACGGGAACCGGAAGTGACGTCAGAATCTGGGCGGTACATGGTTTATTCAATCAAGCGGTTTGATTTCAGTGTTGTTGATTCTTTATTGATTTACAAAGTTGCGCTATGCTTTAGAATACAAGCTAATCACTTGTGCTGAGAAGTTTTCTTTCCTCTCTTCTACTCCTCCCGATAGCGCCATGGAATCCGTTGATCCCATCAACATCTTAAACCTACTGCTGTCGGACTACGCGCAACATTTCCAACTGAGAGACTCTCCGAGCGAATCTGACAAGATGTTGAAGACACTCATCAAAGGTACGAGTACTGTAAACTTCTACCGTTATGTCGATTTCCTAAAGCATATTCAAGTTTGGTCTTGTGCTGACAGACTTCTTGGACGTCCAGATCGACCAAGCTGGAAGTCCGATGTCGGCCACTGAAGATGATATTCAGTACAAGCTCTCGATTGGCGTGTCGACGTTCGATCAGCTGAAACAGTCTATCGCTGAAACCAACCTGTTCCATGGACATAGCGAAGCACTTCGAATACACTCCGAATGATCGCCTTACCAGACCTGCTTCAAGTGGAACAGAACCTTCTTCCCATTAGCTGTTTGTACCCCGAATCCCGAATCCGAAAGTGGCACCAAACCAGGCTGCTGATTTCGCCTACAAAAAACGTGCTGTTGGTTATTGGACCAATGTCTCTTCCAAGAGGCGTCGTAGCCTGGCCAGTGTGCAGGACAACTTTAGAAAAGTCACCAGTACTCGCCAGCTGAGAGAATGGAGAAACCACGATGGAAAAGGAGGCTCGCGGATCGATAAGCCGAAAGCGATACGAAGACAGGAGAGAAGTTCTTGCTTGCCAAGCAAAAGCCTAACGTAGTGAAAGATTTGGATATTCAGCAGTGGACGGTTACAGCCAACCGTGAGATTGGACTTTCCGGTTCCACAGCTTCTACTCATTGGGTTGGAAAGTTCGTAACGTAAGGATAATGTCAGACATGATCATTTACTCAATAACGTTTAAACTTTTGACGTTTGTGATCTTATCGCTCGTTTGAAGATACTATAACATCTGTGACAGAAAAATCACGAAGTTTGTCACCGAAAATCACCTGAACGACGTACCGGACACGAAGACGAGTGCCGAAGAGTGCGTTGCCGTGGTCAGAGGAAGAACCCAGGCGTGCGGGAAAGACTGTCTGTGGAATGCCGATCAGAGTGGATTCGAGTACGAGATGAGACCAGGTCAAACTCTGGATTTCGTCGGTGCATAGCACGTTTTAGCACTCACAGTCTGAGAACTCGATGACTCACAGCTACAAGGTTATGATGTGCGTTTCACCAGGTGTCCGCAAGTTTCTGCCCGTTCTCTTCATCACGCTGCAAGAACCCAAAGGAATCTTCCGACCACTTGTGAAAACGTCCATGTTTAAAGCTAGTAACCTGTATGTCACTGCTTCCACGTCTGGCAAGATGACCAAGGAGCTCTACAACGACAGGTGCGAGAAAATTTCCGTTCCGCACATGAATCAGCACTGTATATTCCTTGCTGGTTCTTGGTCGATGTTTTCTGACCAAGAATCCGTACATGAGATCAAACCGGAAGAACCGGAATATGAAATGATCACTATACCACCTAAAGTCACCGGTCAGATTCAACCACTGGACATTCTTTCCTTCCGGATGTACAAGGGGTATTTCAGGAAGGTTTCGAACTGGATATTCACAATCACGCGGTTCAAGTCCACCATCGGGACGTCATATTGAAAATGCATTCCCTGATTTACCAGCAGTTTACTTCTCCTAGATTTTCTAACCTCATTGCTCAAGCTTGCCATTTGTCAGGTTATGTCGACAGGTCCCTAGAATATGTAAACCCCACAAAATTCTGTTTCCAAGGACTGAGTGGTCGTTGTGACCATGATAAATGTGAGCGTTCCTTGCTTCTGAAAAGTGGATGGTGTAAAGCTCTCTATGCTTCCACCACTTTTACGAAGAATATTATTTCCGTAAGATTTACCTTCCATGATAATCTGAAGTTGAGTTTCGCATAATAAGTGAGGTCGATAAAATCAATAGGTGTGTACCGCCCAGAATTTGACGTTACTTCTGGTTCCCGTAGTGTCTTCCAGGATTTCGTTGCGCAAGCTACGCCTGTTTCAGACGATAGAGCAGACTCTTCTCCGTCATTCGATCATGTCAGAATATCTCAGAAAGGCGGAGGACAAGCATAATCCCCTGGTAAGTGGCGCACGCTTTAAGCGAGTAACACCAGAACCGTGCTCCACTTCAAACAACGATCATGTCCATTTCATATGTAGTGTTGAGAAGGAAAACTTGCCGGCTGCGCAGCAGTTAGTTCGCCGAGTACTGTTGCCTCCTTGTTTTAGCCTGTCGAAGAAGACGTTCGGTTCCACAGGGATCTTGTTTCGGTGTTTCCTAGCGCTACTGAAGTACATCCGAAAGACGTTCGGAGGGGTGAATAGCGATGGATCGGCCGGAGGGAAACACCTTATCCGTTACGCATCATCGCTTCAACGAAGTAGCGCATGTCCCGTCAATATTAGTTTCTGCCCGTACTATCCGATTTTCTATTAACTAAAACAAGGAAAGGATCGCTGTGGAATGGATGCTGCTTTTCCGGCTTTGTCCAATACTTTTCTGGCTGCAACTCAAACCTTGTGAATACGGTCAACACGGATGGTAGCAAGGAAGGACGTTTTCTAGCTTCGACAGTTCAGTCGACGACCACCTCGATTTTAAGAGGATCAAGGTCAACTCAGCACGATGAATAGAAAGAGTCAACGGTTGAACAGGAAAAAGTATCGTTAAAAAGATCGATTTTTCAAGTTCAAGGCAACAGTTAGATCTGTTTGGCGTGCCAGCTAGACAGAGAAGACTTATGATACGTAGAGAGAAAATCTGGGTAGCCGTTCGGTTCATATTTATAGTCCGAAGTTCAAGGGAGTAATCCTGATGTTGGACGGCCGGTTCTCGGTTTTCAAGACAATATCCAAATCGCTAGCAAAGAATTCGATGCGACCGACGGTGGAAGGCTTGGGGGCGTCAGGGCCGACACAAACTATCCGGAGGAAGTGAGGTATTATTCCGATGCTTTGCAGGTTGTTTTTCAGTTGCTCGGTGGTTACGTGTTTCGGGACACCCCGAATGGCGAAGTCACGACTCGGCGGCCTCTTAGCTTGTAGTGGGTTGGATGTTATATTTTCTTCATTAGGCAGCTTCGTACCTCTCATTACAACGAGGATTGCATTTCGCGAGACAGTAGGGTTCTTGGACGGTTGGAAATTTCGGGCAGCAACGGCAGCATCGGTTAAAATGGTGACAGGCTTGTCTGAGGACACGACACGCGTTGCTGTGGCGGTAGCTGAACCATACTGGGGACACTACTTGTGGTGGCAGGAGGCTCATATGGCGGAACAGGCAGCCGTTGGGGGACATTCCCCACAAAGGACAAACTTTCCAAGATGGAATCTTGGCTTACCTGCAGAACTTTGACGGTTTTCTGAAGCTCAAGCTTGTCCTTCTGTAGGGATTACACGAGGCTATCCAGGCGGCTGATCTGCTAAGCTTGGTGTCGAATGTGCTCCATGGGCTGGTACATGCGGATCGGCCATATCCGGTCAAATACCTCTTTACAGCGATGCCTTGTTTTTAAACTTGTGTTGTAACCTTTCAGAATCTCGGCCTCGGTCCCGAAAGTAAGTAGTCTCATAATCGTCAGCTTCTGTACCAGGTCATCTTTCGCTGTAGTAGATGGCTACGCCATAGCAGATAGATAACGGTCAATTGTTGACTGATTAGAAAGCACGAAATTAGATAAATGTAAATCGAGAAGCTTTGAGCTTTGACGGCCTGAGCTGCAAGTTTGGTGGTGGTCATTGGACAGCGCACTGAATGAGTCACTCAAAGGTGCCTTGACTTCTGCCCAGAGCCCGGCCATCCTTGAACCTCCGGGGGTCTTCCAGATGGACATGAGACGGCCAGACGCGTGACGTATGTTACGTGGAAGAACGGTAAGGAGCTTGTCTGGGACGTCACAGTCATGGATACCCTCGCCATAACGAACTGCGCAATGTCCATGCTTAAAGTCAGAATCGCCGCCGATGACGCCGAAAAAAGATAGATTACGAAGTACCGGGACATCGGTAACCAGTTCCAGTTCTTTCCTGTCGGATTGGAGACCCTAGGACCGTGGGGACCTTCCGCGACGGAGCTGTTTGAAGTTTTCGGAAGAAAGATGGCCGAAATAACTGGCGAGACAGGTCTTTTCAGTATTTTAAGCAGCGAGTGTCAATCGAAATTCTTCGCTATAATTCTTACTCTGTTCTCAGTAGTTTTAAGTAAACGAAAGGCTTGGATGAAGTTTCTTACGCATTAGATGTCAAGAAGGGAATTTATGTTTAGTTTCTGTTTATTATTTTCGTATCGGCGCTTCCATTTGCATACGGTGCATTTTGTGAGTGCAGACAATTGTCTTCAAAACCCTCTAAAACACCTGCCACCACTATCCTGCGTTTATAACAGCTGTCGACAGGTTCAATAAACAATCAAACGTTTGCGTTTATGGTATCGTGTAAAATGTACGACAAACAAGTCGCGCCACTGCTGCTTTGCTTATTCCATGTTTTACATGGTCCTGCGTAGAATGGGCGCGACCCGACCATGGTCGCAGAACCGTGCGAACATTGTCGCGCGACTATGCGACTATGGACGATGAGCCGTGGGTGGTGTCAAGAGTTTAGATATTAGTGCTGAGGGGAGCCCATCGGTGGTGCCGGTGGTGAGAGGAGCCCTAACCTATAAAACTTGAATTCGATCTGAAACAAAAACCAATGTCGATAGCTACTTTCGCATTCCACGATCCATCAGTAGACAAAATTTGGAAGATTTTTGACCAGTGCTTTGTGAGAATATTAACTAACAAGATTTGTGGACTTAACACTAGTTATAATTTAGATTGGTGCAGGTTTTGCGTGCTCGCTTGTAATATAGCTAGTCAACCGAAGAGGTCGTCAGGCTCTTCGGCCAGTCTACCAGTTTGAGCACCGCCCGCCTGTTCACCATCGACGGCTATAACATGCATCGGAGAGACTAAGCAATTACAATGAAGAAAGGTGAAGGGGGCCTCCCTTTCTGCACACCATCGCATGTTTCGGCACACGTGATCGTCCATCCCGGCCCCTCAACAGCTACGAGACGCTTTTCGTGGACATCAGTTCTGCCAATCGCCGTGTACATGTCGGGGTTGTCTGTCCTCCACCATTTCTACCAGCTGGAAAGACTTGAGAGCTGTTTAACAACATTGAAGGAATGTTGCAAAAGTACTCTGGGCATGACTTTGTGATCATAGATTTCAACATCGATAAGCTGGACCCCGACGCGTCGCACAGGAGTCTAGTGAAACAACTGTGCTAGAATCTATCCCTCATCGAGAAGGTCGATGGTCCCAAGAGAGACGCAACGTCCACTTCCTCAAGCGGTACGAAGCTGGACCTCATGCTCCGCTCGCTATCCTCTAAATACAAAGCTGACAAGGGAGCCATCACGAACGTGTCTGACCACAGACTGAGTAAGACCGTTGCAACTTAAAGGTGTGCCCTTCCCCCAGAACCATCAGGTACCGTGTCTGGGACCCCTCTGCCATGTCGGATTTCGTCGATGCCGTTGGCCGCCACACCTTTGCCGTCCCACCTTCCGTACCTTCTACAGTCTTGGCGGTTTGTCGACGGACTGACAGACATTGTAGACCAGTAGTTTCCCTACCGCATCAAGAGAGTCAAACATCGTAGATATCAGTGAATCACCTCAGTTAAGGCCGAGCCTAACAACGTAATGCTGCCTCCTGTACAACATCTTCGGAAAGGTGTTGCATAGTCAGCCGCTAACAACATCCTCTCAGCCGTCAGGGTTTCGGTCCGGCCACTCGTGCAAGTCTCTGTTACTGAAGGTAACGGAGGAATGGAAGAAAGCCATTGACAGGAGTTAGTTCACTGCGGTAGCGTTCCTCGACCCCCGTAAGACATTCGACAATGTCCGCCATGACCTGCTCCTGCACCCCCTGGCGCAAATCGGTTGCAGTAGCCTGCCACTCCAGTGGTTCCACAGCTACCTGATTGGCGGACACCAGAAGGTACGCGCGGGAGAGAACTTCTCATCCACACTTCCGGTACTTTCAGGTGTACCACAGGGTTCCTCGTTGGGTCCCCTGTTGTTCGCCGTCTACATCAACTCCATCCTCGACATCTACGACGACTAAATCGAGTGTGAAGTAGAGAGAGACCTTCGCGGACGACGCCGCAGTCTGCGTGACCGGCAAAACCGAGGGAAGAACGGTAGTTTACCTGTCTCGAGTTCTGGTCGATGTGTTGAGCTGGTTCGCTGTTCCCTCCTTTTCACTCAGTGAGAAGAAGACGGTGGCTATGTTGATTCGAGGACACCGAAAGACACGTGTGAACGATACATCGGTCGAGATCAACGGCACCGTTCCTCCCTGGTCGAGCAGCGTGCGATACTTGGGCGTAAACGTTGACTTGCACCTCACTTTGGAAAGACCACATCAAGTCGGAAAGAGCGTAACGTTCGGTATAGCCGAGATGAAGAGGGGGGGGACGAGCCGCTCCACGAAGCAGCGTGCAGTCTGGTCCGCCGCAAGTAAGACCTCGCTCGAGACACTGTGTGAAGGAACGAATGGCCGCGAGCGCGCGATCCCCAACTACAAAGAGTCTGTTCGGCGGGAAACCATGCAGCAGCTCGGCAGCGTTCACGTCATGGAAAGTTAGCTGCAACATCTAGCTGTCTGGCTGTTCAAGATCAGGGAGCCAGCTGCTGTATGTATTCCCCCGTACCTGGAAGACATGATCGAGTTCAAGACCCATCGAAGCCTACAATCTCAGACGAGCGGCGAAAGCGGAAGTCAAGTCAGAAGAAACCACCCTGGCATCCGATTGAGTCTGTAGTAGAAATACAGAGCATCTTGTTTTGACTAGCGGTTCTCTTCGAATTTTCAAAGCTAGCATTGCCGTTTGCTTGTGTAACCGATTTGCAAAGGGTTCTGGTCCACCGGACGTCGAAGTCCTCAATTGAGGTTGTCTGCTCTCAAATAGATAAATAAATAAATTCCACGATCTCTGGATTCTCCGACAATAACTTGAAACCTCTTGATCTTGATCTTGATCTTGATCTTCAATTTTGATAATACTGGGATGCACTGCATGATGAAATGTCAAATCGGTTCATACTGATATCAGAAACATGGCATTTTGAACAATCGATCTGCTAGCTATGCCCTTAATAGGCCTGGTCGTATGTCCGCTAACAAATCTTGCAGATCCATAGGAAAGGTAGATTTTGGGAAGGACACTAATCTTGCAAGAGGACACTGATCTTTCCGTATTCGAGCCGCACCAAATCGAAACACGGCTCTGAACATCCCATTATTGTCAATATCGGCATTCCTTCTCATAAAAGCAACAATTAAGCTGTTCCATTGTG
This sequence comes from Ramazzottius varieornatus, assembly GCA_001949185.1. Taxonomy (NCBI): domain Eukaryota; kingdom Metazoa; phylum Tardigrada; class Eutardigrada; order Parachela; family Ramazzottiidae; genus Ramazzottius; species Ramazzottius varieornatus. Next base: position 7,986,118 of record BDGG01000001.1, read on the forward strand.
GGCTGCGTGCGAACTGTGAAATTTCACTCATGCTGAACAAAAGTGTAGCTCATGGGCGCATTTCTACCTTAGGTCACAGATAGTATGCGTTGTACAACTCGATTTTTGATTAGCTAGTTCTGCGACTTTAACTGCAACGCTTCGCCAAAAAGACGGACTTCACGGACTGAGGTACCTCAGCTGCAGTCTCCAAATCTTCTGCGTATGCTCAACAGTTATAGGTAACACTTTTGCCGGCACAGGTCCAAGTGTTCCTAGCGGAATAGGTGCTCCGTGCCGTCGTAGCACGTGTGCCTGCCGTTTCGACAAGATAATATTACCTGCGCTCTATGGAAAAAATGGATAGCCGCAACCTAAATAACCCAAGGCAATGATCCGATTCAGTTTATCCCACTGAATGACGAGAGATACGCCACCTTCAGAGACCCGGCTGACTTGTGAGGCTGAGCCTTGTCGCCTGATATTGTATTTCAATCGACAATGGCAGTTTAGTCAGCCTCGGGTGATGCAGAAGTGACTGAAATTTCTTCGGTTTTTTAGTAAAATAGCAGAGGAATGGTTCACTCGAAAACCACTCAAGAAAATATGAGGTGTGTCAGTATGACTTCTGGCTTGCATTCGAACACCAACTTCAAAAATTCTTCCCGTTCGGCCCTGGATATTTTTCCCGGTTTTTTACAACTCGATTTCTGGATCTTATTGGGACCATCCATTGAGCTCTGCCGCTGTGCACTTGCTCATGTGCACTGTGGCATCGTGGTTGAGACAGTCGCTAATGTCCAGTACGAATAATCTACTGGATAGTTTTTTCTTCCGTTTGTTCATGTTGTTTGCAATAGTCTTGATCTCAGTGATCCAGCTTAACTCGCCTAACTTGTGATAGCGCACGGTACGAAAACGTAGACGCATTACCAGAAACGGCCTCTGAAAGCACCACGAACTTAATGTTCTCCCATATGGCAGCGCAGCAGAAGTCTTGAATCGAATCAGTTGACGTAGTTCTCGATCCGTGCGGGAGATATTCTGATTCCGTAGTCGTTGGCTGAGATAGAGTAAGCCTTTGATATAACCCCTCGACGAGCAGAGTTATCCTAACGGGAGCGGAGTCGGTCATGGTTACCCGATGACCACTGCATTGTCATTTGAAAAGCTGTCAAGTCCGGCACGAGCGTTCATTGGTTGGTAAGTGCGTATTAACGATGAACACCTGCTGGTTTTCAGCCAATGGTTAACCTACGGTTCGGAACAATAAAAGATAGGAACCACACAAAAAAAGGATATCCGTAAAAATAAACTGATCGAATGGATTGCAGTCTGTGGTTGGACTGAGATATCAACATTGTGTCTTTGTTACAAATAGTCAGCGTTTCAAAGTTGATTAAGTTCCACCCTATGCAAACCTTTCTTAGCCACGTGGTTCATTGTAGATAATGCAAAACAAACCGACCTGTGGCTGCGACTGTTTCAGCGATTTGGAGAACCCGGCCTAGTTGTTGTTTGTTTATTCTACATCTATTTCAGTCGTTTTCTTCTGAAAACGCGGAAAAAATATCGACCATTACTCGTGTATTGGGAGAGTAGAAAGAGCTCATCTCCACTGCAATCAGAAGTAAGTAGCGTTCCTCACGAGGTGTTGCCTCGTTGCTCCAGTCGTAAGTCTGTAACACAGCGAGAAAGTATAACCACAGTTAAAAAAACTCGTTCGTAATATATTTGACAGTTGTGGAGAGGCTTCAAAGCCGATCATGGCGGTAGATCAAAGATGCCGCCCGATGACGTAGTCACAACACATGTTTCGGAAACTCAGAGATCTTTCTATCCTTACAAGTATAAGGATATCGCATATATGGCCTGGGCAACGAAAGAGCGAGCTTTTCGCAATAATCGCTTTAGTCTGATCTTCTTCGCTTTAAGGCTCTGGGTTTAGTAAATTCATAAGTCACGATTATTGCGAAATACACCCGGGCTATTGCCCAATGCGCGGTTAACTCTTGGTCTTAAGGAATACGCATAATACCTACAGAAGTTAAGTCGTGAACACAGGGAAAATTCTGTACCACATAGCCATATTTGATCTTTAAATCATTTAGTTCAGAGGGTAATATGTCCGTGAAGCTCTACATTACGGTCGTTACCTAATGCCAGTAAAACTTACAAGAGAACAGGCGAGTTCGGGAGAAAGGTTTATTAGACTGAAAGCTACATGATAGGGAGACTGACGCCAAAAAACGCTATCCTCTTAAACTTGTCGAAGGCTTGCAACTTTCCAGAAACTTTTGGAATAAGCCAGGTTCCATGCCCCGATGCTAAGAAAATACCGTTCTCAAAAGCCTATCGAACAATGAGGCTGAGCGAAGGAGAGCTTGATCAATGACTGGGAAAGGAAGGTTCGAAAGGGTGGTTGCTTGAAGTGAAATTTGTTATCGTCAAATCGAATCTTGGGAGCAAGAAGCGGCTCATAACAATTTTGTTTTATTCAAGAACGCGCTTTTTCTTGTCGCATTCCCAAGGGTCCCAGTCACAGTACGTATCGAGCGAGCCTGATCACTTTCGCCATTCGAGTGAACGCCAACAGAACGTAGCACACCATTCGTCACAAAAGCGCAACGGGCGGAGCTCGTTCGAACAGAAAACAGCATATTTTGCTCCCCGCCTCCTCCTCCCTTTCCTCCTACCTCTCGAACGGAAATAGCCGATGTGGAAAACCCTTCCGCGTATGGCTAAAATGGACGACTGGTTTGAGTGCCGATAACGTACAAGCTCAAGACCAAGCCGCGCGTTGCACGATTCTCGAGACGTATCCGCAAGATAAAACTCGAATGGTCTCTTCCATGGTATTATCGGTAGACGTACGACCCTAATTTTTGCAGGCTGTTGGAATTTCGATCCAGAACCTTTCGCTGCAGCGCTAGTGTTCCAGTTCAGTTCCCATACTCAATACGGCAACCTCGTGTGTCTGTCTAATGGTCTTGAGTGCTCTTTTACATAATGGTGCATTATTTTTATGTACACCTGGTGTACATCTGTGTTGTTTTTGTTCTCATTTCGTTCAAGATGATTGATGTAGTTCCTAATATGTTTGCTTTCAGAAAAACTCCGGTGTCCTTCGCTGGATTGACGAAGTTACCTTCTGACTCTACTCAAAACGATGTTCCAGAGAGGTTATCGTTTGAGAAAAGATGGAACGATATTGTAGACACCGAAGAGGTGAGTCACCTTTGACACCGCATAAACATACTAAATGAATCGAAGTGCTTGTTTGCAGGTCAACCGTTTTCGCTCGGAGTACGTTAGACGTTGTCCCAGTTTTAAGACAACTTATACGCTAAACATAGAATCCGGGAAGGACCGAAATATATCGGCGGATCTTTTGGCGACTCGCGGTTTAGCTAGTGCTTTAAACTCTGTTCTGTCTGCTTTTGTACTGTGCGACTTGGTGGATCCTCCCCGAAAGTTCTATCTGGCCGCAGAAAAATGGAACTACGGAAACTTCAATACAGTGTTCATGGATTTCACTGATCGAACGGTATGCCACATCACAAAACTGAAACCGGTGCTTGCAGATCGCAGCACAAGACTTCGCCTGCTTCCTAATGGCACGGTTAAAATTGATGGTCCACATGCTCTCTTCGAGCTCAGTATCCTGCCTCATCAGAGTGAGCATTATAATGTTCACAGAAACCTCCCGGCGCATACGGGACTAGCGAAATATTTCAGCATGAAGTCGGTGACCGCTCGAGCTTTTTTAGTTCCCGCGCCGTACATTAAGAAAATTATCAGACTGATGTGGAGCGAGTTAACAGACTTTGACGGGAAATACGTCTTCTTCCATATCCGACGTGGTGACAAACACAAGGAAGCACAAGAAGTTCCAGTTCGAAAATTTCTGGAAAAGTATATGGAAAACTGTGGCCAAGGAAGCAGCTGTTCAAGGACGGTTTTCGTTATGTGTGACGGTGAAAAAACCTGTAACGATTTCAAAAGCCAGCTCGGCCCAGGGTACCGTTATGCTCACTACAGTTCACTGATGAGCTCCTGGAAACTATGGGTGGCTGCACAGCACTATCCAGAACATTCACAAGAGAAGTTTGACGCGCTTTCCGAAACGGAACGCCTTGCGCAAACAACAGAGCTAATTGTATCTTTGTATTTGGCAGCATTGGCAGACTCAGTTTTCTGCACATACTCTTCAAATGTTTGTCGACTTATTGCCTTGTTGCGTGGAGGAACACTAGATAACAGCACTGTATACAGCCTTGACACCACGAATTGGCATAACTACCGCTAAAACAGTTGGGGATGAGACAGGTTTCAACCAATCAACATATTTCTGTGTTCGAAAAAGTTTGAATTTTGATGGCTAAGCTAATCAAGATTTCGATGTACAGTGCACAAAATGCGTCCCTGCATGCATGAGCACCGGACCACGGGCACGGTACTTACAAAGGTTACGTCAAACGTCATTCGAAAGGTTTACGAATCTCTGCTTTTTTCTCTGACCTTTCACTTTGACTAGCTAGAGCGAGGGACATCGGCACGGATCCCCGCGGATGAAGTACAAACATAGTTTTTTTTCATGGGTACGAATCGGGCTCGTGTGAACGGAAGGACCGGATCTGTAAAGTAACTGGCTTGGGATGGACGCTAACGAACTACGGTGTTAAACGGCGGATGCGTCGGATTTTCATTCGTTGCGCTGTTCCCTTGACTGAGAGATGTCGGTTACTTTCTACAGCAGCTTCGGGCCGAATATTTAGAAAGGGTTGTGCTGTGAAGTCAGAGCATCAGTGGGAGCGCACAGCCCGACAGAAACGTGAGGAGTGGGTGACGTCGGCACGTGGTACCACACGGTAAGGCACTCGCACTTCTCATAAAAGTTCTCTGAGGCGTCGAAGGATGGTTAACGTTGATTACACTTGAATTCTAACAGGAATTAGGACCCCAATAAAAGACTGTATAGGTAAAACTAGAATTTTTGGAGATTCGCTATCCTTAATTGATTGGATCAGATTGCAAAGCTATCATACGGAGTGGATGTTGCGTGAAACATCCTGCCAAGAAGAAAGAGGCGACGGTAATTCATCCGTCTCTGCATATGACTTGAGGCAGGAGTTGATGTAAGACCAACACTAAGACTAACGATGTGGATATCAGTGGTGTAGCAAGAACGAGACTGGAAGAGAAGGACGAGTTCTTGAAGTCCAAAGTGATCACAGCTGGGTTACGAGACCAATCTCAGTATGCGCCATGAACATCTCGGCCAGGTCAGGGCTCCGATTGCAGAAATACAGAGTACCATCCCTTTACTGTCTCTGGGCAGGTCCAAGGTTCACGCAGCCCTTAGTTGATTGAGGTTCACTCAACCATCAGTCAGCCGACGACCTTTAGCATTGCCAGATTTTCTGAAATCTAGTGATTGTGCGCACGCCATAGCCTCTTGAGCGCTGCAACACCGCTGCTGTTTCATAGTTCATCAGCAGTGACTTGGAAGTTAACGGTCCCGTGGTGGTTGATAATCTGTTGGACGTCATCAGTTCTCTGGGCCTGTTGAATGATGGCGCGTTGTAGTAGTCTGACGGTATACAATGGCCGTCTTCTGGATTTGCAATCCGCATCCTTTGAAAGATCGTTTCTATACCCGGAAAAATGAAAATTCTTATTTTGGAAAAACCAGAAGTCACATTTAGATAACTTCTGACTGCTGTGATGAAGAACCAACTTAGTTCTATAGAGTAGCATGATTCGCTTCGGAAACGGTCAAGCAAGTAGCTGAAGAAGAAATTCGGAAAAACAGAAATAAGTCTTCACCCGTTAACTATAAACCCAGCTCTCTCCTCCCGTGGCCAACGCGCCGACTTAATTCTTGCTGCAGGAAAAAGAGGAGTGTTAGTGGTTAAAACATCGCATGAAGCAGAAGAGAAAAAACAAACACCTTTGACAACTGCTTTGCCGTCTCTCGATACCTTCCTGGAAACTACTGCGCAGCATGGTGAGGTGGTGCCAGGCCTTTTTAAATTCGGAAGTATGGGGGGACAGAGATAGGCTAGAACACCTGAGGTAACAAAAATCTTGGGCCTTCCTCTGTAGCAAACGACCGCATTGTCGTACTAGTACCGGGCTGCACGCTTGTACCTCGCAAACTGTGAACGGAGCTGGTCCAGATAGCTCATATTTAATTCCGGCTACTTGATGTCGCCTCTCTGGCGCCCAGTGACGTAAAGCAAGCGAAATTTAACCCAACTGACTTGCACACTCTGCCTCGAAACTGGTTACGCTGTGCCCAACACATGGTTTATATGTGCGTGACATGCGCGTACTCCCATAAGCATTTCCGTTATTGTATAGCAAAGTGAGTCGTGTGACCCATATGGTTTTTTGATTTTGTTCAAAGAAAAAAGGAATGAATATCGTCTTAGCGTCTTGAGATAAACTATCGGGTATAAATGATGCTGATTGGCTACGGATTGTGGATTGAGATATCGCTCTCTAATATACTTGTGATTTCTGAAATTATGACGAACTGTGCCGCGGTCGATCAAAGGAGCCAACTCATAACATCACCGCAAGAATATTTCGCGAGCTTGTCCATGTGTGAGGGGAGTAGGAAGTGAAGCAGAATGCGTTGAAGATTTTTCCGATGGTGGTCACTGTATTTAGAACCTCTTACGCTTGCAGAAATCGCTGGTACGAGCAAGAAGTGAGGGTTACTATCAATACATTATGGCATATCTTCCCTTCTGCAAGAGTTCTGTAGAAAGCAATGGTGGTTAGAATGTTCGCGAATGTGCACCAAAGACCGAGATCAAGTTCTACTAACGAGGGACCCTTCAGACCATGTCACTGGCTATAATCTACTATACTACAGTTTGAAAAAGCGGTATCGGCTATGCCGCGACTTAAGGCTATAGCACTGCCTGTGCGCCACCACATACCGCAGTGGTGGCTAACTTTACAAACCCGGTATGGGACGGCTAAGTTTACAACCTTTACCTCGTACCTCACCTCCGGAAAATGTCGAAGAAAAACATTTTTTCCCGATCAGTCTGAATCAGCAAAAGTTTTTAGAAGTCCGTCTACTCCACTTTCATTGCCGACGACCCATTATTACTGACGACACGAGGACCAGTAGACTCACAAGAACTGAGTGGCTCATACGGGTTCAACAATGGCTTCACGCATTTCGGATTTTCCGTAGCTCAAGGAAGTGGTCATCTGCCTTTCTTCCCGATACTTTGTAGAGTGCCAAAGGTCTCAGCTATCTCGTGAAAGCATTAATATCGTGATCGGCCAGCGACATGGTCTGAAGGGTCCCTCGTTAGTAGAACTTGATCTCGGTCTTTGGTGCACATTCGCGAACATTCTAACCACCATTGCTTTCTACAGAACTCTTGCAGAAGGGAAGATATGCCATAATGTATTGATAGTAACCCTCACTTCTTGCTCGTACCAGCGATTTCTGCAAGCGTAAGAGGTTCTAAATACAGTGACCACCATCGGAAAAATCTTCAACGCATTCTGCTTCACTTCCTACTCCCCTCACACATGGACAAGCTCGCGAAATATTCTTGCGGTGATGTTATGAGTTGGCTCCTTTGATCGACCGCGGCACAGTTCGTCATAATTTCAGAAATCACAAGTATATTAGAGAGCGATATCTCAATCCACAATCCGTAGCCAATCAGCATCATTTATACCCGATAGTTTATCTCAAGACGCTAAGACGATATTCATTCCTTTTTTCTTTGAACAAAATCAAAAAACCATATGGGTCACACGACTCACTTTGCTATACAATAACGGAAATGCTTTTCCTGTCTTGCTCATTTGGGAGTTTTAGACCAAAAGATCCGACTCGTTTGAGCGAAAACCGGTACAGTTCAGAGATGTTCATTTTTAACAGGTGGGAGGACGACAAAGAAAACGTTGCAAAGTGGATTGGAGAACCCATGTGGGAAAATCTTGTAGAATGTTTTCGTAAGAGATCTATTTTGCCGCCGTCCATACCGCAATGTTTGGGCTGCATTTTATGACCAAAACTGTCAGGGTCTGCTCTAAGTATTAACGTTCGAGTTATTGAAATTGGACGACGGGAACACAAGATATGAGCAAGAAAATGAAGACCATGGGGTGGCACTGACCTGTGTCCGTACAGTATAACGACGCAGGTAAGTTGAGTTAATCATAATTTGCTTCAGACACTCAATTTTTCCTTCGCTATGAAGTCTACTCCTACTCGAACAAGCGACAACGACATCGGGATATGTCCTACACGTATCCGAAATTGCGAGAACAGATACGCGAAAAGGCGTCCAAACACCCTGTCGCTTGCAGCGATGCCGGATACGGTTAGGGGGGGAGTCAGTTATGGGGCGGCGGAAATTTCTGAAGCCACCCATGACGCAGTAGTGCTCGTATCAGTATACTGACTGCTTTTGTGGATGCGTCATATTGCAACTCTAAAATGTTCGCCCACCCCATGACTAACTGTAAATTTAGAGCCGCAGAAGTTCAACCGTATCCGGCATCTCTGGCTACTTGGAACTGGAAGAACGTCAAGTGTGTGATGTCTGCACCAAACCATATCTGTCATTTCGCTCGTAATTCCGTATCTCCAGGTTCCGCAAGTTGGGGCAATCATGGTACAATCACTGAGGGTGGAAATATCACAAGTTATATGGAAAACTCTGAAAAAGGAAAGAATAAAACGTCCCGTACAGTGTTACGCGAATTAAAAATTTCACACCTGTCTAAATCACCATGTTATAGTAGGTATGTGAAAGTCCGGAATTACGTATCGCACTTGCAGAATGGCAGACCTCATTCCATTGTTCAGTACCTGTTCGTATTAAACGAGATCGAAAGTGGTTTGCAAAGGCCACACGAATACGCTTGGACAACATCGCTTGACAACTTTTCGTCCTGCAGGGCGGTGTTGATGATTTTTTCCATGTTTGCTTGACTAATAAAAGAAGACACAGACGATCGCCGAACTCCTTCTGTTAATCTAATTTTGCTGCAACGTATTCTACAAGTGAGGACCACTATCAAGTGGTCTTGGCCACTGAGAAGGCCGAGCGGGCGCGAGGAAATCAACTAGAGGGAATGTTTATTCGATCACGTGATCCAGTTGGGCCTCCAGAAAGGCGAAAAAGAAGAACGCAGCAACCTTCCACCTCCTTCATGGTGAGTTCACCAGCTTCAACAGGCGACCACTATTAAAAATTTGTCGTCAAACTCATGCAGGACCCATGGAACTGTCCAGACGGAAGAGCAGCGATGAGCATACAGGAAATCTGGGAGACAGAGGCAGTTCTTTAGGAGGAAGAGGGCCTGGTGAGCAAACCACAGGGTAAGCTTTGCTTGCACCAACTTCATCTCACTTGTTTCCGCTCCGATCGCTTCCTCCAGACCCTCTTCAACGGCGCTCCCAGCAGGCCCGGGTCGTTCCTATCGGGGGAAAGGATACCAGGAGAGACTGCTGCCTCTTTACTTGCTTGACGTTCTTGCATTTCACACTTGGACGAATTCAGCTACAACCCCAACTAACTTAGGATGACTCAGGAGAACTTCAGATAATTTCCGACAAGTATTAAGATCTCGGTGAAAAAGCAGATGATCCCCCTGAAACTGACCGGTGTTTGAAATCAGTTGACATACCTACTAGTGCGCGTTTGTCCCGTTACTGTCAGCGCATCGAATAACTACCGTCTACAGGATGAACTTCGAGTGAGCTGGCAGGTTGAACAATATCAACCGCCTGAAACCGTCTTGTCCGTGGAATGGATCTGGCCCAATGTCCATTGATACTTCGGTATGGCTCTCTGACTATTGACCTGGTGCTGCCTTCCTTGCTACGTTCTTCTTTTTCGCCTTTCTGGGCTTTCTGAGAAGAATTGAAAGAATTGACAGTATCTTCCAAAAGAAGCAACACGATATTGATGAATAGCAAAAATTATAAAGTCTGACGCTGCTTTCTTTTCTCTCTAGTGGCATTTGCGTCATTTTGCGTGGACTGCAGCATGAGTCCAGTACTCATCCTTCCTACACACAATTCCATATAACGTCATATAGACGATGCGAGACGGACTGCGTACTCTTCGTTATAGTTAGGGTAATGGATCTTATAGGCGACAACGGACGTCGTGTGATCCCCGGATAAGAATAATTCCTCGTATCTTTCCCAACCACCTTGCTCTTTTACCATCGACCACTATTGTACATGGCCCGAACTGCGTCACCTGAAACGGGGAACGGAATTGAAATAGATATCGATACATACATGGTTTAATACGAGCAACTTGATGACAGCACACAAACGACGTTAGATAGCGCTTACGACTCTTGAAACGCTTCCCAAAATCCTCGATATTGAGAGCCATGTTTGATCCTCTGAGAACGCATCAGAAGGAATGTGCAGTTTGCAAGAGACAAAAGTAAAGCAAAGATTAGAAAACCGATGAAATGCACCGTGGCACCGCTATGAGGATTACCTTGAAAATCTGATCGTGCTAACGTCGTCAGAGTAACAATACTGAAATTGCGATATGTGCATGGTTTTCAGACCAGCAGATTAGCGATTAACTGGTCAAGGGTGGCAAAGTTGTCGGGTGGCGATTCGGCTAGGGTGTCAAAATTTACCAAGCCTTGCTCTAATTGCGGTACTATAGTATGCTTCCTACTTCCCAGCGCAGTCTCTGCAATGAAGAGCCAAAGCTTCACCCGTAAATTTGTACAGCACAGCGCAGCATGCAGCAGGAAGCCAAAAACTGTCGCGCAGATACACGTACCGAAACCTAACAAACAATTGGAACTTTTGAGTATTCAAACTTCAGGTATCTGAATTTTGCCGGACTGTAGGGCCAGGTTTTCCAGGTAGACTACCGAGTTTGCTGACAGAACTATAGAATTTGTCAGTACATCAGCGCGCAGCGCAGTTGTAACAGGTCAATATTGCAGTTTTCAGTTTTCAAAAGATCTGTTAGCCTACTGTTCAAAGCCCGGTTTCTTAAGGTTTGTTCTAAATTTGCCCGTAAGGCTGTCAGCTCGTAGTCGACCTATTGCAAAGTACACTACAGTGGCGAGGTTCCCGATACTGAAAACAAATGACGGTACATCTGACCGCAAGAGGTCGAGCTATGAATTAACGGGAGCTACATGTACACATTTTGACCCGGTGAAGTTTGATTTCCATTTCTGGTTAAGGAATTCCCGCAATTTTAGAATTTCATCTCATTTCATTCGTTACACTACGAGTGCTGTACGGAACAGTGTACCGTTGACTAATTATATCTTGCTCCGTGAAATACTAAGGTGCCGGAAGCCGAAGTTAGATCTAAAATGTCTTGAGTGATCGAGAGACAGCAGGTTAACCAAAAGCGCGAAACAAGAATGGCGACAGTTGATACACAAACCAAACATGATTAGGAGTCTGTCAGATAGCGGTGACTTAAATAGATTTCCGCTGGCAACCATTAATCGTCGAAAAAACTCATTATTTAGAGAAAAGCGATTCGCCTGGCTTCTGACCACATGCATTGTGGGTTTGGTCAGGCTTGGAAGATGAGTTCTTGAACGGAAGGTAGAAGCGGGGCGCGTGAAAGTTTAGCTTTTCGTTCCTTAGATGGACATTGGATGTCGACGGCCGCTCTGTCTCTACAGATGGTTCTGCCGTTAGAAGGCGTATCTCGTCCGCGGACTCGATATCGTAAGCTGGCAACTGCGATCTTTCTCTGTAAAGCCTTGAAGAAGGTCTAAAATGCAGCGTAAGTTACTGTGCTACCTCCAAGATTTTAGGAAGTCACTTGCCAGCCCCATACATCAGTTCCCGTGTGATCGCGGTTAGATCAGTAGCACCCAGGAATTATTTTATGGGTCTGTCGCAATTTCCAGAATCACACGGAGCTTGCTTCTGTGGTTCTACATCCCTAGAACTGCTGAAGAGATGTTCAGCTACAGCTCAAATCTTTCGCTCCTGGGAAAAAATCTTTGTTTCTCGGTATAACTATCTCTCATCAATGTCTTTCCTATTCCAAGATTGCATTCGAACCCTATACTGCCCGAGTATCTAACTCAAATAGTTCGGCGCGAACACATTTCGGGAAGCAAAACTCTTTCTCTAAGACAAAAAATAGTCTTCCCGCAACACCAAGCTGCCGGAAGACCATAAATTTTTCTTCCGTGCTACGGCGAGAAAAAAATGTCGTCCTGCGCTCTACTAGACACAACCACGATCGGATGAGCCTTTTTCTGGGACGCTCCTTGCAACTTCCCTAAGAATTTTTTGGCCGAAAGCAACCTAGGGGGATGGTTCTAGACGTAACGGGTAATCTGAGAGGAACTTTCGTCTGGTAGGAGGTACAATTTTTTCGAAAAAATGATGTTAGCCTTGCGTGACCACACTAGTGCAAAGAACTGGGATCAAGAAAAACTGTAGTAACCAGAGAATGCCAATTGATCATGAGGGAGTCTTTCGAATAAAGTGGTGGTACTGAAAGCCTTTGCCTGTGTGGTATCGGTGAGTAGGGTCTCCAGACTTCTATTCGTTTCGCAATCATGCGAGACCTTTGAAGTATGGTGAGTCCGGCTTACAAGGGATGGGTTTGGATGGAAGGGATGCGACACGGGAAAGGTGGTGGCGTCGCAGTCTTCTGTGTGCGCCAGCTTATTGTGTTAGCAACGTTTTGGCTATTTTTACTCTCGTGACCGACGCGAGCGAGCCACGTTAATTTACTACGATACCACAAGGTATCTTCCTACTACTAGAGGATTCACAGTTTTCTGCTTTTTCTGCGGCAGACTCTTGCGTGTCGCCGATTTGTGGTTTTTGACGTGGTAAAATTCTGTCTGGCTATGTCTTAAGCCAAGATTTCTCAGAGTCAATCCAAATCGGCCGTTCAAAGGCGCGTTCGTCGGCCTCTCATCACTTGTTATTTGTGAATTTTTCACTGGTCTGATTCCTGTTTGAAGTCGTTACTGGAAAGACGATATTCTGTTCTCGAAAAGCGAGAAGATAGCGAAACAAAAAAACAAGCAACTACACATGGACAGACTTCCCATTCTTTACATCTAAAACGAAAACCAACTCATCCAGACCCTTGGTATCTTGTAAGGTGGAGAAAACGGAATAAGGATTCGCACGCTGTATATTTATTGACACTCTCTGCTTAACGAAAGTAAAGGACCTTGACTCGCCCGTTACTTCCATCGTGTTTCTTCCGATCGCCTCAAACAGCTTCGTCGCGCAAGGTCTATGACCCAAGGGGCTCCATACCAACAAAGCAGAACAGAAACTAACTTCCGATATCTCGATACTTGGAAATCTTTCTCTTTTCGGCAGCATCAACAGCTGATCCGGCTTCCATAGCGACATGGCGAAGTTGGTCAGGGTATCGACGACTCCCACGTCCCACACGAGCTCTTTACCGTTCTTCCAAGGAACTTGCGTCATGCCATCTGGACGTCTCTTGTTCTTCCGGAAGATCCCTGGAGGATCGAGGATGGCAGAAATCTGGGCTAATGTCAATGCACGTTTGAGCGACTCATTAAGGGCGCTGTGTCGGCTGTAACGACCACCACTAAAGCTGCAACTCAAACCGTGCTGACCGTATCCATCCACATTAGCTCCGCAGCGACACTTGTGAGCACGGCTCAGCTTGGCGCCCAACCGGAGACCAACGCCGATTCGACTGGAGTTGCTATCCAGCAGGCTATCCAACGGAAGCGAGGGCAGTGCTTGATGCCAGGAACCAGAGTTACTATCTGAGACTGCAATAAGTCTCGCTATATGGTTGTCCGAAGCGGTATAACGAGGTTCCCGTGGACATTCTTGAGAAGAGGCCTGTCCCAGGCTATCTGTTGGTGGCGCAGTTCAGAGACAGGGGCTTCCGCTATGGTGAGAAGGCTTCACTTGGAAACGGCGAGGTACACCTATTGTCCAAATCAGCTTCAGGAAGGATGTCGAAGACCAGTTGATGCACGGAGTGGATCAATGCCAAAAAGGCAGGAAGTCTTCCGTACGACGAATGCCTAATCCACCTAGACCGAAGGGAAGTGTTGCTTGTCGCCATAGACCAGATGTCAATTCGTCGTTAGCACATTTCTCCAGACTTGCCCGTACCACCTCGTCGAACTCTGTAAGCAACCACGTAATCTTCCAGACAGGAGAATGTACAGGAGCTTGGGAACGCAAAGGCAGTTTTCGAGCACGAAGAGGGCCTGGTGAGCAAACAACAAGTTAAGGTTCGTGCGCACCAGCTTCATCTTACTTGTTTTCGCGCGAATGGCTTCCTCCAGGCCCTCTTCCATCAGTGGTGCACCTAGCAAACTCAGATCTTTCCTGGAGGGGAACTGTATACCGGGACAGGCAACCGCCACCACTTCTCGGCATGCCTGACGTTCGTCGAGCGAACCTCCAAAGGCGAATAGCTCACATCTGGTTAGGTTCAGCTCAAGTCCCAGCTTCCTTTCCTCTTCCACCACGACCTGCGAATCAGACAAAACACGACCAGTCTTACCGCCGATGGTTCCGTTGTCGAGGTACCAAACTTTCAACGTGACTCGAGACTCTTCGTGAGGCTT